>JAMPIV010018955.1:0-557561 GCA_024509875.1 Oreohelix idahoensis
CCCCCCCCCCCCCCCCCCCCCCCCCCCCAACCCCCCCCACCAACACACACCCACCCCCCCCCCCCCCCCCCCCCCCACCCCCCCCCACCGGCCACCCCCCCAAAAACCACCCCCACCCCCCCCCCCCCCCCCTTCCCTCCCACCCCACATACACCCCCCCCCCCAAAAACCCCCCCCACCCCCCACAAACAACCCCCCCAACCCCCCCCCCTCAATACCCAACCCCCCCCCCCAAACCACGCCCGCCCCCCAGACCCCCCCCCCCCCTCCCCCCCGTCCACAAACCCCCCCCCCCCCCAACACCCCCCCAAAAAAAACGAACCCCCCCCCCCCCCCCCCAAAACACGAACCCCCCCACCCCCCCCCCCCCCCCCAACCCCCACCACCCCTTCAACCCCCCCCCCCCCCTCCCCCTACCCCCCCAAACCCCCCCCCAAACACCCCCCCCCAACCAACCCAACCCCCCCCCCCCCAAAAACACTCCCCACCCCCCCCCCCCCATCCCCCACACACCCCCCCCCCAAAAACCCCCCCCCCCCACCCCCCCCCCCCCCCAAAACAAATAAAAAAAAAAACAACCCAAAAAAATAACAAAAAAAACCCACCCCCCCACCACACAACAACAACCCCCCCCCCACCCCCCCACCCACCCCCCCCCCCCCTCCTCCCCCCCCCCCCCACCCCCCCCCCCCACCCAAACCCACATAACCCCCACAACCCCCCCCCCCCACAAATACCCAACCCCCCCCCTAAATCCCAACCCCAACCCACTCAAACCCCCCCCCCCCCCCCCCCCCCCACCCCCATCCCCACCCCCCATCCCCCATACCCACCCCCCCCCCCCCCAAACCCCCCCCCCCAACCCCAAACCCAAAAAACCCAAAACCTTAACAACACAACCCCCCAACCCCCCCAACCCCCAACACCCCCCACACCCCCACCCAACAAACACCCCCCCGCCCCCCCCCCCCCCTCCCACCCCCCCCCCCCCCCCCCCACACCCCCAAACCACACCAAACCCCATTAACACCCCCCCCTAAACCCCCCCCCAATACTGATCACCCCCCCCCCAAACCCCACCCCCCCACCCAGCCCCCCCCCCCCCCCACCCCCCCCCACCCCCCCCCCCCACACCCCCCCCCCCAACCCCCCCCACCAAAAACCCAACACCCCCCCAATAAAATCCCCCCAAATAACCCCACCCCAACCCCAAACCCACAAATCCACCCCCCAACCCCACTCAACCCAAAACACCCCACCAAAACCAAAAAACAAACCCCAACACACAACCCCCAAAACCCCCACCCACCCACACCCCCCACACCAAAACAACAAAACACAAAAAACCCACCCCCCCCCCCCCCACCCCCACCCACCCCACCCAACCCCCCCACCATGCAAATCTGCAATCTGCCCCCCCCCCCCCCCCCCCCCCCGCCACTTTAAACCCCCTCCCCGCGCTATCCCCTGTCCCCCCATATTGCCGACACACCATGTCATGCCGCATTCTTACACTATGGCTCCCCACCAGCCCAAAAAGAACCCCCACAAAAGAGGGGATGAGAGTGTGGGTGACCACGCCGGGCTAGTGAGGTAAGGCCCTGGTTTCGTGGTCTGCTCTATGTTCCACTCGGGCCTCTGGATTTTTTCTGCACTGGTGAGGGTATGCTCAGTGGTTCACATAGATCGGCCAACCTTTTCGTCTCGGTATGTAGTTGCCGTAGGTTAGCTCTTGTTGAATAGCCCGGATGACGCGAGGGGCGATAGGGCGGGGGGAGGGGTGAGATGGGGCTTAACTTTGGCTTGGAATCGGGGCCAAGGGGATTCGGGTAGTCGGTGGGTGTGGCCTGCAGATGGTGCAATATCGGACTTACGTGGAGGTGGGGAGGTGGACTGAGCGATGGGCAGCCACTTTCACCTTCCACAGCATGTGTGGTTTACATCTCAGTTCTACAACTGTTCAACTGGAACCTCCATCATTTTTGGGCTACCGTGCAGTTCCTCCTTGTTCAACAACACCAACATTCCCTGGTACTCAAATTTGGAGATATTTTAGTAGAATTATAAAAGTCATATCCATCAGCAACACTTCGATCCTTGGATGACTAAATCTATCATAAAACTTGTTGAAACCATTATATATTTATGGCACTGTCTGTGTAAAACAAAAAATAAATAATAAAAATCATACGAGTCCTGGTATGACATTCCAACTACGGCTAATTCATTAGTAGTACTAAAGTTTTGAACCATGCCCTGTGCAGGTTTAAACGATTTTACTATTTCACTTAATGCACCCCACGGGCTGGGACGTTTGGTAATAACTCAACTTATTTATAACATAACATACAGCTACGACGCATATAAATAATGGTTCTCTTCAACTCCTTATTGCAAAATGAGTACCGGGGGGTTATTGGGAGCGAATCCACAGAACGGAACTTATCACTGCGCCACCCTACCGAGCCTCACATGTCAATATCGTAGATAGACCCTCCACCTCCCCACAGGACACCCTCCAAGAGCCATGCCCCCCCCCCCTTTCAAGAGCTGAGCCCCATACGTCTTGGTATAAGGAAGATCATCGCATTAGTCCAAAACTGAGCTACCATTACCTAAACTGAGCAATTTCATGGATATATCCCAGATCCTAACTCAGATCTATCATTAAAATCGGAATTACTACAGCCTGGATATCAAAATCATCAGTCAGTTGTAACAGTATCTTCTACGTTTCCAGACGGCAAACCCTCCTCCACTTAATGGACTTTTCCATACTCGTTCTGTCTATGTTATGATCCAAGCGTGACTGGTGCCACTACTGAATAATGTAAATAGATGGCTTTGAAATATCAATTATCTCTTTGTCCGTTCCCCACTTAGAGTCTACGCTGTCTTGCTTATGGTTATAGCGTACTCTTGCCCTTCACACTCTGTCCCTTCACGAAACTCTTCTATGGCACTTCCATTCAAAATTCAACGTTGTTCTGCCTTTTTATGGATGACGAAAAGTATCTTTTGTTTCAGCTGGCAACTTGATAATTGAGGCCTAAGGTCATTGAGCATTCTCTTTTCATACCTACGGCATTTTTCTATTACCCTCTTTTTGCGGTTTGGCCATCTTCTTTCTGTTTGATATATCACTGGACCACTAGGGCATCCATTAAAATTGGAGTTTACCTTCAATCAGCTTATTGTTCATATCTGGATAATAATCAATCCATAAAAAATTAAGATCTATCGGATTCCCTGCTCCGACTTAGTGGCTTGTTAACCAAGTTTCTTTGAAAAAAAATCAGGTATCTGGTAGCTTTCGTCATCAGAGTTGCAAATGTTCCATTCCGTTTTCTACAATAAATACAGTGCACTTTTCATCAACTCATTCTACTGAGCAACTAGTTTCTTGCTCAATCACAATCTTTTTCCAGTAGCCCCAAGCCAAGTTCAATCTACAGATCTTCATTAGAGGATTCCTGGTTCTCTTTCTGACTCCTTTCTAAATTTCATCCATCAGCTCTTGTCTCGACACTCAGGGCCCCCGCTGGAGCCTGAATGTGAGGTTAGTTATCTGAACAGTCTCTACTCTTCCGCTCCCCCTTTCGTTCTACCGAATGTCACTAACTGTCTCTACCAGGTTCTCCTCAGCTATGCTCGAAATTCATATGTTTGTCTCTCCGGTCTATTCCTTTGAAATTTAGACTAGTTCATAACCTGTACATATTTCTTCGTAGGCGCATCTCCTTCAAATGTTCCTTTCGTCTGAGTTCTTAGCTCATCCTCTTCATGCTTGCAGACGTATCTACTTTATATTTCTCTCAATTTAGTCTTCCATGACTCCCTCTACATACCTTCTTTCATCTCCTCTTTACTCTCCTAGAGTTACTGGAATTGATTTTCTAATACCTATGTACTATCAACAAGTCAGGTCTCTATCTGATCTCTTTACACCACTGGCAGCCCATTCAAGCTATTGGGCCCACTCCTTCTCTGTTCCATTCCGCTGTCATCCTTCTTTTCACTTTGACTCCACAGCACTTAGGCAGTGACTGTGGTCTTGTCCATACACACACCTAATTCCTCTCAATGGCAATCTTCCCAGAGTCATAGATTCTCTCTTACCCCCAATTCATGTGCATCTATGTTCGTCTCCCCATAGTTCTGGTAATGCTGTCTAAAACATCCCTACCTTTCAGGATCTCCCCTCTCACCATGGAACCACTTCGAGCTAGGCCCTTGCCATGGTTCCCTTTCTTCTCCTTTCTCCCTCTGAGCATCTTATCTTGATTACTCTCACACCATCAACTTACTTCATCCACTTGGCATTTTTCTGGTTTTGTTGCAAATCTACCGCAGGGTCCCACTGGCCAAACCACCACTGAATGCTTGACACAAACTTTCTGGCCCCATTCCACTGGCACCTGCCTGGTTCTTGGCATCTCTTGTTCCACTGGCACCTGCCTGGTTCTTGTCATCTCTTGTTCCACTGGCACCTGTCTGGTTCTTGGCATCTCTTGTTCCACTGGCACCTGCCTGGTTCTTGGCATCTCTTGTTCCACTGGCACCTGCCTGGTTCTTGTCATCTCTTGTTCCACTGGCACCTGCCTGGTTCTTGTCATCTCTTGTTCCACTGGCACCTGCCTGGTTCTTGTCATCTCTTGTTCCACTGGCACCTGCCTGGTTCTTGGCATCTCTTGTTCCACTGGCACCTGCCTGGTTCTTGTCATCTCTTGTTCCACTGGCACCTGCCTGGTTCTTGTCATCTCTTGTTCCACTGGCACCTGCCTGGTTCTTGTCATCTCTTGTTCCACTGGCACCTGCCTGGTTCTTGTCATCTCTTGTTCCACTGGCACCTGCCTGGTTCTTGGCATCTCTTGTTCCACTGGCACCTGCCTGGTTCTTGTCATCTCTTGTTCCACTGGCACCTGCCTGGTTCTTGTCATCTCTTGTTCCACTGGCACCTGCCTGGTTCTTGTCATCTCTTGTTCCACTGGCACCTGTCTGGTTCTTGCCATCTCTTGTTCCACTGGCACCTGCCTGGTTCTTGTCATCTCTTGTTCCACTGGCACCTGCCTGGTTCTTGTCATCTCTTGTTCCACTGGCACCTGTCTGGTTCTTGGCATCTCTTGTTCCACTGGCACCTGCCTGGTTCTTGTCATCTCTTGTTCCACTGGCACCTGCCTGGTTCTTGTCATCTCTTGTTCCACTGGCACCTGCCTGGTTCTTGTCATCTCTTGTTCCACTGGCACCTGCCTGGTTCTTGTCATCTCTTGTTCCACTGGCACCTGCCTGGTTCTTGTCATCTCTTGTTCCACTGGCACCTGCCTGGTTCTTGTCATCTCTTGTTCCACTGGCACCTGCCTGGTTCTTGGCATCTCTTGTTCCACTGGCACCTGCCTGGTTCTTGTCATCTCTTGTTCCACTGGCACCTGCCTGGTTCTTGTCATCTCTTGTTCCACTGGCACCTGTCTGGTTCTTGTCATCTCTTGTTCCACTGGCACCTGTCTGGTTCTTGGCATCTCTTGTTCCACTGGCACCTGCCTGGTTCTTGTCATCTCTTGTTCCACTGGCACCTGCCTGGTTCTTGTCATCTCTTGTTCCACTGGCACCTGCCTGGTTCTTGTCATCTCTTGTTCCACTGGCACCTGCCTGGTTCTTGTCATCTCTTGTTCCACTGGCACCTGCCTGGTTCTTGGCATCTCTTGTTCCACTGGCACCTGCCTGGTTCTTGGTATCTCTTGTTCCACTGGAACCTGCCTGGTTCTTGTCATCTCTTGTTCCACTGGCACCTGCCTGGTTCTTGTCATCTCTTGTTCCACTGGCACCTGTCTGGTTCTTGTCATCTCTTGTTCCACTGGCACTTGTCTGGTTCTTGTCCTCTCTTGTTCCACTGGCACTTGTCTGGTTCTTGTCATCTCTTGTTCCACTGGCACTTGTCTGGTTCTTGTCATCTCTTGTTCCACTGGCCCTGGTCTGGTTCTTGTCATCTCTTGTTCCACTGGCACCTGCCTGGTTCTTGGCATCTCTTGTTCCACTGGCACCTGCCTGGTTCTTGGCATCTCTTGTTCCACTGGCACCTGCCTGGTTCTTGGCATCTCTTGTTCCACTGTCACCTGCCTGGTTCTTGTCATTTCTTGTTCCACTGGCACCTGCCTGGTTCTTGGCATCTCTTGTTCCACTGGCACCTGCCTGGTTCTTGGCATCTCTTGTTCCACTGGCACCTGCCTGGTTCTTGGCATCTCTTGTTCCACTGGCACCTGCCTGGTTCTTGGCATCTCTTGTTCCACTGGCACCTGCCTGGTTCTTGGCATCTCTTGTTCCACTGGCACCTGCCCGGTTCTTGTCATCTCTTGTTCCACTGGCACCTGCCTGGTTCATGGCATCTCTTGTTCCACTGGCACCTGCCTGGTTCTTGGCATCTCTTGTTCCACTGGCACCTGTCTGGTTCTTGGCATCTCTTGTTCCACTGGCACCTGCCTGGTTCTTGGCATCTCTTGTTCCACTGGCACCTGCCTGGTTCTTGGCATCTCTTGTTCCACTGGCACCTGCCTGGTTCTTGGCATCTCTTGTTCCACTGGCACCTGCCTGGTTCTTGGCATCTCTTGTTCCACTGGCACCTGCCTGGTTCTTGGCATCTCTTGTTCCACTGGCACCTGCCTGGTTCTTGGCATCTCTTGTTCCACTGGCACCTGCCTGGTTCTTGGCATCTCTTGTTCCACTGGTACCTGCCTGGTTCTTGTCATCCCTTGTTCTACTGGCACCTGCCTGGTTCTTGGCATCTCTTGTTCCACTGGCACCTGCCTGGTTCTTGGCATCTCTTGTTCCACTGGCACCTGCCTGGTTCTTGTCATCTCGTTCCACTGGCACCTGCCTGGTTCTTGGCATTTCTTGTTCCACTGGCACCTGCCTGGTTCTTGGCATCTCTTGTTCCACTGGCACCTGTCTGGTTCTTGGCATCTCTTGTTCCACTGGCACCTGTCTGGTTCTTGGCATCAATTTGGTGATCTTGTCACACCATTTCAACTCTTCTATTCTATTCAAGCGCTTATTTATGAAAGTCTGTAATTTTCTTGGTTGGAATAAATTTTAAAACTGGATGAAAATTCCTAGAAGACAGGAAATTCCTAGAAGACAGGATGGCGATGCCTTCATTTTTCATCATGAACTAACCAATAAATGGTAGCTGAGAACATACTCACTTGCACATTAGGATCTCCTATTTGGACACTGAAGTCAACAACTGTTGCTCCAATAACTACCTGTAAGTCAAATATAATCACACATGAATCTTCCCGAAATGTGTTATTAATATACAAGCCATCATAAAATTCTGATTTTAAAATGTCAACAGCAGCAAAAAACATACTCTACACTGATCAATAATATATCATTCATTCTGAAAGAGTTCCTGAAAATACGATTGGTATAACAAACTTCAAAGCAAATGTGAAAGAAAATTTACTTTTCTTTCCTTGACCAAGTGGCCTGAAATTGGTACTCCTATATTGCCATTTTTGCTTTTTTTAAAAACATATGTAGATTAATTTATTGAGATAATTTTTAGCTATCAAAGTCTAAAGCTAATGATATATAAAAGCATAAACTTCAAAAAATGCCTACTAGTTTTTACACAGAAAAAGGTATGTTATTTCACATGGAAGACAATTATTTATTTCCCTTTTTGCTAAATATAATATACGGTAATAACATTATTAACTATTGTGTCTGCAAAGATATAATTATCAAATAAAACAAGGTTTTACCAATAACATTAATGTATCATTAAGAACACATAGCCAGTTATATACTGTACACAGAAACCCTTTGACTGTATATTTCCTTCAGCTTCTACATTACTCGAAGCACCTTATTCGCAGAGTGGTTAGAACATTTGCTTCTCAAGTAAAAGGGACCTGGTTCAAATCAAGTTGCATCGCACTCCAGTCCACTCAGTTGTATAAAAATAGGTACTTGACTTTGCTTCAAGTTAGGAAAAACAAAAGCAGCAAGGAAGAGAATTCAACTCCCCACCTCATAAAGCTGAGACCTAGTTTAAGTTAAGTCTTTAACACCTCACTCTCTTACAGCAGTATCTACTATCAGACTACATTTATTTTTTACTTACTATTTTACTCATCTTCCTGAACCCTTAGTGATTAGTAATGTTGAAGAAATTAATGCCGCAGAAGAAATTAACTATAAACAAAACTCAAGGAGTTAATTTAACAGCAAAGTAAGGGAGCTAAACTATTTAGAAAATCCAAGAGGAAATAAATGAGAAGCAGAAAAAAATATTAACCCTCAGGAAAAAACAAAATGCAATGTTCTAGTACCCCTGTGTTGAAAGTAAACTCTCAGTGGACAACATCACAACAAATGGTAATATGATCTGAAGAAAAAACTCCCCTACCAATTCAGCATGTGGTGGCAAAACTAGACAATTTGCTGCAGAAAGCATGTGTCATATCATGCTGCCTCTTACTCAGCTCCTGTGTTGCTGCTGTTTTTATTTAACAATGGCTGTTGAGCTTGTCACTCTTTCACAGTCAATGCCAAGCTGAAAAATTAGCCCATGTTTTGTAGCTGTTGAGTGGTGCTGTATAGAGTGTTTGTGATTGTTTTGGAGCCAGGCATTAGCCGTCTTCTTTTTGTAGAATCCTGGGCACTACTGCAGTTGGCCCATGTGCAGGACGCCTGCACCACAGCATTCATATGCTACTGCATCTGTGGTTTCTATAGCAGCCTGTTTTAAATTATGAGGTTGCCAGCTCCATTGACAACCATAACCTCATAAGTGTTGCTTCTTATGACATGTCAGAATAGTTTTCTAATGAAATTAGGGTACCCCATTTTTAATCATGCTATTCTTGGGGTGTAATGAAAGTGACTGAAACATCTTTTATTAGTCTGCATGTGATTTATTCTGGTAGTTTGTTACTAAAAAAATCTTATGAAAAGCAGGAGGAGAGGTTCAGGCACATCTGCCATGCCTGTGATCCTTGTCTTCAAAAGCAAAAATGCTACAGAAATATTAGCAGCAATTGACCAGAACAGAGTGAGGTGGCTGGAGTTGCAATAGCTATTTTACAGAATCATGCAACTTGACTCATCTCACTTTTTATTCTGGTCAACTGCAGCTTAATTCTACTATACCAGAACATAGTGAGATGACTGGGTTGCAACAGAAAAAGTTTTGTGGCATTTTACAGACTCTGTTGTCCAATGCAACTAAACTTATTCTTGGTCCACTGCTACTTAATTCAATACCTGAACACAGTGAGATGACTGGGTTGCAACAGTAAAAGTTTTGAGTCATTTTACAGAATCTGTTGGGATTGGAGTGGCTAAGAGGTATGGTGTCTGCCTCAAGTTCTAGAGGTACCGGGTTCGATTCCCAGTCGAGGGAATATAATTTATGATCGGATGCCTAGCCTTCTCGGATCAGGGCGAAAAAATAGGTAGCCCTGTGTGCAAGTCGCGCACGTTAAAAATCCCACAGCAGTTGGAAATCGTAAAGAGTAGGCCTATCAGGCCGCTGCCCTGGCAAAATTTTAAAATTAGAAACCTACCCACAACAAACATATTTATAGAATGTGTGATTCCTATATACGCACATTGGGATTCTCGCCGGTTCTACGGAGTTCGTGCACTGTGCTGAGATCCTCCTTGTGTGATCTAAGGGAGGAGATCATTTGACTGATGGAGTAGTCCGTGTGCAATGAAGATAGTCCTTAAAAACCAAACCAAACAGAATCTGTTGTCCAATGCAACTTAACTCATCTCACTTTTTGGTCTGGTCGACTGCTATTAAATCCTACTGTTGCTATTCTGTATATGGTGACTAGAGCCACTTTGAACTCTTACAGTTTTTTTCCCACCTTTATGAGATCTAACAAAGCATTTGATTAACTCTATTCAATTCAACCTTTAGAAATCGGACACCCGAGGCTAGTAATTTCTAAGTCGCAGAAAGTACCTTAAAAACTGTTTTTTCAAATTAATATCGTTATTTTATAATAAAATGCTAAATAAAATTTATTTAAAACGTTAAAATTTTCTTTAACACAAGTTATATGAGAAAATAATTAATGCTGAAATAATGAGTGAACGCCGAAGACACTCAACCCATTTTGAAAGTTGGCTTGAGTTCGATTTCTTTGCCACTGCAAAAAAATTAAAACATGAGTTCGATTGATGATTTCAATTATGAATGCAGCAGCGATTCTGCAGAGGATGATGTCTGGGAGCCTGAAACATCGGATTCAGACATGGATATTAATGATAATGTACCCGATAATCTTTGAAGGACCGAGGACTAGAATGGAACCAGGCCAGGAGGAAGACAGCCGATAGGATAGTCTGGCGCTCTCTGTTCCAAACCTCTACACCTCACGGTAGAAGGGGAATGACTAAGTAAGTATGACTAAGTAAGTCCCCGATGACCTGATTTTCGAAGCCGGCATGGCAAGGTAAGTTCCGAGAACTAGCGACTACACGATAGCGTCAAGAATTGTACAGGAATGTGATATCGTAATGTCCTAATTTAAAAAAAATTACCACTTAAATAGTAACTGTAACCTATTTTCTATTAAAATTTGTAATTAATTTAATATTTATTATGAACAAAAGTTTTTCTCTTCATGTTTCTAAAGCTTACCCATCCATAGCAACGGTTGCTAAGGAAATATATTTTGCAAAACAGATACAGAGTAAAATAATATAATAAAACAGCCTGGAAAGTAGTGATAGTTGTTATTTGTTTAAAAGAATAATGTTTAAAAATTTGTAAAGTTTGTACTTTATAATTATCATTATTATTTTATTTATAAAGAATAAATTATAATACATAATGTATGCTTTTACAAAATATTGCACTTACTTTCTCAAATTTTAACTAAATGCGAGTTAAATTCATTCAATTACAGACCCAGAGGCTATGATGATTTTGATGGTGGAGCGCCTGTGTCAATTCCAAGTTTTTGCCCGGGGTTCATCTGAAGGAGGAAATGCTAACGAGAGATGATGTCTGAGAGTTTTTAAGGCCTGTGGATTTTTTCAAGTTGTTTTTTACTGTTGATCTTGTATTTTATTTATGTCTGTATACAAACAAATATGCTTCGATGTATGGTCCATCGAGGCCATCAGTTGACAGTGGATGGAATGATGTAACGGTTGAAGAATTTTATAAGTTTCTTGGACTTCTTATGTATATGGGTATTGTACAAACACCAAGTGTGCAGAAATATTGGTCTACATCTTCCTTGTACTATGGATTGTGGGCTAGGTCTTTTATGACAAAAAAGCGATTTTTACAGATAATGTCCTTTCTGAAAGTTTCAAACTTCGAGACTGAAAATCCTACTGATAAGCTAAGTAAATTATGGTTTCTGTTTGATTACATACAAAGGAAATGCCAGAAGCTTTATCAGCCTGGACAACATCTTTCCATTGATGAACAGATGGTTCGAAATAATGGCAGGTATATTAGAGATAAGCCAACTAAATGGGGAATGAAATTATGGATCCTTGCTGGGGTTAAAACAGGATACACATATGATTGTGAAGTTTATCTTGGTAAGGGTACCCCAAGCTTCCCCATTTGGTTTGGCTTATGATGTAGTAATGAGACTAATAAAGTCTCTTATTAATCAAGGTTATCACCTATTTTTTGATCATTTTTACACTAGTGTACAGCTTTTAAAAGATCTTTTAAAGAAAGGTGTTTGTGCATGTGGAACTGTTATAAAAAATAGAAAGGGTTTTCCAAAGTCTTTAAAAGAAATAAAGTCATTTGAAAAAAAATCAGCTACGGTGACATGCGTTGGGTTAGGGAGATTTTAACTACAGTGGAGGGATAATAAAACAGTTTCTATAATGTCTAATTTTATGACAGCTAATGGATATTCAGAAGCCACTAGAAGAACAAACGTCAATGGGGAATTTAGAGAGTTAAAAGTAAAGCAGCCTAATGTAGTGAAACAATATAATACTTATATGGGTGGGGTAGATAAAAGTGACAAGTTAATTAATAAATATAATGTTCTTAGGAAGGAAAACAAATATTGGAAAACCTTATTCTACCATTTTCTTGATATTGCAAGGGTTAACAGCTATATTATTTTTCAAGAGTGGAGAAAGCATCATCCTGGTGTTGAAGAACTAAAAATACCTAATCTTTACCTTCAAATGGATTTTACGGGGCCTAAGACGCGTCAACAGTGAGTACAGTTAGCGACCCATAGCTAGACTGCCTGCGTCAGGGTCAGCGAACCAGAGCTGACCAAGACCCTACTTCAAGTGGTGGTCCTGGAAACAGGCTGCATCACTGCAGTCTGGCTGAGTGAGTAGGGATCGAAAAGGGAAGGCTAACCTGGTCCCAAAATGCCGTGCTGAAGTCAGATGTGTCGGCCGAAAGGCGCAAATATCGCAGCTTCGCTGTAAACGGACACAACGCAACCAATGTCCTTTTCAGAACGAACGAAGAAGAAAATAGATTTTACAGAGGAACTTATGAGGGAGCTGGGTGGACTTGAAAAGCATCAGAATATTCCTTCTTCACACAATGCCATAAAAACTAAAATCAGCACCACACACTCAATTATTCCAGAATTTACTGCTACAAGAAAAAGTTGTACTCTAGATATTCAAAAAAGAACATATACAAAATGTAGTGCATGCAACATGTTTCTTTGCTTCATGAAAGATAGAAACTGCCTATTTGAATACCATAAGTCCTAAAACAATCTTGATTTCTTCTACTTCTTGATTCAACATGATTGTGAACTTTACTTTTATTCACAAATCTTAGTTTGGTTTTTTAAATTTTCACTTACTGCTCCTTTGTACATACCAGTTTTAATTATTTTTAATTAATTTATATGCAGTCAGAATGTTAAAATTTTGTCAAAGTGTTAACATACTTGGATAATCTATTAAATAAAAGTCAATTTATTGTCTTATTTTAATTAAATAGATTTTTTCATTCTTGAGTATCTCATTTTATGAACATTTTTATGTCCAGTTCTGAAATAGTTTTGACCTTAGATAATTACATTGTACAACATTATTGCTATAAATGCCCCAGTTACACAGTTTTATTTGGAAGTATTTATTCTAATTTTTTGGAAATCATATTCAAAATTGGATGTACTTTTAAATAAAAGCCACTATTTTGTACATATTGCATTTGCTAGTTATTTTTTCTTCTTTGAATATTTCCGTGTATGTAAATTGTTGTTATTTTTATGCCTCTAATTAGGTAATTAATTTGTTGCTACTCAAGCAAGGTAAAAAGAATCTCAAAGTAACTACTAGTTTTCTAAAGTCCATTCTATTCCAAACACATTAGATATATAATGTATATTTGTTTAACATATTTAATGATATTCTACTTGCTTTTAAAAAATGTCACTAAAATCTACACAAAAAACCTTAAAAAGTCAAGAATTGAAGAGAGTTAATAAAAATGAAAGTTTTTTGTTTTTTTTTTTAAATAAAGTTTTGCCTCATTTTGGCAAGGCGCCAAAAGACTAGGTTCAACCTAGTCAGTTATATTAGGGCGCATCTCCAAATATAACAGACCTTTAGGTCTGATTGTGTTCATGGCTTCTGGTTACAGTTGTATTGTAGCTACTCACTTCCCTTTTTTACTCTGTATGGAACATAGAGCTACGAATGTAGCAGATTTCCTTGCAGGTTGCCTTCATCAAAGCATTCATGTAAACTTGTAGTGGTAGTTTCTGAAGCAATTTCTATTACATAATGAAGTTTCCAGCCTCATGCATAACCTCAGCTTCTTATACGAAATGGAGCAGTTTTCCCATAACAGCTATTCCACTGCCTTATCTGCTGAAAATGCTCTCAATGAGGATCTTCCAGGAAGCACTGCCACACTTTATCTGTTGGAAGGTCATGTTAGACTTGCTCTCTACTGTTTATGTTAATGATCTATTTATAAGTAATGTCAAAGCAAGACAAAGTCACTTTGAGAAGGAGTAGCTATTTATATAAAATGACCGTTGTGATGACATACAATTTACAGTTAAATTCTGAGATATTAAATAAGTGCAAAAAAGGCAATAATAAAAGTGTAGCTGAGTATTTAGAAAAATGTAAATGTCTTGGTCTATTTTATTGTTTTTAACCCACAATAAATAAGCTGTATTTATTAGTTTATTTTTCATTTTAATTCCTTTATTCATGTATAATATTTTCCCAAATAAATTGTAGATACCAATATGTCAGAATTTTAAATTCAATTGTCCTCTCCCGTCTCAAACAAAATACAACTTATTTCAAACTAATTGTGATACAGACTTTGTGCTCTCATTTAACTGATGAATCCTGAACCTTTGAATGAAAAAGATACAAAATAAATTGTTTAAAATTCCACAGAAACCAAACCTAAGCTGTTTGTTCCATCTGAAATTGACAATGAAAAAAAAAAGTGGATTATATTTGCCTTGTGATGTTTTAGAATGTCAAATGAACAAATTAAAACTCAATTAAAAGGGGAAAAAATACTGATGCTTCCAAACAACACACACAGTTCAAGATTCAGATTAACAGAAAAAAAAAAACACTGGACACGAACTATACTTTTTTTAAGAGATTATACAGTCATTAATATTCATTATCAACAATGCCCCAGCATTGTTGAATAAATATTTAAAACAAATCGACAAATATTTTCTTTAACCATGCAATTAACCCTGAAGTGACTCTTCTGGGCCGCTTATTGCATTATGTTCGTACAATTTGTGGTTTCATACACAAAGAAAATATACAGAAAAAAGATTGGCAGACAGTACAAAACTATGCCCATAAGATTTAGAAAGACAGAGTGTCAAGAATACTATATGTGTGTATAAGATACACGAAATTTGCATAACATTTGGTCTCACACTCCTGACTATCTTGAATGCAAATAAAGGAAAGATGTGCATCAGCCTTGCTTAAATACTAACCACAAGGTCTTTTATATTTAGACATGCACCCTAACCAGTGAACTTTGCATCTTGACTGAACTGGGATTGCCTTGCCAAAAAAATGCAAAACTACGACTTAAAAAAAATTATTATTAAAAATAAAATAGATAGAAACAGACACCTACTGGCCTACCAGGTAATTTACTGCCATTTTCCCCTGAAGATAGTCTACTGTCATCGTGCAGGTTCTGATGTGATGTTGCAGAAGCAGATTGTGCAGACCTCAAAGCTGGTGATGAGTGCAGAGGCATGGATGGCGTCTGCTGTGAAAGGGTATTGTTATCCTCACTGACACTTTCTTTAATCTGGGCCAGGCATGAAGCAATCCCTCCAGCCACCGATGCATTGTTTTCTATCAGGGCAATATCTGGTTTTCTGCTAAGGATTAACGCCAAAAACATACACCTTCAAAAATATTTAAAAATTATTAGTAAAGGTTATTTCTGTTCAAGACCTGTTTGGTTCCTGGGGATCTCTGAAGAGACACAGAAAGAACAGGAATACTGCAACCACAGACATGTCATATGACGACTAATAAGAGGATGTGCATGGGTCTGGCAACCTTATCATGTAAAACAGATTGCCACAGAAACCGCTGCTGCGAGATCATGTGACTGCTTGGTGCAGGTTTATTTCCTGTAGAGGACCAACTACAGTGGTGGCTCAATGCTCTGTAAGGAGCACAATGGAAAATGATGATTTACAGTTAAATGTGTTAAGTTTTTTTTTATCTCAGCCGGTGAGCAATGTAGGCCATCATTTTGGTTTTCATTTATATTTTACCATGTTCTCAAACATTTTCAGTTTTAGTTCACTATTTTCAAGTTTTCTTTCCTGATTCCACCTTAAGGATTAGGGCTTTTTTTTTCAGCATTATTTTGGTTTTGCAGTTCTGTGAATACTTAAATCAGCTATAGAGTACTGCAATTTAATCCCACTCACCTCTTCCTACCTGTGTGAAGCTGGTTTTCCAGCAGTAGTAGTCAACAAAATCAATGAAGAAAGGAAATATACTATAATAATAAATTCTTTAAGCGTGACGGGACGACGCGCCACGTTGCACTTCACTTTTTTCCTAGCCACTTACCTCATTAGGCCCAACCCAAAAGACCCAACAGAGAACGCCTGTAGTTCTTTTTCTTCCTGGTATTTATATATACTTTACTAAAGTGTTTTATTTCTTTTGGTCTCCTAAAATCTTACCATGTTCTGTCCCTTTTTTCCATTATGTCCTGGAATTAAACTATTTTTTTCGCTGCTGTCCTCTCAGAGAATAAAAGACTACAACATTATATAAATTTTGTTCCTCAGTTTACTCAAAATGTAAAACATTGTTCTAGTGGACATTATAATGTCCTGGCAAAACATGAGCTTTTCAGTCCTTCCTAACTAAAAGCCTACGAACTACTACCAAAAAGAACAGAAACTTATTTGTGTTCTACTTCTGCATCTTAAGCCTCAAAATGTAAAAACATCAGTCATCCTTTCAGCGAGTCCTTAATGCACCAAAACAATGGGTCTACCTTCTCCTCTAGTCTTCAGAGAGTCTTCAGTCCACATTATCACTCATCAAGAATCTGGTCAGCCCCTACAAACACTAGCAAACCTTTACCATGTTTAGTATCCACCTTGCAAACCTCTCAGCAGCCTATCCTTCTTGGGGTTCTAACATGTAACATTCATTTATTCCTTCTCCCTCCTGTTCTTGGGAATATGTATTTCTTTCACTGTCATCCTTGTTTACAACTAATGTTTAATATGTGACCGTTTTCTTAAAACTTTGCCTTCAATTCCTCTAATTGTTTTGTCTATTTTAAACCTCTCTATGTTTCCCAATGTTGCTGCTTCCAAAAAAGTGAATTGTTTTGTGTTATTTATCTCCAAGCTGGACTATAAATTAGGTCATGTTTTTTCATTGTACATCTTGATCTCTATGTTGCTGTTGCTTTCAAATCTTAGATCTGGCAATCTTGGAGCTATAAAGTTTAGGTATGTTTTTTTTAATGCTGTTGCTTAATTAGGGCTGCTGAGCTTGCCACTCATTTGTAATTAACGTGGAGTTGAATAAATTTCAAGAGTTCCGTAGTTGTTTGGTAGTGCCATCTAGGGTGTTTGTGATTGTTAGAAGCTGGCAACAGTTTTCTTTGTTCTGTGGAAAGTCCCAACGCAAACAACACATTTTGCCCCTTTCCCTAGGGATGGGTAGTTCATGTGAGGGGTTTAATTTGTTTACATGCTTACTGAGTCTGGTGTGTTGTGCAATTTATTTTTACATGTCATGTCCAGTAGACCTTATTGCCCAGCAGTTCAGCCATTCCTCTTTTAGCTGTTTTGAAGTATTAGTTTAGCTGTCTGCATGTTGGCTGGAGTGGATCATTCTATTCGCTGTTTCAATGCACAATTAAACATAGGAACATTCAATCTGTATGGAGAAAAAAACCAATAATGAAACTATCTGCTGTTTAAAACATTTTAACAATAACAATCTGAATACAGATAATTAAGATAAAAGATATATTAACAGTGCAATTTTGAATCAAAATGCAATTTTGATAAGGGAACTAATGAAAGGATAACTAACCAATAAGTGATTTCTATTCTCCCTTGAGTTAGCTCTTTGATCCACTCCCAACTCTCTCGAGTCTGTCTATTGCTTCCTCACTCTCCTTCTACTGTCAACTCTCCTACTGCTCCATCTTCCAATGTTCTCCTTTGATGTAGCTCATTCATGATACGGATATAATAGTCAACAGTTAAACCCCCCATAGAGGGTATGATCTAACCTCCTCCTCCCTCTCCCTTCACCTTCATTTTGCCTACTTATGTATATTCTTCCTGTAAAATTGTAAAACAACATGTAAAAAATGGCAAATAACTTCCTAAAAATTAAAAAAAATGATAATCTTGTGTGGTTATGATGGGTTATACGGAATCTCTTACAATAGTTGAAGGATGCAAAAAAAACATTTGCAACTCGTCTATTAAGCTATGGCTATTAACCCAATGTCATTAATTCCCATAAATTGTAATTAAAACTGGAACAATCTACTGCGTTCTGATGGTTTAGTATACTTAAATAATTACAGAATCATCTAATGTATCTAAATAGTGGTGTTAATAATATCCTAACTGTAATACTATATTATATTAAGACGGAAACAAATGAGGAGCAGCAGGACCCACTCATGTATGTCTTAAAGCTGCATGGTTGATTTCATAAAAAAGTAAAACTATTGTCAATTATTTTAGTGCATTAGTGCTGGAAAATTCTCATTATAATAAATATCAAAACAAAGACATTACAGAAAAAACTCATACATCATACTCTGAAAAAACGTGAGTTTTTTTTTTTTGGCCAATTTTTTTCTACAAAACGGGTCATGCGACCTAAACGGGACATGAAGAAATGTAAAATTAAAAGTTTTCCTTATATAACAGTGACTTCTGAACAAATATGTACTTCCTCTGATAAAAAAAAGTTAGTTGATTATCCTTTACAGGACGTGGCAATCAACTACAGCTTTTATTGGCTGTTTGTGATTTTTCTAGGCAATTTTTTTTCATTCAGTAGTTTGCCATTGCTTTCTGA
Source organism: Oreohelix idahoensis (assembly GCA_024509875.1). NCBI lineage: Eukaryota > Metazoa > Mollusca > Gastropoda > Stylommatophora > Oreohelicidae > Oreohelix > Oreohelix idahoensis. The sequence goes on from JAMPIV010018955.1 coordinate 18,574, forward strand.
ACAGTACGGCGCTTATACCATTGTTAAAAATCCACACAAAGCGATCTGCTACCAAACTGCCTGCAGCAGGTTTTGAACCTGGTATATCTGGATTATGAAACTGCGTACATATCCATTAGGCCACAGACTGTGATAATGTCTTTCAAATTCCTGTTTACAGATCATTTGTAAGCCATGAAACTGCACTCTACAAAATATTTTCCACAAGACTTTGAACACACCAGCTTGGTATGAGACCCTTTCATAGTAGAATGCCATCTAATTTCACAGCTACACAACATGTGCAGCTAGCTCACTTTTTATTGCATTCAACTTAGAGGATCAGGTGCCTACTAATGTCACTACCCGACCCTGTAGCTCTGTTAAGGGATAAAAGGTGGTGTAATTCTAGAAATGGCTGTAAAACCCTACATGTTTTAATCTCTTTTACCCTTTCTTTTAAGGGAATAAGTGTTTCAGTAGCAGCATGAACATTTTCAAGTATCTTTCACAAAAATAATGTAGAAAAAGAAATGTCTGTTGATGCACCTAAGTGTTGTCAGGCTCTGACAGAATACAGTATGGAAAAAAAGCACGATGTCCCAATAAGATACAACTTTTTTGTTTTATAAATGTGCAACAACTGTTTAAATATTAATATTTACCATTTAACAATAATTTTATGTAATAACGTCAACTCCCTTGTTTTTTTTATAAATTTTTTAGTTTTACAGTTAATCAATATCTATTTATCCCTCAAATGTCATGTCAGTCTTATTGTATGGCTGTGAAACATGGAGAACAATAAAAACACCAACCAAGAAGTTAAAGACTTTTATAAATGGGTGATGGCATTGAACAGACGGATTGAAGTGGCATGATGAGATCATCAATGTGCAAATGATGTCAAGAACAGGTGCCAGCAAAACAGGAGATAAAAAGCAGATGCTGGCAATAGATAGGACATACATTAAGAAAAATTGCTGACAGCGCTATAAGGCAGTCCTTGTTGTGGAATCACTGGGTAAGAGAGACCAAAAATTACAGAGAAGAAAACTGATGAAGAAATGAAAACATAAAAAAATGGATGGCACAGGACAGTAGTGTTCAGAAGGTATTTGTTGAAGGAGTATGCTCCATGGGAAGCTGAAAGGTAATGATGATGATAATGATGATGATGATCTATCACTCCTTGTTCCATGCGGAATATAGAGCTACAACTGTTGCTGGCCACCAATTTCTATTTTAGGCCATCATCTTTAGCTATGCTCATGAAATACCAGTTGTTTAAGACTTCCTCTTTCACAATTCCTCTCAAGGTTATCTTTAGTTTCCCCACACTTCTCTTCCCCTGTGGGTTTCATTCAAAGGCATGTGTGGTCATATTGGACAGCCATCTGCTGGCAGTGTGTCCTATCCACCTCCATTTTCTCTTAATTGCTTGCTGTACTGACTGTTAAGAGGCCTTGACACCATCACCATAACTGCAATTCTATGGACCCCAGAAGAAGGGAGAAAGAGAGACTAATCAAAAGTAACTAAGTGGAGCCCCTGAAATAGACAACAAAGAATGCAGCAGGAACACCAAAACAGAGGATACAGCACATAAAAAATCACTTCTTAAGTAGCAGGATGCTTGACATCTGATTCTGAGTCACCCGAGAAAGAAGATTAAAACATAAAATGATGCAAAATGTAAGTCCAAACCTGGCTAACTCCACAGCGTCATTAATAGCTTTCTGAATCATATCTACAGCAGCAAATTCATATTCATAATCTTAAGCTCTAGCTGGATGCTTGTCATCTAAGCTATTCATTGAGTCACCAGATACCACTAGATCAAACCACGCTCTTAGATTCAATTTTACTCACTTAAAATACAGACAAAATAAAGTAAGTGTCCTTTGATAATTCTACTTGACCTCAAAACCAAATTTTTTTGTTTTTGTGGAATCAATAATACTCCCTGACTGCCGCAAAACTCATCAAGGTATGGCACAAAGCTCAATAAATACCACTGTTTCTGAATTCCAGCTCATCTCCAATTAAGTTTGCATTTAGGTCATCTAGAGTTCCATTTTTCTTTTCAACAAGGTATTCAAACAGACAAATAGCAAGAATGTCTTTGCATTTACTATATCCAAATTAAATCAAGAAAAATATTTCTGTAAACTCTGATACTAATTTTAATTAGGGTAATATAGTGTCTATTTTTTAGATAAAGTTTAGTTTGGCCAACTATTTAATCAACGGCATAATCCCTCATTCCAAGCAAGCCTTAAATTTAAGTTTGCCTACCTAGCGTTCATCTAGATGTTAGCAAATCAAGATAACCCACCAGTCACATTTTTCACTTTGTGCATTTTTCAATCACCTCCCACAACATCTCTCCCTTTCCTGTCTCCCTCCCTCATCTTTGTTAGAGAATGGATGGTGTTTTTAAAAAAGCTATGGGGAACATGGGAAATAGTATTACTGTAAACTTGACCCACTATAATTATCAGCATTTTTCCTCCTAACGATAATGCCCTATTGCTAGAATTTTATTAGGGTTATAGTGTCGCTTTAACTAAACTTTAGATATGTTTGCAAGTTTTTTGCTATATACTATTTTTCTCACGGCATAATCCCTCCTGGCAAATTATAGTAAATTGAGTGAATGAAAATTTACACATTGTGTGCATTTTTTTTCCTTTGTCCTAAAACTGTTTATTCTTCTTACTTGTTATGTGTTGGGGAGGCAGGGGTGTGAAAGCTTTGGGAACATGGGTTAGTATGTGTTTTACTTTTAATATAACATCAGTAGTAATAATGTATTGCTAGAATTTTATTAGACCTTTATATTCTTACTATGGTTTTACTAACTATTATATATTAATTTTTGTTCTTGCTATATACTGTTCGACTATATTGTCCATGGACATCATGCTGAACGAAAAGACATGCAGTTGACTTTTCTTCCCATTACAGTTCATACTTGAGGACAGAATATTCATTCTTGAAGAATTCATTTATGCAGCCACAAAGGAGGAACCTCAAGCAAAAATAATAACAGCATACTGCATTAAACGGATGATTTTTAGGGTTTAAGCGTGATAAACTTTAGCTAGGTAATTCTGTAACTTAATGGGGTGTTTCATTATTTTCTGACACTGATACATATTTATGCTCTGTAATATGATGGAGAACAAAATTAATATATACCATAAATTGAGATGTATAAGTCTACTCGGTGTATAAGTCAACCTCAAAATTATTAGCTCACAAGTCTGGTTTAGGTCTATACTCGCCATATGTCTATCCTCAAAAATACGTTAGGCTACAGATAGGCTAGAACTTAAATGTGGATATGGTATATGGCAGCCTATGGTGAAAGCATATAATAAGGCCAGACCACTTTCATCGAGACTCTAACCATAATACCTTTCAATATATGATATTAGCATTATATAGCTTTGAAGCAAAATAATCTTGGGAGTTAAAATTTAGGTAAAGTCTCGCATTTTATATTTGCCATAGACGTCAACTCCTAGTTTTGAAGAGAATTTTGCAGGCTTAAAAAGTTGATTTATATGCTGCAATTTACAGTGCTGCTTATATACGTTGTCAATTTGCTATCATTTTTCTGCAAAGTCCGCACAATTTAAAGGAAATAAAGATTTACCAATCATTTTGGCAGCTTCAGTAAGTGTCGTTACATTGTAAGGTGCACAGTATCCACTGTCTCTGGTAAAAAATGCAGGGAAGTTCTTTTTTTCTCCAAAAGTGACCACACAAACCCCTTGAGTTTCCTAGGAAAGAAAAATTCAAACAGCATCTAAACTAGGCTCATAATGCACTCTACACAAAGATGGGTGTTATGAATTTCAAAGCAAAAAACTAGTTTGCTTCGAAACTGTTACGACAGTTTTACATTCATATTAGAAGTATCCTCTAGCCAAATTACATACAGGACAAACAATGACAAATTCCTACACATACACATATGATATACGAGCGTATATAAACAAACCATTTCTGCAAGAGGCACATGAATGATTTAATGTAGGCCTCCTGTGACGGGACCAGCTGCAGTGGTGGCTTCACGCTCTCTAAGGATAAAAAAGGGGATGATCTTGATGATACTTATCTTGATCCTGCTAGCACCAAAGCAACTTTTGCCATTTCTGGAGTTCACTTAGGAGACAGACAGAGCCACCACTGTCTTAGGTATGTCATAAGAGGTTGAACACAGGGCTGGCAACCTTGTCAAGTAAAAATACTTTCTATATAAACCACTGCTGCGAGAGCAAAGCAAGTATTTTAGTCTAAATTTCCTACAAGAAACCAACTATAATGGTAGCCCCCATGTTCTGCTTGGAGGAAAATTGGTGAAAGATGACAAACAGCAAAGCCAGTATCCAGGAAGGTGCAACAACTCTAATCAACAGCATCTCTTCCCCCCCCCCCCCCCCCCCCCCCCCCCCCCCCCACCCCCCCCCAACCCCACCCCGGAAGCCTCATTCAAAGCACTAAACTCTTACAGCAGTGGTTTCTGTAGATATTTGTTTTACATGATGATGTTGCCAGACCCATGCAAACTCACGTCACCTTTTATGATATGCCTGAGGGAACAGTGTCCCATTCTTTCTTTGTCGAAACACTTCTAATATTACCACAAAATTTGTCAACGTGACCAAGTATAAAGCCATACCAGGTATTCTAATGTCTTGGGGATGTCCAGAATTGACTTGACTCCTGATGACACAACAGTCACAGGTGTGCGGCCCAGTTCGGTGAGATCTGCACTTACATCAAAACCTGTAAATGATGACAAGAGAATCCACAAACAGCAAAGTGTTTGAATGTTTAAAACCTCAAAACATTTTTGGGATATTTTAAAAATTGTCTGATGCATCTGACAAAGCAAACCTTAAGACAGAAATACATCACAGCCTATGCTAGTTCCGTAAAGATATAAGGCAGCTGAAGGCAAATCTAGTTTTATTTATCCTGGCACTGATGTCCTGGTTCGTTCCTTTTTTTTTTTTTTTTTTTTGTAGATGTTACTTCCAGTCAGGTACAGCTATGCACTTCTTCGGTCATCTGGCCATTGATCTGAATCTGTTTGCCTATTATTTACTATCATTTTCTGTATTTTATTTACATTGATGTGTAGCCCTGCTTTTGCTTCTCCTGCTTTTAGTCTACATGTCTTTTCTGGCATGTCTGGATGCATATGTGATAGAAGACAGGTCATCTACAAATCTGAGGTCTTCGGTTTATTGATCAAATGCATGTTATTTCCCAGTTAGATAAAGCTATGCCCTTCTTGATTCATCTGATCTTTTATCTTTATTGGATCTGTTTGTCTATAAAAGTCTTTAAAATTCCTCTGCAGAACCTCATATCTGTAACCTTCATCCATGGTTTGCTTCTGTATTTTTTTTTTTAAATGTACGCCCGCTATTACTTGAGGCGAGAATCTCCGGTTAGTATATCTAACCTAAGACTGATTTTTACGTGAGTATCCATTTTCTCCCTGTACACTGACAGGTGTCCACTCACCATTCAGGCAGATACTCGCTGTCTTCAGAGGGTACCCATTAGAGCTGGGTCGGCTCAGGAGCCGCCAGACCCTGGTCGACGACACTTCTTCAAATGTCCTCACCCGGGCTTGAACCTGGATCACCCGATCACCAGCATAGTGTGTTAACTATCATTCCAGCGCGGCTCCCTTGCTTCTGTATGAAACTATTAGCTCTATGTAATACTGAAGAAATTTCTTTCTTCTGATGACAAATACTTTTTCCATTAACCTTTAAAAAAAACAATGAGTCTTTTTTTATCTTTTGCTGATGACCACATATATCCTTCTCATGGGCTTTACTGAAAGATTCTTGTATGTGAAAATGTTTCATTTTAAACACCAAACATATTAAATTTACTAATGACATATATGACATCATTGTTTGAAACATAATGTAATAGATTCATTATATAATTAAATACAATCCTTAAGTTACTGATCTCTTTAACTTTTAAGATAGCCCAATCAAGATACAAAATGAATAGCCTTGAGGCAAAAGCAGCATTCCATAAAATGAAAAGTATTTTATGCAACAACTCTTTATGAATGGTAGTAAGAAAGTGAGTTCTTCAGTGTTATACAGAACCAGTTCTGATATATGGAAGTGAGTCATGGACAATCAGGAACAAGTAAGAAAAGCAATACAGGCCACATGGTAGAATGAAAAACAAAATAACAAAAACACACAAATAGTAATACGTCTAACAAAGAGAAAGGACAAGAAAACCAACGTTGCGGCCACAAGGCCTTCGCCAGGGACAGGCAAACAAGAGACAGGAGGGAAAAAAGTGAGAATTAAGTGGAGAACATGAAAAGAAAAATTAGAGAAAAATACTCCCTTATGTCTTGTCACATGTTGGAGCAAAATGGCTGCCACTAAACCCCCTCATATACTCATACAAGTCACATGATGTAGTTTTACAGAAGAATGTTAAAAATACCATGGACAACTAAAAGGAGTAATGAGGGTGTCCTGCTGGACAATGCTCAAAGGAAGCTTATTCCTCAAGTTATGAGGAAGCAATCCACTTTCATCAGGCATGTTATGAGAAAAAGAAACTGGAATATCATGGAAAAAGATATACAGGATGACAAAGGGAGAAGATACTTGACAGTTTGACATCTTGGCATGGAAAAAAGTCAACAACAGAAATGATGAACAGTCTTGAAGACAGATGGTTGTGCAGAGACATGATTGCCTATGCCATCAGGCCTAGTACCTGAAGAAGAAAAAGAACCCTCGATGTAGATTAACAGTGTTCTTCTGCACGTGTCTACAACAGATCTACATGTTCAGTCAGTTTTAGTGCAGTCCCTAGCATATTTTAAAAAGTGTCTTACTGGTCTCAGCTCCTCTATGAACTCCTCCAACTCCCCCTGTAGCAAAGACATGAATTCCCGCCATGTGTGCTGCTATCATTGTGGCAGAGACTGTAGTTCCTCCACTTAAACCCTTTAAAGAGCACAAGTTAAGGATAAACTTACTTTACTGATAATTGTGTACACTACAACAATGCTATTCAAAAATATTCTATATGAAAGTGGCCTGACGTAGACAATAAAAATTATGGAAAGCTGCAAAAAATACAGCTGCAATAAAATTAGTGAATGCTCTCTGTCTAGTATCCTGAATATCCCCTGATTTGTACAAGTAATATTATGTTTTCTGAGACTGAAACAACTCCTGTGCACTGTCTACTTTTAATACAAACATTATAGTTAATTAAGATGCACATATACTTTTTTTGTATGTTTTTTTAAAAATGCATCTTGCAAGAAGCCTACATCAAAGCACATGCTTCTGTAATTGTAGTTTCAGTAGCCATTGGTTTTACATAATGAAGTTGCCAGCCCCATGCACAACCTCACAACAGTTGCCTTTTAAAACCTGCTGAGGGGGTACTAGTTCTATTTATTCTTTCTTTCCTCAAAATCTCCTGGGGAATTACAAAGGGCTTCTACTATTACTTACTTACTTGGGTCGTCCTGGAGGTCTGGATCCCTGGCTCTTAGTTTCCCATGCTTGTTGTGGTAGCCGATCTTCTCCCTTTCTGCAGACATGGCCAAACCATCTTAGTTGGGACTGTTCTACTTTTAATGCACTGTAAACTATTTGCAGCAGCTTGTTGTAACAGCAGACAGACTACTGACTCATTTCAGGATTGTATAAGCAAATCTTTCCTTGAAAATTCTAGCTATAATATTCTCTATACTTCTGCTTGTGCTTCCGCTTTTCTAAATGTGTAAGACAAGGTGATATCCTATGACCTTATCTTTCCATACTCCTCATGGACGATGTCATCAAGGCAACCGTACTCCTTTTTACTGCGTCTCTGAATTCTTATTTGTATCGGACAGATGGCCCACTGTGCTTCATTTCAACCGTTTTGTCTACTTTCACATAAATGTTATAAATGTGAGTCTTACAGTGTCATTGTTGTTGTTTTATGTATTCCTTCGTGTGGACTAAATTGGTAGAGGAAGTCCAAAAGAAAACAAAGAAGAGAACTGGAGATATGAACGTGAAAAAGAAAACATGGAAAAACCTTGAATGGACAGCACGGACAGGAGGACTTGGCGTGTCTTTGTTGTGGACCTTGCTTCACAGGGAGTTTTAAATTATTGATTAAGATGATAATGATGATGATGACTGTGATATATCACAGCTTTCTCAACATGCACAGTATTTTTTAAAATGTGCTCCTGTTAAAATTGTTCTTATTATTAGCAAACACTTGTACTGAATTAACAACAGACAATAGACAAAAGGACAACACAGCCATGCTCGACTGACAGAAAGGAAGCCTGGAGCACACACATGCACATTCACATACAGATAAGACATAACTTACCTGACTCAACACATACGGCAAATCCCGCCGTGAGACTTTGATGAGTGCATTATTTTTCTCTGCCAGCCAGTTTAAGTCAGTGTCACTGAGACCTGTAGTAACATTAAGTACAGTAGTTCACTTTCACTCAAATACAAGATTATCATTACAACCTCTTTTCCATAACATTAGCTTTGCTCACTACTTGATGGATGGCAAATGTCAATGAAGATAGCATGTTTATCCAGAGATTTTATTCTATAAAATATCTTATAAAAGACATTTATTTGCAATGAAAGACTATCAATAACTCCTTTTGAGCATAAAACCTTTTTGATTGTTACAAAGCTCTGAGAAACGATCTATTGCTTTTATCTTATCCAACTGTTTATGCAACAGGGTGCATTTTTTGTTGTTGCGCAAGGTTAATTCCGAACTTTCACAATCTTCACCTCTCTTCCCTCATTTTTTTTTTCTGCCAGCTCATGTTAGCAGAATCTGAAGACATCATTACATGCTGTGTGATCTATTACAATCAACTAAATTAAATTTTTAACATGAAACAAAAAGACTCTTACAGTAAATAAGTTTAATTAGAATATGTAATTGGTTAACCAAAAAGAAAATACAGTTATAATTTTAAAAATAATTCTGAGCAGTTATGAACCAACTTGCAGGGGTTACTGGAACCCCTGGTTTGACTCTTTTCTTCAGATATAACTTGGATTCAGAAGGTTCTCTTTGGGCCAGGTTCAATCAAAATATGAGGTTTCCTTGGTAAGTAGTTCGGGCCAATTTAAAATGATTTCAGTTCAACTTACCAACACAAATTTTTCCACTCATAACTGCGACAGTTGCTGGCACTGCCCCAGTGTCTCGCACTTTTCTTTGTACACGTAAAGCAGTGCTGAAGATTTTGTAAGAAATGAAAAACAATTATGCTTCTATTACTGTTTATATCTCACATTTCAATGTAACAAAAATAAATAAAATAAAATAAAATAGATGCCCACTGTTTTATCTTATTCAGACAGATGCTGTGTAAACTAACAATATCAAATTTAACAACCCAGTTTTGAGCAAACTAAGATCATAATGCATTAATGAAGAATGGCATCACTGGAGAATGGAAAATATAAGCAATTAGATTATGCCTGCTGAATGAAAAGAAAACAATGGACAAACAATATAAAACTGACAAAAGATGTTAACCAGCGTGACTGCCATGAAACATAAACAAATAACACAAAGCAGTTGTAAAAATGTTGTTAAGAAAGAAATTTCATGATAATGGTGGTGAACTGGTTTCTCATCAAGACTTAAGGACTGTGAAGGTTAAAGCCCATTCTTCTTCTTTGATCCATAACCGCCAACCGTCAAAGCAGTCAGCTTGTAAAGCCCATTAATCACCTTATTTTGCCAGGATTTGCAAAACTTACACAGCCAGAAAAAGAAGCAGTGTTCCTGCAAAATGCACTTCAGTCTACACAGTAATAATGAAGGTAATGAACTGTTCTTTCTTGTCTTCAATTTGAAGTTAAAATTTAAACTCCTACTGACTGTAGATGATATATAAAACAAGATCTATACCAACTATGTCATCACCGATGATCAGCATTCTAAAATCATACTCACTCAGTATACATACAGCATGTGAAGTAAATGGAGACTAAAAGAGGAATAAAGATAATATATGCAGAGATTAAATATTCAAGATAAGAGGACCTGGAAGATGGATGTGCAATAATGAAATGAATTTGACTGATATTCTTCTTCTTTGATCCATAACCGCCGACCGTCAAAGCAGTCAGTGGCCATCACGCCTGGTGGCGTCTTGTAGGGCAGCAACAAATTGATTCCACTTTGTTCGGTCGGCGGCCATCCTTCGTACAGTGCCCCAACTCCGGTTCATTCTTTGCATCTCGGCTTCCACAGTTCTCCGCCAGATGGTTTTTGGTCGGCCTCTCTTTCGCTTTCTTTCAGGAGTCCATAGCATAGCTGTTCTTGTAATGGTATCAGGGTCCCTTCTGAGGACGTGGCCAACCCAACTCCAGCGTCTGCCAGCTATGATGGTGTGCATGTCCTCCTGGTTACTCCGAATAAGTAGTTTTTGGTTGCTGATGGTATTCGGTCAAAAGATTCTGAGAATTTTCCTTAAGCAGAATGTATGGAAGGAGGACAGTTTTTACATTTCCTTCTCTGTTACTCTCCAGCACTCCGCACCAGAGGACCTGGAAGATGGAAGTGCAATAATGAAATGAATTTGACTGATATGGCTATAGAAAAACGGGGAGAAAACAAACAGGGCTAGAAAAAAAATTAAGATTTTATGACTGCAATAAATCTAAATGAATCATTACTGAAAAGGAATTAACATGAAACAAATTAATAAATAAAAATGACAGGTAACAACAAAAAAAGTATAAAGTTTAAGCCTCACCAAGAAGGTCTAAAGCTTCAGTATGTGCCTTAGTTGAATTCAGATATGGTAAACAGAGTGGTGTTATAAATACACTGGTATAAACACATAATTAACTTATGTACAGAAGTTGATTATTCAACATCCCTAGAACCTCACCTGACATTGTGAGGGTATGGCATTCCATGTGTTATTATTGTGCTTTCCAGTGCTACAACAGCTTTCTTGGAAGTAAGTGCTTCTTGAACCTCACCCGATATTTGAATGAAATCTAAATGTACAATAAATGTGTTATATTTGAATGAAATCTAAATTTACAATAAATGTATTATATTTGAATGAAATCTAAATTTACAATAAATGTGTTAAATTTGAACGAAATCTAAATTTACAATAAATGTGTCATGATCATCATCACTATAACCCTTCAGCTCCCTGAAGCGGAGCAAAGATGTTCAATCAGCGTCTGCCAAGCTCTCCTGTTTTGTGCCACCTGTTCTAGTTCTTTCCGTGACTTCATCTTATTTTTTTTTTTAAAAGGCCCATCTCCAGTTCTCTCCTCTATGCATTTTTGGTCTCCATCTCTATTTATTTTTATCTTTGGGACTCCAGAAGACGAACTGCCTTGTAATGCTATTGAGTGGTTACCCCACTGGGTATACACTACCCAATGCTAACATCTGTTCCTCACCCTTGTTCCACTAGTGTTTTGTCTGGTTCAAATTTGGAACATCCAAAAGAAAGTTAGCGGCATAATATACAGTATGAGCTGTAATCAACTGTAGTCAATGAACTGCGTTTTCAAAAGTTATCACAAGTAGAATATGTGAAATTTTATTTAAGTTAAAATGAGAGGAAAAAACACTTAAATACCACGAAAAACTAGTCAAAACAGTGACCATTTTATTTATCTCTTTTTCATTCCTTGAAAAACATAAATCCACCACTGCAGCTAGCCTTTTAAGGGAAACGTCTGCTAAAGCACTTCATGTACTCTTACAGTAGTGGTTTCTGTAGCAATCTGTTTTGCATAACGAGGCTGCCATCCCTTATGAAGCATAGGCAATTTGCTGCAGTAACAATTAACACATCTTCAAAGAATACTAGAGCAGATTGTAGCTGCACAAGAACGCATTGTAGCTGCACAAGAACGCAGCTTAGAGGGAAAACTACAGATATGCCGTATACTTTTGTCAAAGATCCTGAAAACGTAACATTAACTGTCTCAAAAGTGCATAAAACTTTGCTCAGCATTGTTGTGTTTCATCAAGATTGTAAAAATTATAAAGATGGAATGTGAAAGACCAAGAAATAACTGTGGATAAACCTGAGTTTCTAAAACATTTTCTTTCCACTCATGGTGTTAAGCATCATTGGGATAGACTGCTTTTTTATTCTTGAGTTAGACATGTTGCTATGGCCAGGATCTTACCATTTTTCTTCATTTTGTCTGCCTGTTTTCACCTTCATATTCCCCTTGTCCTGTATTCAGATCTTCTGCTGCTGAATGCTTAAGCTGATAGTTGCACAGGCTGCATTTTGCATCTGACTGGCTAAGCAGTTAAAACACTTGTCTCTTGCATGAAATTTACCAGGATCAAAACTTGGTGTTGTCATGCTCCAGTCTACCCAGCTGTACATGAGTACCTGACTCTGTTCTTGAGTTCAGGAAGGCAAAGGCAGTGAGGAAGGAAACTATTCATCCCAGCTCATAATTCTGAACCTAGTATAATGAAGTCCCTAACACTTCACTCCCTATGGCAGTATCTCCTATGGGACTACCTTTACCATTTATGCTGCAGACGTCCGGAGTTGTTTCAACCACCTTTCTAATTCCATCATTTATAATTCCATCTTTTATGGTGATATTGGCAGCTTTTCTCGGGTTTACTATCTCACATGTTGTGACCTTCCTCCCTTGTGATTTAGATAGTCACCATGTCTGGCAGTGACAGCAAAGACTTGGAATGAATATGCCAAGATCATTTAAAATAACTGAAACACAGCATAATGCTGGGCTGACAAGAACTGAGAAGGAATCCTGGTGAATTATCTAATGTAGAGCAAAGTAACCGAGAAAGATTACATCTGCAACAAATAACCTCAATAGCCTGAAATGCTGATGTAGATAATCAGGTTTGCAGGGCACACAACTCTCTCTCTCACCACCCTTCAGCTCCCCAAGCCTTCAACAAACTTATGCCAAGTCTCCTGTCCCATGCCACCAGCTCAAAGGTCTCTTTATCAGTTAACTTGTCCATGTTGTTTGTTGACATTCTTTAAAATTTCTACAGGATGGGGTAACCGACACATGCCCTTTTTTTTATATGGTGCATTGTAGGTTACACTGCTACTACTCTTTGCTTCCCATTCGGGCCCTGCTAACACACAGGTGGAGGAACACAAGTGGTAGAAAATACAAACCCTTATTTGATAAACTTTGTATTTTTGGCATTCACCTCTACAGTGAATTTCTTTCATTCTCTTTGTTTGATCAGACGTCTTCTTCTGTCCTCTTATTGATTCCCTTGAGAAGTATGTTTTCAAGAACATGTTTTTTTTCTCTAGCTGTTTATGTACGGTCACTAAATTACTAACTACCAGTCTAGCAGTCATTGTACAAAGCACCTACCTCCTCCAAATGTACGAGAAGTCACTGCTGAAGAGAAAAAGAACCTTTTACTTCTGTTAAAGTAGCTCCATGTTACATGTCTCATTTTATAAGCTTGCATCAACAGCTCCACTCACTGAGTTATGTGTTAAGATGTTGAAGAAATCCCTGACCTGAAAAGAATAGTGAGCAGAATTAATCATTGGTAGTCTTCCATGAAACTACTGGACATGATGATAGTGACATTCAGTAATTCTCCATGGCTAAAGCATCACATCTTGACATTCTAGGATGGTTTGCTAACCTTGTCTATACTATGAGCAATGGAAGCATTCTGCTTCTGGCAGGTTCTTCTAAGCTGACAAGGTCCCAAGGAAGAGGCCAGACATTCAACTAGAATAAAACAATATGCTACAGTGTAACCACCAGCTTGACTCCAGAAGAATCCTCACAAACCCTGTAACCACCAGTCTGACTCCAGAAGAATCCTCACAAATCCTGTAACCACCAGTCTGACTCCAGAAGAATCCTCACAAATCCTGTAACTACCAGTCTGACTCCAGAAGAATCCTCACAAATCCTGTAACCACCAGTCTGACTCCACAAGAATCCTCACAAATCCTGATAAAAGCCAGGTACAGGAAGTCAGGTAACTGACAAAACTCATGACGACAGAGGCAAAATCTAGAATCACTAGTTGGAATGTGAGATCATCATCATCACCCTTCAGTTCCCCAAGGAGCAGAGCCTTCAACAAACGTCTGCCAAGCCTTCCTGTCTCATGTCATCAGTTCAAGGTCTTTCTATACCTTCTTCATCTCTTCGTGTCTGCCTCCAGTTCTCTTTTCCATGCGTTCTTCTGTCTCCCTCTACCTCTCTTACTCTGGGGGTTCCAGAACAAGGACTGCCCTGTAATGCTCTCAATGTTTTTTTCTCAGTAAGTGTCATATCCATTGCCAGCATCTTCTTTACTTCATCTCCTGTTCTGCTGGAACTTGTCTGGTTCTTATCAGTTTGACATTGGTGATCTTGTTATACTACTTCTATCATTCTATTCTATGCACGCACCCATTAATGAAAGCCTGGAGTGTGAGACTGCTCAGTGAAACTGGAAAAATGACACAAGGGCCAATGAAATGAGACGCTAGAACATAAGATTACTGAGACTGGCAAAGACAAGATGGAATGGAACACAAAAGACTGAATACAGAAGAAAACATAATCTATTCTGGGATATGAAGATGAAGACCAAGAATACACAAAGGGGGCTGCCTTTATGATGTCACCAGTAGCATGGAAGACAATGACAAAATGGGAATCAATATCACCCAGAAAAAAAACCAGCAAGATTCTAAACAAAAGAACGAAGAATCACCATAACGCAGTGCTTCCCACCAACAAACAGGGCAAAGGTAGTCCCACATCAGAAACTTCTGTAGGGGAGCTAAGTGTTACAGACTTCACAATTCTAGGTCCAGCTTTATGAAGTAGGGTGACCAGTTCCCTTCGTCACTGCCTTTGCCTTCCCAAAGTCAGGTACCCATTAACAGCTGGGAAGACTGGAGTATGATACTACCAGGTTTACATACTGGAGCCTGGTAATGCTTCCGCAAGAGGAAAGCACTCTAACCGCTTAGCCAGTCAGACAAAATTACCAAACAAAACTTCCATGATAAACTCTTAGGAGCAATAGACAAAGCACCAATGCTTCCTAAACAATGAGAATGCTCTTCATGTCTGGACTTCTGAAAAACAGAACAAAAAGAGGGCACTTCCAAAACCTGGGGTTGGGGGAGAAGGCATATGCTTTAACGGTTTAACCAATTTATATTCACCAATTCATATTTATAGCATATTCATTTGTTGCAATTTTTTAACACCATTTTAGGAGAAAGGGAAAACAGCACACAAAAACAGGAAATTTTCATTTACTCTATATTTAATAACTGGCCAGGTGAAAAGATGCCTTAAACGAGTGGCAACTGAACATCGTATCTAAAATTAGACTAACTCCTAATTAAAAACTCATTAGATGTTGAATGGGATATTTTTTTCATTAATTTTCATTTGTAATTCTTGAACGTTAGTGTTATTTCTATGTGTAGGTGTTCAAAGTTAGTAAATCATTTACTATCTCTCATTTTGCTTCACTAGGTTTGGTGTCATGACAATGATGACTATTGCTGATTCAGGCTGATTTGCATATGGGTTAATTCTCATTAGTTCAATATATTATGTGAAGTCCAAAAATAATTTCCACGATAAACATTGTTTCCTCAGACAATTTTTTTTATTAACTAAGGTCCCTACTATTAGTTTTACAATGCATTCTTTCTCTCATTGCTCTCATGTTTTTATGTTTGCTGTTTTTAGTATTTGTATGTTGCTAGCTATGGTCACATTTCTTCCTTCAAAACTTCTTTTTTTAATGATTCCCAGTCATGTTTTTTTAATATTTTTTATATATATACTAGGAATGCTACTAAGCTCACTTCATCATGTATTATGTCATTTCTGAGTGTGGATTGAAATGAAGACGTGTGTTGAATACTGCTTTAAGAAAGAATTCAGAGATGCATTTATAATGGGTAAGGGTTAGGAATCATAAACCTAATGATGTGGGTGAATTAGTTGGATGGCATCAAAGAACATATCCCACTGTTCCCACTCATTTCAACCCTGAGTGAGATGTATGCTGTGTTCTTGAATCTGTTCTTTGGGAAGAGATGTGTCTCCTAAGTGGCAAAAGTTGCTTTTTGAGGTTTTAAACTGATTTAAAAATGGAATAAAGTTCTTACATAAGAGACACTATATATCCTAATTATAACCCTCATCAGATGTTGAATGGAATATTTTTCTTCATCAAATTAAAAATAAAGTAAATTAGCCTTCTGTGAATTTTTAGGTAATTTCCTAATACTCGTCGCCGAACGCTCAGCAGTGAATATGTGTATACTATTTGTAGTTTCGTACCATTTAGAGTTAGGGTTAGGATTAGGGTTAACCCTAACCCTAACCCTGAATGGTACGAAACTTACACATTATACACATATTCACTGCTGAGCGTTTGGCGACGTGTATTAGGAAATTACCACCAAATCAATGTAGGCCTACTCAAATATCATAGCATATTTATTTATTTTTTTCACAACAATTTACCCACGGAAGTACGCAACAGATTTCTCCTGAGCCACACTGGTCCTATTTTAGTATTCAGAAGTTAGTTGTGTAAAATATGCAAACATAAAGACTATTGAAAGTCAATGAAAAGTGGTTTTGCAGAATGGTATGTCTCGTGGACATTTTTACAGCAGCCTTCACACACTGGAAAATACAGTATTGCAAAGATCAACACTATCATACCATTTTAGTGGACTCATACAAAGAAGATGCCAAGAGACGAAGTCAATAACAGATTTGTTAAGAAGACACCATGCTCCGGAGTTTTTAAGAAGGCACTGGTCAGCTGTGTACATAACTGTACAACTGATACATGCCACATGCTATGGTTTACCCATAATCTGTACAAGGTGTTTGCGTTTTCAGATGTGTACACCCTGTACATAATTTCTGTACAGGTTTTCTAACCCATTCCCCTTATTACTGTGTCTCAGAGTTCTTTTGTAAGGTCCTATTGAACACAGGATTTCCCAGTTTGTTGGTGATAATTAAGCACATAAATAGACTAAATGATGACACCATCAAATTATTTTTACAGTGTAAAATAAACTCAGACATTTATTGTTTGGGTTTTTAAATAAGTGAAGACCTGCTTTAAAAGGCAAAGTCCCCGTGCCTCATTTATAATGCAGCCCACTGAAATTGAAAATTTTTTTACACAAATTAACTCTTTTGATGTTTTTTTTTCAGTCTTTGTACAGGTTTTGCGGGTCTTTGTACAGGGTTTTTGGATTTTTTGTACAGGTTTTTCGTTAAGACTAAATTACATGAACAGAGTTATGTTAGATAAGTCTCACCCAGCACATACAGCTTTTACCAGATGCCAACTAACTCAGGCCAATCCAATGAATACCACTAGATACTCTACAGGATGGAAGTGTATGGAGGAAATTGTCCATCTGGGTACATTAATTACATCAATTAATAACAGTTGTGAATACAAGCCAGTGATTCCGCCCTGGGAGATCAAGAAACCAGACACGGACTACCACCTAGCAGAAATACTTAAGAAAACAAATAATATAGAAAATATTAAAAACACAGCCAATAAATATATACAACAAATATCAAAAGACAGCATTACTGTGTACACAGATGGATCCAAGGGAGAGGATGGCAAATTGGGGATAGGAATATATATTCCAATATGGAAAATGGCAAAAGAATATAGCATCACGGAAAATACATCCATTTTCACTGCAGAGATGGTGGCAAAACTAAAAGCACTAGAAACATTCTCTAATAACCCTCCCAAAAAACTAACAGTTTTAACTGACTCTCTTTCAACAATTAAAGCACTTAGAAACTTACGAGAATGTAGTAGACCTGATATAGCAGAGGAGATATTTCTGGCTGCTACATACTTATATTCCAAAGGATGTTCAGTCTTAATTGCTTGGATACCTTCACATGTTGGCACAGAGGGGAATGAAATGGCAGATAAAGAAGCCAAGAAAGGTAGATCTGATAAAAATCTAATAAATGTAGGGACAAGTAAATCAGAGATTAAGAGCTTAATTAAAGATTTAATAACAGATGAATGGAAAGCAGAGTGGGATAAAAATCTGAAAGGAAGACATGCATATAAGATGTTCAAGGCTCCAACAAGAAAATGTCAGATATCTAGGGAATTGAAAATTCCCAGTAGGCCTAATAAGAAACTTCTCAGACTACAGCTGGGAAAAGGCTATTTCAGAATAGAAGAACCTTACTGTGCAGGATGTCTTCAAGACAATAATATAGAACATTTCTTGTTTAAATGTAAGAGGTATGAACAAATGAGAATACCAATATTAGATTATTTGCAAGCATCAAACTTACCTATAATTATAGAAGAGGTGTTAAGAATAGACAGACCTAGGGAAATGCATTATAGTCAAACAATATTTAGGCCTAACACGAACAAATGTTAATATATAGCCTAGTGGCTGGGAATGTGAAGGTCTGATGCTGTTCTTACAATGCATATGACTTTTAACAGATGAAAATCAATTAAATATCTGTTAAAGTCAGTTATATAACTGGAACCACCAGGCCTTTACAACCCTCCACTTTAATATTATTCTTGTTCTGAGTTTCTTCTTGATTTTGTTCGTTTTTTATTTAACGTATAGGCATAAGCATAATTGTGATTGTCCCTATTTACAATGATTTGACAAATGTGATGCCACTATCTCATATCGGCAGTTGTTCATATTAGGCCTATTTGGAATTGAAAACAATAGGCTATAGGGATATTTGAACGGGATATTTTTCTTTATTAATTATTAAAAATAAAAATAAATAAAAAATTGTGATATGAATAATATTCGGCGACGGTCATTGCGGGATTACCACAAAATAATAATAATAAAAAGTATTACTTCGTGAAAAAGGAAACCGTATACAATAATGAGTCATATAGGCCTACTGATTTTTTTCACTGGCCATATTTTATTTAGAGGCACAAGCGGCGCGTAAATACGCGTAATAACCAGCGTTGCCACTCAAGTTCTAGAGATACACACATTTATTACAAATAAGGGAGGGAAACCTGAGGCCTGTAAACAGCAAATTAATATGAAACAAATATAAAGGTATGTTATCAGGCACTCACAGGAAATAAAGAAGTAGAACACCAGACAACAGAAAAACATGTCTGTTGTTTTTCTGTTGTCTGGTGTTCTACTTCTTTATTTCCTGTGAGTGCCTGATAACATACCTTTATATTTGTTTCATATTAATTTGCTAGAGATACACCCAGATGTTCTTCTTAAAAAAAAACCCAGAAATACCCAGATTATTTTATGCCTCAAATACACGGGATAGACGATGCTTACATAATCTTTTATGTGCATCTTTAGCACAAATAATCTGTGTGCTACCAATGTTTATGTATTTCTTCATTTTTTTTTAATTACCAAAAATTCACAATTAAATAAAAATGATTTTAATAACACCCCAATATATGAACTCTTGAAAATGAGATATTTTAACAGTAATATACTTACATTAGTTACATTAACAAAATGTTCCTCAAATTAAATATAAATTGTTAGTTGTAACTTGTTACTGATAAAAAATGTCACTTGTCAGAGACTCGGCATCCATGTCGACAACTTCTCCTTCGTCAATAATCATATGCATGAATTGACAACGTGGAATCTTGATTGTAAAGTTCCAAAATCTTTGCATATCTCTGCCGACAAGTCCTTCACGCACATCTTCAACCACGCTTTTACTAGGATTAAACTTATGACAAACTCCATCTTTGGCAACTGCTTGCTTGGCTAGTATTCGATTGGAAACTGTTCCACATAAAAGCTTGTTGGTTTGTTTAGTTTTAACTAAGTTAACCTTCGAAAACACTCTTTCGACGCATGCTGAGGAGTGAGGTAGTGCCATAAGCGTGCACATGAGGTCAGCCAAAACATCAAATTTCTTCTGGTTATTAGCATCTGTTACTTGTTGCAGTCCCAGCCAGAATGCGGGCGGATCCTCATCCACTAGATGTCCAAGATCTTTTCGGTACGATGCCAGTTCTCGCCATTGATCAGAGAGACGATCAAGACTCTCTTCTGAAACAATTGTTGGGAACTGCGCTGCTAATGGAATGACAGAAGGTTTGTTGATATCGAGAAATTGCTTTGCATCCAACAGCTGCATTTGCACCAGAACACTGTTTTGTTCAAGTGGGAATCTGCGTCGTATTTGAGTACAAAGTTCAATCAGGAATGCCAATGCATCCTTGCGAAACTGGACTTCTTTATCTCGTAACGGTTGTCGGATTAACTGCGCTTCATATTGTCCACCCAGCTCAATGTAATTCAGTTTCTTGTGCACCTGTACATCCGAAGGATCAATGTCGGCAAGCGTGCGATGCTCATGCTGCACTACTTCCTGCCTAATAAACATACTGAGAAGAAAACGATACTCTCTTGTTACACTCGTGTACACTTTGTGAAGACGGAAGTTCTCGGACTGGAATTCCATGTTCATGACGTTAACTTTACCCAGTATGTAGCCGACAAACAGAAGCATGTGCTTCGTGCCAACAGTGTTCATCGTCTGCAGGATTTGCCCCGCACCGTCGACGTTGTCCACTGAAGCTTCGGATTGGAAATACAAGTGCAGAGCATCCCATTGCTCAAGGATCCTCTCAATGACTGCTTCACGGAACAGCCATGTAGCAAAGTTTGATTTTGCTGGGGAGGTTATGATGGTATCCTAAAAGAATGAAAACGGTGTCTGCATTAACCGTGTGAGGTCAAGCATATGTAGGCCCCTGACTCTATAAATGATGATGATGAATTATGTGCAGGGAACCTAACGCTACCTCCCTAGATCTCACACGGTCACTATTCTGGCTCTAGTGTATGGTGTATGGTGTACCTAGTGTCTAGGGAAGAAATGTAATTATGGTACACAACAGCAAAACACTTTAAGTTTCTATAAAGAAGAGAATAAAACTAGTAGTTAAGTTTTTCTTTGAAATAAATTTTTTCTATACACTTTATTTTGCCTGTCCAGCCAAATTGTTTGGACAGGTCTTTGAAAATGAGGACAAGATAGTTTACAGAAAAGAACAATTAAAATTTTGGGGCAATTTGCCCAATAACTAAAAAGTTAATATATATTTATATATGTCTTTCCTGTAAGAAATATTCATAGATTTCACTTTATTCATCTAAAGGGAGAGTCACTGCATATGAGGGCTGTAGTTTCATCCTACCCCCATAAACGTCCTGAGTATTGTTTCGCAATACTAGTGTTTCGTACAAGAAAATGTCAGTTATGCCCAGATGTTTAACACATCACCTGGGATTCCTTGTTGAAAGATATTACAATGTGTCGTTGCAGAAAGTCTCAATTTCACCACCCGCCAAAGCTCCTACTGTTATCTTTGACAGCATAAACGACTGGTTGGAGACTGGATGGTGTTATTCGTACTCAGCAGGTTTACTGTCACCAGCTGGCAACAGGAAATAGAGCCTCTGCAACAAAGGGACACCCTGGCCTTTTACATCTGATCACTTATTCTAACACTTAATTTCATACGTGGGTATGGGGTCAGCCTCGCGTGCATTTCAGGTGCACTCGTCCCGAATGTTACATGACTCCCACCTTGCTGTGACCACACCTCAGATCCTTAAGGCAGATACGCCACTGTACGTTTACATACTTTTCCTCAATACAATAATGTGGAGTAACCACATTTCCTTTGATATGATCTTCTCTTCTTTTCTTTTCAAATATAATTGCTTCAGGCATGTAGACAGTGTTCATTGAACACCGAGGCTTACTAATATATTCTAATATAATAATATGACAACATAATCATGACAACATACACCAGTTAGATACATTTCAAAGTGAGGACTCAACAATGTCTGCTCCCGGCATGTCCTTCACTTTCCCCCATAGCAGTATCTAACTTTGGTAGTTGGAATAAACATATTAATTCATAAAGCATCCTTACCACAATTCAAGAAAATATAAACAAATGACGCTGACTTTAGAAGAAGTGGCCTCAGCTTCCTCCGAACTGCACAGACTGGGAATTTCTTATTTATTTAAGTTTAAAGTTAACACAGCTGTTTCTCAGCGTATCTGAATGAAAATTTTAGTTTGACTGGCAATGAATAATCAAAGCTTTTTGCTAATATTTAATAGCACTGGCCAATCAAACGTGCGACTACTTGAATTCAAATGCAGTTTTTATGAAAATACAAAATAATTGCAAACAATTTCTGCGTCTGGTAGTCGATTGACCAGTCTGCTTTAGTTATGCCCAATACAAAAAGATGTTTCGTTTAGGATTACATTTTTCCTACCGCTCCCCTTTTCCGTTCATACTCCTTTTACCCAAGCGAATTTGAATGTACCTCCCTGCCTCTTTTTCAAACTCGCGTCCCCACTAACGTTAAAAAAAAAACAAAGCAGGAACGACAGTCTGTCTGGTCGAGCGTCCGTAGACATTAGTATTTTCTCAATAACTTCTCTAATACTGGGACTATCATATTATTTAAAGTACATTCTTGCTCAGTGAACTCTACGTTATACTACCATATAATTTTTATGGGCAGTTTCATAATGGTTTAAATTTTCAATTTTTGTCATAGTCAATCGCCAAATAACATTTTGCACAAGACCGCCATCTTTCCTCTCCTTCATCTCGCTAGCATGTATTTTTCAAATAACTAACTTGTTTTAGTTACGTCAGAAATGCTACCGCGAGGAGGCAATAAAATTGTCTGCGTGTTTTGCTTTGGCTGGCTTTTCCGCAGTGTGTATATAGGCATGGCAGACTGTGTCAGCCAAGCGGGATTGTGCGCGGCAGGTTAAAAATTGGCGTTAATAATTTGTATTGTATCGTGTAACACTACCAAAAAAATGTAAGGATCACTACTAAATTTTGCGTTAAAGTTGACAGAATACGTTAATTCAGATAGTTATTTGGCGGCACACTTCCGCCAAAGCGTTAATTGTAAGTCTTGCCACAGTCTCTATCAAATCGAGCAAAATGTTAAAATGTACGTCACAAGGAAAGCGAGTAGGTTTAAACGGGGCGGGGGGGGCGGGGGCGGGGGGATCGGTTCTAAGCCGTTCCAAGGCACAAAATTCAGCGCTATGCTGGCGTGTGAGAGCATCACCGTCAGACACAATAGGGCTGTTGTATTTATTATCCTTTTATGACTAAAATCCTACTGAAATGAGCGATTATTCTCGCAGATTTTACTACAAGCCAGCGTGTTCACACAGCTTCAACACTTTATGTTTCTGGGCCTGAACTACATCTTGTATTAACTGGAACTGGAGATTTCTTTTACTACTACGCGAAAAATAGAAACAGACATTCTTTATGAAAATTTCAAGCCAAGATGGTAGGTGGTTGCTGGCAGCATTTGCACAAAGTGCAAATGAATGACAAACACAGCCGAGAAGAAAGACATGTGGAATCTCTTTCTTCAGATGTGCCTGTAAACCACTTTCAGTCCCCATCATAGTGGCACAGTTGTCTGCAGCAAAACCAATGACGTTACTAAGCGGGATTTCATGCGTGCTCAACAATTTCTTAACAGCTGTAAGCATGCCAAGACCAGTCCCATCCTCCACCTCAATGAGGTCTAACAGTGAATCAACTACTTTTCTTGTTTTTGTGTCAGAGAATCGCACAACGACTGCCAACATCTGGTTCGTAGAAATATCAGTACTCTCATCAACAAGTATAGACAATTTCTGATTTCTGCAAATGTTTATAACTTCAAGCCGCTCAAAATGAGCAATGCTGCACTGCATCACATAGGCAGCATTGGTGCGCTTCAGTGACATTTTTTGAGCAATTGTGCTGTCTGGAAATATCTGCTTGCAACATTCAATCAAATGATCAGTTTGCGAAAACGGAGTATTATGTTCTGCCATGAAAGCCGACAACACTATCTCCGCTTTAGCAATTTTGTCTTGGAGATAGGGCTCTTTTGGTTTGATGAAAAACTTGTTAATGTTCAGAGTTTTGCTTTTGGCTTCGAAGTTTTTCATGTGCTTCTGTGTGCTTTTATGTGTCAATAAAGCTGTTTTGTTGGCATTAGTTAATGTACAGGAACAGACCGTACAAATCGCAGCGTAGCGATTACCAGAGTCCGGCTTTATCCAATCCTTCAGTTCGCTGTCTGTTAGCCATTCCGCACAAAAAGCCTGCTGATACTATGGCTTCACTTTTTTACGCGGTGGCGTGTGTATCGTCATGCTACCACAACTACCTAGTACCTTCATCGTCGCTCATTTTATAATCTTATAATAACACAAAAAAAAACAAAAAACAAAAAACAATATGCTGTTTATCTGCTTAAGTCTAAAATGTAAAAAGAATACTTTATAACACATCGCAAAAATGACTGAGTATTGCAGATGACAGCCATTAACAGAATAACAGGAAATAGATAGCTGATGTAAAAAGTTAAAGTTAGTGTGGTGAAGTGGGATGTTATAAATACTTATAGGGAACTTAGTGTACTGACTGAGATCAGCTGTGAAGGTATCTATATCTATTAAGAGTAGTGTATTATAGATAACCTTACTTGCTACCACATATCTATATATCTCAGTCAGAATTATTCTGGAATAGTGTGATGCTACGTTATGTGTCTAGGGTATGAGTATGGTGAAGTGTAAGTCACAACAACAGACAGATAAACAATTTAATTTAATCCACTACTCTTGACAACACTGTGACACTCACATACATATAACACTCTACAAAGATATCTTAAAAGAGTCACTGATACACTTTCAAATAACAATATGTATTCATTACTGGCATGAATGAATATGTGTCCTGATTCAACTACAAGGGAACCAGGAATCACAATCAATTTAAATTACAAGTTATGTACAGAATGTATTTAATATGAATATTGTAGTGACATATATTATTACAAATGTTCTATGTGTGTCAGTTGTGTAGTAGTAAAATGAGGTAATACTGGTTTTGTTTTGTTCAAGCTCTGTTGGTATTTGTCATCATGACTTCAATAGTTTGTCTTTAGGGACCAGTATTGGAGATGTTCACAGTTCCTGATTTTAAGACAAGTAAATTCCCCTCTTAATGTTAATTTTAAAAAATCAGTTCAAGATGAGGGGACATAATGTTGAGCTCAGCTGGCCAACTCTGCTTATCTTGAGTGATGGCGGCAGGAAAGGACTCCTCTGCTCGAATTCTCCTCTGGGCTCAGGAGACACCTCACTGATAGCTAAAAAGACCAAGGAGTATGCTGTCCGACTCTGGATTCAGCAAAGCTCTGACCAGGTGCTGCTCACTACCATCAAGACCACTGTCCCAGAAATCAAGAAGGATGTACCTTCTACTTCATAACTAATTTATATTTTCTTTTTACACTGATCACAATACATCACAAACATTGCGTTCAGAGCGTTAGGCCAACAGTCAGCTTCATCTGAAATACTTTATTCCAGTATTACCCTTCTTAATGGTTACTACGCCTCTGCACTTCCAGCATTATTTCTTTCTAGTCAATCATCCAGGTGTCAGTGTACTGTTGGGCCATTCCATGCCGTTTTACTTCTCTCCGACACCCTCTGTTCAGGCTGGAGCATTTTAGGCTTTACCTCACGTTTGCCACTGAACTACACATATATATACAGGCATAAATCAACAATTCACATTCAATTTTCATTAAAAAGATATTAAATGGTTCAAGCTTACCACAATTCATACGAATAAACACAGATACGTTGATTAGCAATGAATTCTGGCACAAACTGGCACAAATTTCCATCTGCTTATCTTCCAGGCTTTTATTGAGCAAAATATAGCTGGCTTCAACGCACTGATGCTTTATCAAGATCATTTAAACAAGTGGTCTCGAACTAACGCTCCCAAGTGTGTATATCAGCGAGACTGGCCAATGAGCCACGTTTCGACAAGTGTTTGAAAAAATGTTATCTTTTCCCGTCTCCCCTAACAACCAAGATAGTATTTATAGCCCGACCAATCGTGGTTAGGCTTTCATTTGTTGCGCTCCAATCAATTTGGAGTTTACATGGTAGGCTATTTCTGTAACGTAAGGTTTTTTTCAAACACGTTAAAAAAAAATCTTATGAGCAGAAATGATTTTATGCTGTCAGGCACCCCCAATATTTTATTTTGGGTATAATTTATTAATTCCTGGACTATTTGCGTAACGTTTTACATATTCTTTGTCAGCAAGCCCTAAGGAACCCAAAAATACTAATTTAAAGGAGCTACGTGGCTGCGTTCAAAATATGCAATTTCTAGGATAGTCGTATAGTTGTTTTATTTTTTATGTGAGAACCGCCACCTGTCCTGCTGTACTGTCAGACTAATGTCAGGATTTCGGACATAAAACAGTAGAATGTCAGGTTTCCCCAATAAGCGTTTTTTATGATTTTAAAACCTAACTCTGGGAAAGTTAATGTATTTTATCACTGTCCGTCTGAAAAAGTTAGTGCTTGTAGACTTACACGCGTGATAGTAGTAATTGTGTATCGCGCGACGCGTGTTTAATGTTCGGCTTTCTGCCTCTCCCTTCTCGCTATCCTTTTGTCCATCTGTTCGTTCGTTTTGGTAACGTAATGTAGAAAAAGACATGAATGGAATTTAAAATTTAGGTCATTACGCAGTCTGCCTCTTAATGTTTTTCCAAGAAATACAGCACACGTTTCATTGAAGAAAGCGGGTATAATACAGTAAGCTTTTACTATCAACGTGAAAGCGTTACAATTTGCAGACGAAGCAGAAAACAAGGGGGATTTCGAGTACATTCCTTGTGACAGCACTGTCATTTTACCATTGCTCTTTTCTTTATTATATGTATTTATTAGGCTTTATATTTAATTGATAATTTATATATGTGGATTAGAATATTCCATGACAGTTAGTTGCTTATCCTTTACAGGACGTCGCAATCAACCCCAGCTTTTATTGGCTGTTTGTGATTTTTCTAGGCAATTTTTTCATTCAGTAGTTTGCCATTGCTTTCTGAACGGTACGGCGCTTATACCATTGTTAAAAATCCACACAAAGCGATCTGCTACCAAACCGCCTGCAGCAGGTTTCGAACCTGGTATATCTGGATTATGAAACTGCGTTCATATCCATTAGGCCACAGACGCCGACAGCTGATGTAAACGAGTCAAAAAACAACGTCATTGATGTCGTTAAAAACAAGAATTAAATTTAAGTGGAATAAAAAATATATAGCACATAATGTTGTACATTTAATTATAATATAAATATAATGTATAATGCTCAGTGCACAGAATATACATACATTGTAAATGCCAATTGTCAAATATACCCAGATTAATGCAGATTTTGAAAAAAAATTATCCAGATACCCAGACGGAAGCCCAAAAACCCAGATCTAGTAAGAAATACCCAGCTGTGGCATCACTGGTAATAACTATCTCGCCACTCGCGACCAAGGTTGCCACTCAAGTTCTAGGGATAAACCCAGATTTTCTTCTTTAAAAAACCCCATAAATACCCAGATTATTTTATGCCTCAAATACACGGGATAGACGATGCTTACACAATCTTTTTTCACCCGTGTGTTACCGGGGCCCGAAAGGGGAGCAAAGAATAGTAACACTGCACCCTACCACGCATGTCGTAAAAGGCGACTAAGGAGGGTATGGGCATGGGGCTGTTTACCCCATCCCGTAAAAACTTCGCACAGTGGGCTGATCACCTGCTTGCCAACCAATCTGATTACGGAAACAATGATAGATTGTTTGGTCTGTTTTTGTTCCACAAAGACGCCACTAGGCGTGGTGGAAACAGCGATAGATTGATCAATTTGTTGTTGCCCTAAGACGCCACTAGGCGTACTGGCCACATACTGCTTTGCCGGTTGATGGCTAAGGATGGAAGAAGAGAAGAAGAGACACAATCTTTTAATGCAACTTTAGCACAAGTAAGCTGTGTGCTACCAATTTTGATTTATTTCTTTATTTTTTATTTTATTTTTTATTTTAAAAAATTCACAATTATATAAAAATAATTTTATTAACACCCCAATATATGAACTCTTGAAAATGAGATATTTTAACAGTAACATACTTACAGTAGTTACATTAAAAAAATGTTCCTCAAATCAAAAATAAAATGTTAGGTGTAACTTGTTACTGTTGAAAATTGTCACTTGTCAGCGACTCGGCATCCATGTCAACAACTTCTCCTTCATCAAGGCCATATGCATGAATTGACAACATGGAATCTTGATTGTGGAGTTCCAAAATCTTTGCATATCTCTGCCGACAACGTCCTTCACGCACATCTTCAACCACGCTTTTACTAGAATTAAACTTATGACAAACTCCATCTTTGGCAACTGCTTGCTTGGCTAGTATTCGATTAGAAACTGTTTCACATAAAAGCTTGTTGGTTTGTTTAGTTTTAACTAAGTTAATCTTCGAAAACACTCTTTCGACGCATGCTGAGGAGTGAGGTGGCGTGTGTGTCGTTATGCTGCTACAACTACCTAGCGTACCTTCATCATCGCTCATTTTATAATCTTATAATAACAAAAAAAAAACAATATGCTGTTTATCTACTTAAGTCTAAAATTTTAAAAAATACTTTAAAACACATCGCAAAAATGACTGAGTATTGTAGATGACAGCCATTAACAGAATAACAGGACATAGATAGTTAATGTAAACGAGTAAAAAAACAACGTCATTGGTGTGGTTAAAAACAAGAATTAAATGTAAGTGGAAATAAAAAATATATCGCACATAATTTTGTACATGTATATAATTATAATATAAATATAATGTATAATGCTCAGTGCACAGAATATACATACATTGTAAATGCCAATTGTCAAATAAACCCAGATTAATGCAGATTTGGAAGAAAAACCCAGATACCCAGACGGAAGCCAAAAGAACCTTCTTCTTCTTCTTCTTCCTCGTTCGCCCTCAGACCTCCACATTTATGACTCTAATAAAGGCAGCAGTCAACTCAAGGTTCCCGACATCTCCAAACAGTTTTTCGTTGACAGAAGTGGGTTGTTGCCATATGCTACCCCGTTCATTACTGTAGGTTGGGCAGTACTGCAGCAGGTGTTCGACTGTCATCGGGCTGGTACCGCAGGTGCAGAGATCTGTTGCACCAATTTTGTATTTGTGGTACAGATGGTATCTCAATCTGTTGTGTCCAGTGCGTAGTCGAAAAATGATGACCTGTTCTTTTCTGGATAGTTGATGATATGCGTCATTTTTCAAATGTCCCGGGTGCTCTCTTTCCCATTTGGACTTGAATGTAGCCTTTATAGTGGTCTTTGCCGTTGCGTAAGTTGTCTCTATATCATTTTGCTGTAAGGCACCTCCTTCTTTAGCAAGTCTATCTGCCTCTTCATTTCCTGGTATGTTGCAATGGGCTGGTATCCACTGGATAGTGCACTTCTTGAAGCATTCGGCCAGTCTTTCAAGGGAGATTATCAGATCTTTCAATCCTTTAGTTTGGTGGCTCTTCAGCGCTGATATTATTGAGAGGGCATCTGAAAAGATTACTATCTGTTTTTCTGCCTGTGCTTTGCATTCAATAAGAGTTTCAGCTGCCTGTTTCAGGGCTTCTGCTTCAGCACAGAAGTTGTTGCAGTATTTTCCAGTGGCAATTGCCATAGAGTGAATTCTATTCTTTAATTTTTATGAGGATGCCGGCACCCCCATTTTCAACTGCATTTGTTGCCGAACCATCAGTATATGCATGTGTCCAAAGCTTCGCTGGAAATGTTTGGTCAATATACTTGGTTGCTATACACTTTCTTTGTGTTTCTGTCTGTGTTCCCTTACCTTCAATGCCTGGAATATCAGATTTTAACTTAGGAAAGCATCTTATTTTCCACAGTGGGATAGTTGAGCTTGTTGGGATTTTCTTTGCAACTGAGCTAGCTAGTATGGTATTATTGTTAATTTTTTCTTTTGCTTGGGCGACAAAGTTAGTTCGCTTGAGCCTGCCTCTTCCTAGCCTATTCATTCTTTGGTACATGGGGTGTCCTTCGAGCCTCTTAAATTTTTCAGCTTGTTTTAAGACTCTGCTGTCACGTCTATCCTCCATTGACTGTAGCCCTGTGATGTTTTCCATATGGTTGATTTGTGTAGACTTTAGGGCCCCTGTTATAATACGTGCTGCTTGGTTTTGGAGTCTGTTTACTCTGTCAAAATTTGACTTTGCTGCCGTCGACCAAGCTGTGATGCCATATTCCATAGCAGGTCTGACTCTGCCTGTGTACAGCTTTTTGAGGATATTCTCATCAGCACCCCATGTGGTACCTGCTAACTTTTTCATGATGGCCATGCGAAGTTTTGCCCTTAGCTGTATTTTGTTAATCTGTGATTTCCATGTCATTCGGCGGTCTAGTGTGATTCCTAAGTATGTTGGTGTTTCATCTTCTCGTACTGCCTGTCCATTTAATTGCAGCTTTGCTTGCTGTGGTTTATTTGACAAGGTAAAAATAGTGTGTGTAGTTTTTTTTTGTTCATTTATTTTGAGCAACCACTTTTTGGACCAACTTTCAAGGGCTAGCAGTGAATCCTGCATGCGCACTCTTGCTGTGGAGATGTATTGTTCTGAAGTCCACATGGCCAGGTCATCAGCGTAGAGGGAGTTGTGGACATTCTTGTGGATGTTTTCTGTTATATCATTTATATATATGAGGAAGAGTGTTGGGGAAAGGACCCCACCCTGTGGAACTCCATGTTCCATTGTAGTCTTTTTGCTTAACTGCCCGTGCACCTGCACTCTAGCTGTTCTGTTTGTTAGATAGTTGCTGATCCAGTTATACATTCTTCCACAGACTCCATATTTAAGCATTTTAACTCTTAGCCCATCTTTCCAAACTTTATCAAATGCTTTCTCCATATCTACCCAGACTGCTAAAGTGTGCTTTCTTTCTTGGAAAGCATCTTCGATTTCCTGTGCAATGTAGGTGACTTGGTCCTCTGTAGACCTATGTTGCCTGAAGCCTGCCTGTTGGTGCAGTAAAATTTGTTTTTCTTCGAGGTGCCAGCTTAATCTGGTATTGATCATTCTCTCCATAAGCTTTCCCGTGCAGCTTAGAAGGCTGATTGGTCTGTAGCTGTTGGGGTCCATTCGGTCTTTGTCCTTTTTGGGGATTGGAACTAGTACTGCTTCTTTCCAGGCTTGTGGTACTATTCCACGCTTCCAGCTATAGTTCATAATCTTGAGGAGTACTTTCTTGGCCTTAGGCCCTAGCTCTTTAAGCATGTCATTTGTTACCCTGTCTTTTCCAGGTGACTTTCTTTGCTTAAGGGATACGATGGCTGCCTCTAGCTCTCTCATGGTGAGGTTTGTTGTCATATGCTCTTCTGGAACAGTTGGTATATTTTGGTAAATTTCTTGCTCTTTGGAAATTTCCTGTTTTCTGTCCAGTGGAATATTTATCTGGCTCTCAAGTGAGAATTTTTGAGCAAAAACATTAGCTGCCTCTTTCTTTGTGAGTATTTTTTCATTTTGTTGTAGGGCTATTTCCTTATTTTTGCATTCCTCATCATTTAAGACTTTGGCGAGCCTCCATAATTTTCTTCCATCTTTGTCGAGGTTAAGACTTTCTGTTGTTTTGATCCAACTATTTTTGGCTGAACAGTTTAACATTTTCCTGTATTTTGCAGAGATAGCTTTGTAGGCTATGTTTGCCTCAACTGTTTTGACCTGTTCTGCTACATCTCTGGCCTCTGTTACCTGTTCTTCCAGTTCATTGAGTTCTTCTGTCCAGTACGGCTTATAATCTTTCCTCGCCCCTCTTGGTATTGATTCCAGGGCAGCTTTCAGAACCCAGATCTAATTAAAAAAATACCCAGCTGTGGCAACACTGCTCGCGACACTCGCTGCCGGGTGCGTGTGCACTGTGCACAGTTTTTTTTTTTTAATATTCTTTCTTCCGCTGTCCCTAGCGTGGTAAGCATGATGTTGTTAACTTGGGATCTCTTTTGTTAAAATAAATCATAATTTGGGTTGAAATTAAGACTGATGTTTCAGTAAACATTTATTACGAAATTGATTATATTTAGGCTAAGTGTCTGTGCCTTAATAAAATACTTAACATTCTCCCACAGGCAAACCGTACTGCACACCTATTGTTGGCGGCATCGAATCGTCAAGATGGTTGCTCAAAAGAAGGCAGTAAGTTGAGGAAAAAATAAATCTCCAAATGGAGTGTTAGGCAGGCATGTTTCCTGTCACCAGATTTTTGTTGTTGTTGAAATGAACAGTGGGACTTGTTCTTGAAGTCATCCTAATAAGTTGTCAACGTCATTTGCGTTAATATTAAGGTTAGGCCTAGAGTTAGTTTCAGCGTTCTCCCCCCCCTTCTTCCCCCCGCCCGCCTTTAAATTAATGGAGAAAAATATACTACTGGACAAAAGTTAAGGGCCGCCATTCAGTTTAGACAAGGTTTATATAATTCTTCATGAGCAGGGTCGATTTTCCAAATGTCCGGTAGCGTGAAATCTCTCAAGAAGTCTCTGAATGGTAGAGTGGGACACTGCTAAACATCTTGCAACATGACGAACAGATTGACCATCCTGAATCCATGCCATGGCTCGACCATGGTCTACAGTGCTGAGACTTCTCCTTGGTAGCATGGCTAATGCAGTGATCATTTCGACCACTTGTCATACTGATTTATTGCATACCAACGGTGAACACTCTTTACCGATGATCATTTTCCACGTGCATTCAAATTCAACTCACTTTTTCACCTTTTGAACTAGTGGGGCGTGTTGCAAAAACCACACGTTTTTGCAGCAACAATGGCAATTTTCATGTGCAGATTAAAGTGACCCAGTTTTTGGACATTTAAAAAAAATTAACCTAGTGCACACAGAAATGTATACACATTTCTCTGAGCTCAGTTTTAATGACATTTTCACTTGTCTTTACAGTTTGCCAATCAATTATATAAACCTTGTCTAAACTGAATGGCGGCCCTTAACTCTTTAAGTCCCAATCGACTTTATATATCCTCAGCGGTTAGACGCGCTTGGCCCAATCAACTTTATAAAGCGTTTAGTATATGTGCCTCTGTTTGAGACTGTTTCTAATTATAACTACCCACAAACCACCCAAAACGTCATTTCCGACTGCAAGTACATTCTTTTAAATACCGCATGTGTTTAAGAGTGAACGTGTTTCTGTTTTGAGATATTTATTTAAAAATGCACCGGGGTTGCCATTTTTGCTTGGGCCAAACCAACTTTTTTGCTTGGGACTGAAAGAGTTAACTTTTGTCCAGTAGTATATGTTCAACTCTTGATGGGTTATAATTAGTGTGTAGGCCTAGTTCCCTGGTGTCTGATAGTTCCCTGGTGTCTTATGAGACAAAGAAAGAAAAGGGCAACTGGTCCCTCATGCATGTAGTAAGGTGACTAATATGAGACTGGCATCTCTTCTTGTAAAACTAACCGCCACAGAAACCACCACTTCAAAAGCATGTGAATGCTTGATGCAGGGTTCCTGTAAGAGGACCAGCTGCAGTGGTAGCTCCATGCTCCCTAAGGAGCGAAAAAGAAATTTATGACAGTTTATTTATTGCCACTGTTTGGATTTTGTTTAATCAGTGGCAAAAACTATACTGTTCAACCCCTGAATTGGGATACATTGTGTCTGTAATTTTAAGTAGGCTAGTATGTGCAGTTGCCTTTATCTGCTTATGGCATCTGTCTTAGTCACTTATTGTAGGCTATAGGGTAAATGAACATTTCCAATTGTGTGTGTGTCTGTGAGCCTTTTTTTTAAATATTCAGTCAGTACAGTGATAATATGAGATCCGTAAAGAAGCTCTGTGGAGATGTCAGCAGCCTGAAACTGACCACTGCTTACTTAGTCATTCCTCTTCTACCGTGAGGTATAGAGGTTTGTAAGAGAGCATATCACCTTGTCTTACACCAGTGCTGGTCCAGAATTCTTCTGACTAATGGTTTGCCATCCTCACATAATTTGTGCAAGACTTGTAGAAGCTCTGTATAGCATGAATCAGAGGTGTTGGAATGTTCTTCCTTGCCAAACAGTCCAGGGGACCTTGTCAAAGGCCTTTTCCAGATCTGAGAAACAAAGATGGATCTCACTCTTATACTCAAGAGCCATTTCACTCAACTGTCTGAGTGTGAAGATTAGGTCTTGAGTACTACGATTTGCTCAGAAGCCACACTGGACCTCATCCATTTGTGGCTCAGCTAAGCGTCTGAGTCTCTGCTCCAGTATTCTAGAGTAGATTTTACCAGGGAAACTGAGAAGGGATATGCCTCTATGGTTTCCACATTGTCGGTTGTCACTCTTTTTGAAAATCGATGTTATTATGAAGGACACACTAGGAATATCAGTTGGTGGATATAATAAACAACATACTATGATACAGTCTTAATAGCCACTAGTGAAAAAGAGTTAAAAGAAATACAATAGTGACAGAGTGAAAATAAAGGCCTTGGCCTAAAATAGAAAAAAGCAGAAGTAATGGTTATCTCGAAAAGTATAAATGGAACAATTTTGACAAGTGTTAGGAAAGTGTGTGCTTATGAGTTATTTATTTTAGGGAATTGTGGAGAATACCTAACGTCTGTTAAGCTAAATAAACTTTTTTTTTCCCCATTTCATCACCAGAAAAAGACAGCAGACTTAGAATTAATTAACCTTTCATTTAGTCATTATCAAATG
This sequence comes from Oreohelix idahoensis, assembly GCA_024509875.1. Lineage (NCBI taxonomy): Eukaryota > Metazoa > Mollusca > Gastropoda > Stylommatophora > Oreohelicidae > Oreohelix > Oreohelix idahoensis. The sequence continues at coordinate 53,362 of JAMPIV010018955.1, forward strand.
CTAAACAGACTTTAAAGACACTGAGAGCTGGCAAAGCTAAACTGGTCATCATTGCTAACAATACCCCTCCTCTCAGGTAGGCCCTATTATCTTAGAATTAATTAACCTTTCATTTATCAATATCATTATCCTACAGTCGCTTTGAAGCTTAAGTCTAAAATAAGTTGATGCCAAGCCTTCATGTTATGTGCCACCACCGTGTTTTTTTTTTAGACTTCCTCTATCTCTTACACTTTGGAAATTCCAAAACAAGAACTACCTTGTAATGCCATCAGGGGCTATCCATAAAAGACGTCCACAGGAGAGGGGGGAGAGATAGGTATGTAAAAAAGTGGACATGGGGGGAGAGCAGTATTTAAGTTGAAAGTGGATGTCCAATTCACAAACCACATGGCAACTCTCACTCACATACAAATCTATCAAGTTTGTCAAACCCTCTTATCTTCGAAAGCTTCTTACTGTTGTCCAGCTAAACCCAAGTAAACGTTCTTCGGATTTTATCCTTCTTGCCATGCCTTCCAATCCTTCTAAACTCAAAATCTGAGATACGAAGAGGTGTTAACTTCTATGCTCCTGTTCTCTGGATCAAACAACTATAGTATATTAACTATCTTGGAACCAGCATCACAATTATTGTGATTTAGTATAGGCAGGTGATTAAAAATTTTAGCTTATGTGTTTAATCAAGACCATGTGGAGTGGACATTCACAAAGTGGGAGGGGGAAGGGTCAATCAAAAGTGGACAGATTCGGACATGGGGGAGGGTCTAAAAATGCCAGAATTTTATGGACGTCTTTAATGGGTGTCCCCTCAGCAGGTTTCCTCCATGTTTGTCCTAATCAACACGATCATCTTTTCTTCACATCTTGTTCCAATGGCATTTGTCTAATTCTTTCCATCAGTTCTACATTATCATACCATGTGTAATTATTTATTTTTTGTGACATCACTGTTTATTCTTCTAATTTTTTGTTGGTTTGTTGTTGCTCTCAAGACATGTATGAATCTACATCTTGTAGAGATGTTTCTCTGAATACAGTAAATAAATATTACATACACATAAAGGTATGTTTTCTGGCACTCGTGGGAAATAAAGAAGTAGAAAACTAGACAACAGACGTGTTCTGTTTAGTTTTCTACTTCTTTATTTCTCACGAGTGCCTGAAAACATACCATTATGTGTGTGTAATATTTATTTACTGTTTACAAGCCTCGGGTTTCCCTTCCTTATGTGTTTAAACGTTCTCTGAATACAGTCTTGCTGTCATTAAGTTCACAATTAAAAATCCTCTAGGTATTCTTTAAAAAAAGAAAAACAGCACAGTGGGGGTGGAGAGTGATTTTTCTGTTCTAAACTGTGTAATTTTTGCCATTGATGGTGACAGTATTAGCATGTTGTCATTTTTTTCCCCTTTTAATATTGACTTCGGAGCCATCCGTGAATGGCTAAGATGAGGTCACACCATTACTAATCAATTGTGATTTTTCTCTTCGAAGCACAAGCATGGATTGTTATTGTGGTAGGTTTATGATGAATCTGCAACAACAGTGAGCATGAAAGGAGCTATTGACACATGGCTTAAAGGTTTATATCATTTACTGATGATTATATCTATTGACTTAATGATTAAATGTTTAAGAAGACATTCAGCTATATAGAATGTTAACGGATTTAACAGCACACTAATCATTATCTACCACAGGACAATTTTGGTTCTTATTTTTTATTATTAATCGGAGCTGTTGTAAAGTCCAGATTTTCTGGTATATGAATTTCAAATATACAAATATGTATTTTAGGAAATCTGAGATTGAGTACTATGCCATGTTGGCCAAGACTGGTGTCCACCACTACAGTGGCAACAACATTGAGTTAGGCACAGCTTGCGGAAAATACTTCCGTTGTTGCACTCTCTCGATCACAGATCCTGGTATGTTGTTTGCTTTCTATTCTGTCAGATGTGATTTTTGACATTTCTATTATTATTCAAAACAATCTTGAAAAGAATTATAATTTATTCTATTAAGCATCATCAGGAGATGAATTTTTAGGGGGTCTATTTTAATAACTTGCTTTGTAGTCTGGAGCACATGCCTTCAACAAATACAGGCTAAGCCTTTCTGTGCTGTGCCACCTGTTCCATGGCTTTGTCATCACCTGCCTGTCTGAAATTTTCTTCTCTCTCTTTTTCTCCTACGATGGGGATTCCAGAACAAGGACTGCTTTGTAATACTGTCAGCTTGTTTTCTCAGTGTGCATCCTACCTATGACCAGTGTCTTCTCATCACTTCGTGTTCTACTGGTTTTTTTCATGTTTCACAATGGTGGTCCTGTCATACCATTTGAATTCTATTTTGTGCAAGCATTCTTTATTGAAAATTTGTATCTTTGTGGGTTTTTTTTGTTGTTTTTTTTTTAAGTAAGACAACAAACACTGTGTTAACCACAGTCATCATCATCCTTCAGCTCCCCATGGAGCATAGGCCTTCAACAAACGTTTACAAAAGCTTCCTGTCCCGTTCTTCAGCTCAAGGTCTTTTCATGTCTTCTTTGTGTCTATCTCTAGCTCTCTTCTCCATGTGTTCCTTGGTCTACCTCTGCCTCTCTTACCCTGGGCATACCAGAGTAAGGACTGCCTGGTGATGCTATCAACAGGTTTTCTCAGTGTGTGTCCTATCCATCTTCAGTGTCTTCTTCTCATCTGTTGTTCCACTGGCACCTGTCTGGTTCTTGTTATCAGTTCCACATTGGTGATCTTGTCATACCATTTCTATTCTACACAAGCATTCATTTATGGTTGTAGTTTTTTTTCTCCTCTTTGTTTCAGAGCCATACAATAAGACTATCTTGACATTTGAATGGAAGATTCTGATTTTTGAGGGTGATTTAATTTTGTTTGATCTCCATAAGATAACCACGGTGCTGATAATGAAAAGAATGACATAACTTTTTTAGTCAGCCCATTATTGTAGCTGTGTGTTATACACAATGGTACTGTTTTCCTATGTTCATATCTTAACCTTTAGCACGCTGCATTCTTTTCCCGAAAACTTGCCCTGCAGCTGCATTCTTTTTCACAACCCCCCATTTTTATAGTGGGCGACTTGTAATGTCTATAGTTTTTGTGTTTCTTGGTCAATTGCTATCATTTTTGGAATTTATATAAATAAATGAATGATGAATCTGATGATATAAAATTTGTTTGTGTACATGTTAGATGTGATAGGAAGAGAGGAATGGAAAGATGGAAAAAACGATAAAAAGATTTTTTAAAAATATATTTTAAAAAATTTTTTTATTTAAAAATTTTTTTAAAAATTAAAAAAAATAACTAACAAACGAAGAGTCCTTATCTCTTGCATCTCAATGAAAGTCCTTTGACCAATACAAATCAAATGACGATCTTTTCGTTACACCCATCATCAGTAGCACAGCAACAAACGCCCTCGTCAGCAGTGACTTTTGGCCGTAAACCTAAACCTTTCCCATAAACCTAATCCTAACCCCTAAAATTAGACATGCTAGCAATGACATTCTACTTTCGTTTCCATCTCTGCAATCACCCATATTCTGAGAACTGATATCAGCACTAATAAAGACAATAATGTCCTCGCCATCCCATCTGAGTCAGAATCCATTAAAATTAGAGCGAAAACGGCCGCGTGCTCGATGCCGATTGATTTCGATTAAAAAAATTCACAGAAAATAAACGCGGATACACCCATCACTTTTTTAAGATCGGAAACGGAAGCTAACTCTCTTGCACATAACATTATAACTTAACATCCGGGGCTGAAATCACATGTACACAATTCTTATGCTAGAAACGATGATATCCGCAGGTCGACATATGTCGACAACAGCAGGGAGAGCATAGGTTACCTTTGTCAACATATGTCGACAGCAGCGTGCTAAAGGTTAATCCTGTTCACTGTCTTTGTTGTCGGGTCTTCATATTTTCTTTTCCTCTAAAACTTTATGGTCTGATGTGATGTCCACATTAACCAGTCTTTTTTATTTCGTTGTCACTTGTCCCTAATGCGTTGAGTACTGTTTTATATGCAGCATGCCCTCTGAGCAACAGCCTGCAGCTTGAGATGTTTCAATAAACTCTTCTTTTATATGTACCTACTTAAGAGTTTCTGTCTTATTTGATGTTTGTGTGTCATGATCTGTATGTTGCATGCAGGCAATGTTCCCTCTAATTTTATAGACGTGTGAAAAAAATTCACATTTTGTTGTTAAAGTAGTCATTCTCATAGCTCTTACTTTATTTCTGTGTTTTAACAGAAAATATGAACTACTTTGTTCGTTTTTCCCACAACAGTTGCACTTACATTTTACATAATAATTAGAAAACACATAATGAAGTGTCAAAACTCTACTTACGAGGGGCGTTCAGAAAGTAATGCACCACATCGTTTTTCTCAGCTAATAATGAAGATAGAAGCATGAAATTTTGCACACTTCAAATTTGGCATGTGCCAATTGTGTGCACCAAATGGCACCGCAACTGGCCAAATTATACGGCTGCCCTAAACCATTGAAATGGAGCGTGTTAGCAACTTGCGTTATAAACAGCGAATTGTGATAGAATTTTTCATTGCAGATAAGGAAACTGTTGTGAATATTCACAAGCGTCTATGTGATGTGTATGGAAGTTTTGCAGTCGACAGTACAGTCAGTCGCTGGGTTCAGAGAATCAAAGAATCAGGAAGTGGAGATGCGGAGCTGCTTGATCGGCCGCGCTGTGGACGTCCTGCCACAGCCACCAACGCAGAAATGTTGACATGCGCTGAGGGCATTATTCTTACTGATAGGTGAATCACTACTCAACAATTGGCCTTACAGCTGTCAGTCAGCATTGGTAGTGCAAATGCAGTTATAAAAACTCTCGGATTTTCTGAAGTCTCACAAATGACCACCGATTGCAAAGGAAAGCAATTTCTTCTGAATTGTTATAGCGTTTCAATGCTGATGGAGAGAACTTTTTGGCTAAGATCGTTACAGGTGATGAAACCTGGGCACATCATTTTGAACCTGAGACAAAAAGACAGTCAATGGAGTGGCATCATCCGCAATCACCAAGAAGAAAGAAATTCAAGACTATTCCTTCAGCTGGAAAGGTCATGATCACTGTCTTTTGGGACATTGAAGGTGTGATTCTTGTGGACGTTATGCCAAGAGGAGAGACAATAAATTTGTAAGCTTACATTAAGACATTCAAAAAACTCAATCAACGTTTTCGTAGAGTTCGGCCGCACAAGAATCCAGCAGACCTGCTTCTCCTTCACGACAATGCACGCCCTCACACAAGTCTGGCAACACGGGAAGCAATCACTAAATTGCATTGGACTGTACTACCCCATCCACCCTATAGTCCCGATTTGGCACCCTCTGATTTTCATCTATTTGGTCCACTTAAAGATGCACTCCGTGGGACAAGGTTTGAAGATGATGAAGGAATGATTCATGCAGCGAAGAAATGGCTACATGATCAAGACAAAATCTGGTACGGGCTAGGAATACATGCACTTGTTTCGCACTGGCATAAAGCCGTACAAGTTGATGGGGATTATGTTGAATAATACCGATGTTTACATGACATATCCATGTATATTGTGTATAAATTTCATACTTTTTGAATAAACAGCTCCTGAGAAAAACGATGTGGTGCATTACTTTCTGAACGCCCCTCTGATAAGGTTGATATATGATGGATTTTTATTCCCGTTAATGATATCCACCAAAAGATAGATATAAGTGGATGGAAGCAGACATCATCATCATCATCAGTTGATAAGATCTCTATGGTGTTGTTTGCTCCACTGTAGTGTATGGAATGTCAACTTGACCTACGCAGTGGTGTGTAGACATGGATTGAGTGTACAATGTGCGAATGATGATAAGGGTTCGTGTTGTTGACAAATGTTCTTTTCTCACACTCATGTATGACTGGAAGTCATCGACACCAACGACTGTGTACCTTTTCTAAAGTTTAATTGGACGTACACACTCGACAGCACAGATAGTGACAAATCACAGGTTGGCATAATACATCATAGTACAGTGGATAAATGGTCTTGCAATGTTATGTTACATGGGCACTCATGTAGATTAATATTATAATGGACTGTCAGTAGCCAAGCCCTCAGCATCGCCCATACATATAAATCATCTGACTTCACTGACTGAGCACGTCAGCTTATAAATAATATTTCAGATGGCTTCTAGACCTAATCTCGTCTAGCGACGATTCTCCAACTTAATGTTCAGCACATATTTTTTTCATATAATAATATTGAACCGCTGATAAAGGGTTCTCATGTGTAGCAGTGATCTCTGGACTAAACGAGCGATAATACGGGCATCCCCTTTTCTCTTCTTGAAAGTCGCTACATGTTTTGGTTCCAAGATGGCTTCACTCGTGAACTGTCACTCACGTTTGGATGCAGATAATGAATCTGTCCTAAAGTTAGTCATTCATAAAACATTGCATTGCTCTGTAGATTTGATCATGAACAATTGACTGCATTCTACAGAATATAGTGCTGCTAGGAATCGAAGTCGTTTTCATCGAGTCAAATATATTCTCTTAGACATTCAAATCGTAACTATCGAAAATGGTGGCTTCGATCGAGAGTTCATAAGAGTGTCTTTGATTACCTTGGTAGAGGAAATATGAAACTGCCATTCCTTGGCAATATGAATAAACACTGGGGTAAAGCATACACGATAGGTCTAGACGACTATCACTTTCCCCACAAATACTGAGATCACTTTTTTCCCGGCGACAGGCCGACATAGGAAACACACAGTCCCTATCAGGACGAAGCCAAATCACACCACACTCTAGCGACACATCCGCCGAATAGCCTTTGACCTCTCTAGAGACAACAGAACATATAGTTCGACTTAGATATGTAAAGATATACAGATATAAGACAGACTCGTCCTACTCAGACAAACAATACACATAAATTCAGGCCATAGATATTCTGAAGCAAGAACAATCTATTATTACCCAAACAACGAATAAATCGCAGTAAAATGGATTTATCCGCGGAGTTTGATTGAAGAGATGGCACAACTTTCAAGGGAAGTAACTCAATAATGACTTTCCCTTAAGCACACAAAAAATTACCTATGTATAATATTGTAAGATATCAAAGACTGCACGTAACAGTCTTACCACACCTCCCGGGAAAAAAAAAAAATGGAACATTTTTTTTTTTTTTTGAAATACATCTAGGAGCAACGTACAATAGGCTCACAACGCATGAATAATGCGCAGATGAAAATATCAGGAATACCTATAACGCCTAATATGAGGCTAAGTCGACTTATGGAGCGACTGGTGAGAATGTGTCTCATAAACTGAGAGAAATTATTTCTCTACAAGTATATTTTTCCAGGAAGGTGTCATCAAAGTATAATACAATTCTGGCAATTACACAATGCCTAAAAAATTCATATCATCATTTCGTATTAGATATCTTAAATTTATGATTTATGAAGAAAAAATCATCAAAGCACAGCGGTGAATAAACATCCATGAACCGCTATGTAGTGATACAATCATTATATTATTAAATTACAAATGTGTATCTATCATGATATAGAAAAGGAACTACTATAGAACTAGACATATCAAGAAGTCTAAGCCCTAATAGTTATGTGGAATCATGTGGGCATCTTGACAGAATGTCTGCCATCACATTATCTGATCCACGAATAGCTCGCACAGAGAAATGAAAAGGTTGAAGAGCAATTGCATATCGAGTAGACCTCGAGCTCTTCAAATTCTTACTCTGTATAGCAGTAAGAGCTTTTTGGTCGGTTTCTACTATGAAATGTGCGCCTAGAAGGAATCTCTGTAGTTTGAGGATCGACCAAACCATAGCTAATAGCTCACGGTCTAAAACCGAATAATTCCTTTCTGCCGCATTAAGTTTTCTGGAAATATACATTACAGGATGCAGAGTTCCAGAGTACTCTTGCATTAGTGCCGCTCCAATCCCAGTGGATGAAGCGTCACTACGAAGAACGAATGTCTTATCTTTAGTGGGTAGCACTAAAATAGGTGGTGTTGAAAACAGTGTTTTAATCTTATCCAGAGAGCATTGGCATTCCTGAGACCAGTGGACCACATTAGGCGAACCTTTCTTTAGAAGTGTTGAGAGAGGTGCCATGATAGAGGATAGATTCTGAATGAATCTGCCATAAAATTGAATAAGACCTAACAGACTTCTCACCTGTTTTTTAGTCTTAGGGATTGAGATGTTAAGTATCTTACTAGTATTATGGTCCTCTGTCTTTAGGAAACCATGACCAACTCGGTGGCCTAGGAAAGAAATTTCGCTAAAACCAATATAGGCTTTAGAGGGTTTCGCTGTCAGGTTATGCTCACGCAAAGTAGACAGCAATTCATCTAACCCTGAATAGTGATCTTCCCAAGTATCGCTGAAAAGACAGATGTCGTCTAGATATGCAATGACATCTGACCGATAAGATAGGATTCGGCGCATCATGCGTACGAACGTAGCTGGTGCGTTCATAAGACCGAAAGGCATAAAATTCCATTGGAACAAACCTCTAGGTGTTGAAAAAGCCGTGAGAGGTTTGGCGCGTTCAGATAAAGGAACTTGCCAATATCCTTTAGACAAATCAAGTTTAGTGAAAAAATGAGATTTGGAGAGTCGAGTAAGTAGCTCTTCCAGTAAAGGCATAGGTTCGGCATCGAACTTCGTTACTTGATTCAATTTTCGATAGTCAACGCAAAGACGTATGTTATTGTCTTTTTTACGCACAATAACCATCGGCGAAGAATATGCAGAGGTGGATGGTTCGATTATTTTCAAATCTATCATCTCATCCAACTCTTTCTCGACCTGTGCTTGAAAATGTATAGGTATAGGATAAGGTCTAACCCTAATAGGAGTATGGTCAGTTAGCACAATGTCATGTTGAATGACATTCGTTTGTCCAGGGATGTCAGTGAGTACATCCTGAAATGTTTGCAACATAGTTGAAACTTGTCGCTGTTCTCCTAGAGACAAATCAGGAGAGACAGTAACGTTCTTCCATGATTCACTGGAATGAAGTGGGATCATTGGAAGAGGAAGATTTACATCTGAAAAACTTGTTTCCTCATCCTGTATCACGGACAGTGATGAGTAATGACCATGTTGTACTGGAGAATTGTCCGTTGCTTGGAAAATGGGTTGCAAATAATCCGGACGTTCATGGAATTCAGTAAGCATATTGATGTGGAAGGTTTTATGCTTCCCATCAATATCGACAATATAGTCGACATCGGAAATTTTCGATATTATATCGTACGGACCTTTCCAAGAAATAAGTAATCTGTTTTCCCTACAAGGTAGTAATACAAATGCTTTGTCACCAGGACAAAGTTGTCGTAAGCATCTCTTCTTATTGGCAAATTGCCTTGCCTTCTGTTTCGCAAATTCAGAAGAAGAAGTTGCTAATTTGCATGCTTCGATAATTTTTTTGTCTCAACGCGATGACATATTCGTAGGATGACTTTGTGTCATCGTCAATATTGTCAGATGTTATGAGATCGTGAAGCAACGACATAGGGCCACGCGGACGCGCGCCAAAGACGAGTTCAAAGGGAGAAAATCCCGTATGTTCATTGGGTACCTCTCTGTAAGCGAAGAGGGCCGCAGGCAAAACTCTGTCCCAGTCTTGAGGATGATCCTCAGTTATCTTCCCCAGTAAGTTTTTAAGTGTTCTATTAAGGCGTTCGACCATACCATTAGACATTGGATGGTAGATACTACTTAAAGATCTATCTATCTGCAGGGTAGACATTACTTGAGACATGGTATCTGATATTAGTTGGGTGCCATGGTCTGACAATATCTCTCCGGGGAACCCCAGACGAGAAAATATAAGCCAAAGAGCATCTGCAATATCAGCAGTAGTAATGCTCTTCAGAGGAATAGCCTCTGGCCAACGTGTGCACATATCAACACACGTCAAGATAAACTGATGTCCTCTGGCAGACTTGATCTTAAATGGACCAATAATGTCTATAGCCATTTTTTGGAACGGCCGAATAGGAATGTCCGCCGCCTGAATGGGTGCAGCATGCCGTGGACCTTTGGATTTAACTTCCTGACATACTTTACAAGATCGACAATAAATACGTATGTCCTTGTTTACCAATGGCCAAAAGAAAGCCGCAAGGACTCTTGACTTAGTACGGGAAAAACCCATGTGTCCAGCACACTGAGAGTCGTGAGCGTGCTGCAAAATTTTAACTCTCAAATTCTTGGGAACCAGGATTTGAGAATGACTTGACGTAATGGAGTCTTGAACCATACGTACAAGTACGCCATTCTTCTTTGTAATCCACGATTTACGACTTGTGTCCTTATTCGGATCACCTTTAGTTGCAAGAATGAAGAATTTCTTCAGAGTGGGATCATCATCTTGCTGTTTTATAAACGAGTCACGAGAAATTACCAAGGGATTATCTTGGTTATGCACTTCATTATCTTCAATAGATGAAGTTTGAGGCACATTAAGAGCCTGAGCTCTAGTGACTACAGCGTTAGCAATCTGCATGTTTTGCCTTTCCCACGTGGAAATTTGTTGCGGAGTGCATTCCTTGACTCCATGAATGCGACCGATGATGAGGTCAGCGATCGGATTCGGAAGAAGACATGCGTGTACATCTCCCGTAAAGAAAGGAGTAGCAATCCTAATGATAGCAGTAGAGTATTTCTCTAATGTGCCGCCAAATGTTACACATTTGACTACTTGTCCAGTGGCACGGGAAGGATCTACGAGTGACTGCCTAACACCAATTGTGGTGCATCCAGAATCAAATAGCACAGAGACTGGATTGTTATTCACTAAACCCTTATGTAAGACAAGAGAACCTCTTCCATCATGCGCGACTGATGCCGGAAGAGCAGGAAGAGGATGGCCACAGCTTAAAGTAGACACTGTGGTTGGCTCAAATAACGTTTTGCATTGGGGGCACTGAGATGCTCTCCCAAAATCAAAAGCGGCACATGCCATATTACTAGCATCATTATTATCTTTACTCTGTTTATAGGCTTCATGGGACTCTTGTTGTACAGAGTTTGCCTGAAAATGTGGTTTATGTCTTTTGTTTTGAGATCTACCTCGGTTATTATCACCTCTGTAGTTATTGTTACCTCTATTGTAACCCCTATTTGGGTTTGAGTCATAGTTCCCTTGGTTACCATTATCATATTCATTATAATGAGTATCTCTGTAATTATGATCTTGTTGACTCCAAGACGGATAACCCTGATAGTTTCTATAATTACTTCCTCTACGGAAATTCCTATAATTATGACCACCCCTGTGTCGAGAGCTATCAGGTCGTCTCCAGTTCTTTGAAGAACTGATTGAAATGATTGGTTACCTTGGTTTTGATAACTATTATGGTTACCTTTTTTATCAAATCTGTTTTGAGGTCCCTGAAATCTGTGTGAATAATTGGGATTGTATGGTGTTGCTGAAGCAACTGGCATACTCTCCTTAATCTTAGTGTTGCCAAAAGTCACGTCGGGGTGTGCAGTGACATATTGGGAACAATATTCTTCCATTTCTTTTAGAGATTTGGGTTTACGCTCATGTATAAATTCAAGGAAAGGTTTGTTCACACATGACATAATCTTATCTCTGAGCAACAAATCCATAAGTCCTTCATACGTTTTTTTCTGTTTTGGAAAGCTCAATCCAACGATCAACTGTGAGACGTGCCTTTGCAGTGAATTCTGAGAATTCTACACCCGTCTCAGGTACCATCGTCTTAAATAAAAGGCGATAGCCTTCCTCACTTAGCTGATATTTTTTTATCAAAGCCGCCCTAATGACATCATAATTATCCTTATCTGCTTCTCCTACAAGGCATAATCTAGTCAAAGATTCACCTTTCAAGTTTTCTGATAATTGATTAGCGTATTGTGATTTATCCACATTATGTGTACGACAAGAACGTTCAAATCTATCCAGCCAGAATGTAATATCGTCACTGGACTGATTGAACGGTGCTCCACATGTAAGCCTACCTTGCCGTGGTTGGAGAGCTTGAGCGCCTCAATGATCCCGGGAGCTATGCCGGCGGGAGTTTTACTCCTGGCAGGGTCACCCAAGCCGGACAGGTCCTGGGTGAGGGGCCAGACTAAATGGGCTGAGGAGTGGGTGGAACCCTATAGGTGTAGATGCAGAACCCACCGGCGAGTGGTACATGCTCTGGTCTGCACCAATCCACCCCCACTTCATGGGTTAAATGCTTTCTTGCCTCATTCTTCACTGTTTGTCGTCTATCACGCCCATGGCGACCGTTGCCTCAATTGGCTGTGTGTGGTGTACCCGGAAACGGGGCCTCCCAGTACTGAGGCAAAGTTAAGTCCCCGATGTCACTTATCGGTGCAGAATTGAGAGATGGCTGAGCATCACAATCCCTCCTGTGTTGCAGCATGATGAGAACCCAGCATTGCACACTGAGCTTGGGGGGATCACTTGGGCACCAGACTTAATACTGGCTCTTGACTGGATGGCCGCATGCAGGAGATTTCTACAATGGAGGGTTGGCAGGTGGTGGGTATCGGGAAGTGGCTCTGTGCAGGACGTGAGGATTCCTTGGGAGAGCCCAGAACCAGAGCACAGCATTGTGCAAGCTCTGCATAGTTGGAGAGCCCCCTGGATGACGGGGAATGCACAGTGTGCTACCCCACCTATCCCCAACTGCTAACTTAGAACCAGAAGTGGGGTCCTCTGTATGCGTGCCAGGCCAGGATAAAATGCCTGGGAAAGAGACTGGAGCTCAGAACTCCCTAACTCAAAGTTGCAGGATGGCAGAAAAGCCACGGGAAAGACAGGGCTATTTTGAAGATAACGCAACCATATTTTCACCATACGAGCTCGGACGCCGCCTCGGTAAACAAGGTCCGCGCAGAGCAGTGACACCCCCAGGCTGCTTGCGAATAGTCTACTACTGGGAACATAAACAGATTAGGGATGAGCCCACTCTCCCGTTGAACAGGTGCTAAAGTCGTAGATACTGGGCCAGAAGGCGCACCGGAAACCACAGTATCATGCAACTCGCTTTTTTTTTTTCTATGGAGAGTACACCGTCAAATAAATCTCGTTCTGGTGCTCGCCCTGTGGAGCTCCACCAGGCAGGTGCAGTGCCGGGCTCTGAGCCTCGACAGAGCCCACCCTCAGCTACTGGAGGACCCTCTAGACCGTCTTGTGGAGTCAACAGACGGCGGAGGAGAACTACTGACCAAAACAAAACAGAAAAAGAGAAACCCAGAGTGCCACTTGTCATGATGCACTGGAATGCAGAGGGAGTGAACAGCAAGCAGGCTGGATACAGCAAAAAGACAGAGCTGGAAAACATCTTGTATGAGAAGCAAGTCAGTGTTTGCTGTATCCAAGAGACTCACTTGAAAGCAGATCAAACCTTTAAAATAAGGGGATATCAATGCTTCAGATCCGACAGACAAGATAGACGAAAAGGAGGAGTACTTACTCTTGTAAGGAATAACATTCCTGCACACGAAAGGAAAACCTTCATGGATGGAGCAGAATATCAGCTGCTGCAGATAAAGGTAGACAAGATGGAAATAGAACTCCTGAACTATTACTGTCCGAACAACAAACCCCTGAGTCTCAGCTCTATACAGGTACCAGCCACCAACTTTATAGCAGTTGGAGACTTTAATAGCCACTCCCAGAGCTGGGGCTATAACCATCTGGATCACAGAGGTGAAGAGGTTGAAACTTGGCAAGATGATCACTCCCTAATCCTAGTCAATAATGCCACAGATACTCCTACCTTCTACTCCAGAGGATGGCACACAACCTCAACACCAGATCTTGCCTTCTCCACACCAGATATAGCTGGATCTATTAGTAGAGAAGTAGGAGACCAACTAGGGGGAAGCGACCATCGCCCAATCTTTCTTACTGTCCAGAGTGCAACTCTCAGTACAGGCCCAGCCATTACAAGATGGAACTACAAAAAAGCCAACTGGGGTTTATTCAGGCATCAGGTGAACACGCTGCTGTCTACCCTCAAGGTACAGAACAGAGACATTAATGAAGTGGTAAAAGACTTCAACAGATGCATACTACAAGCTGCAAAAGAAACCATTCCCAAAGGATGCCGGCGTAACTACATACCATACTGGTCCAGCACACTCCAAGAACGTCAGGAAGCTATGGACAAGGCTAGAAAGGACGCAGAGTCTCAGCCTTCACTTGAAACTCACAACAAATGGAAAAAGGCTGTAGCAGAGTTTCAGAGAACAAAGCTAGAAGAAAAGCGGAAAAGCTGGAGAACTAAAACGGCATCGCTGAACCTTGAGAAAGACGGCAGGAAACTTTGGAGATTAGTCAAGTCTCTAAATGAAGAGCATTCCTCACCAAGGCAGACTATCACATTGGATGAAGGTGGCAAACTTTTCAGAGGAAAACAAGCTGCAGACTTGTTTGCTAGAAGATACAGTTCAGAAAGCAACTTACCCATTAACATAGACCATCAGAGAGAGATAAGAAAAGAAATACTGGCAACCATGGGACAGACAGATACTCCTGCCCCAATGAGGGAACCCATCACACTAGGAGAACTACAGAAGGCTATTTCCAAGCTTAAGTTTCAAAAGTCACCCGGCCCAGACAAAATCAGCAACGAAATGCTAGTAAATCTGAGCTCAGCAGCAAAGACAAAACTGCTTGAGATATTCCACCACAGCTGGTTGAAAGGAACGGTACCCCAAGTATGGAGAGAAGCCATCACAATACCCATACTAAAGAAAGGGAAATGTAAGACCGAGGCTGCAAGTTACCGGCCAATCAGTCTCACAAGCTGTGTTGGGAAGATATGGAGCGAATAGTCAACCACAGATTGAAATGGTATTTAGAGTCTGAGCAGATCCTGGTGCCGGAACAAGCTGGATTTAGAGAATGCTACAGTATAGAAGACCAAGTTACTTACTTGTCTCAAGCAATAGAAGATGCCTTCCAGGAGAAGAAAAAGGTCCTAACGATCTGGGTCGACTTCAAGCAGGCCTTTGACAAGGTGTGGAAAGATGGCCTCATTGCAAAACTTAGGAGAAGTGGAATCCAAGGCAACATGATGAAATGGATCCAGTCATACTTGCATAACAGGAGAACTAGAGTCACTCTTGACGGTCTGCAGAGCAGAAAAGTGTTGCTCCATCAGGGGGTACCTCAAGGAGGAGTAATTTCCCCAACACTCTTCCTTGTTTACATCAATGACCTGGTGAAAGATCTCCCTGCAGGAGTTAAAGCTGCCTTATATGCAGATGACCTAGTACTCTGGTGCGCTGATGAAAATGTCACCACAGCAAATTATAGAATGCAGCGGGCAGCAGACATGCTAGTGTCATGGGCAGAGAAATGGCTTATCACAATAAACACAGACAAAACCTCCACAACACTGTTCTCCCTCTCGCCCCCAAGGACAAATCAGCTAACATACACCTAGGGACAACCGTGATCAAGGAAGAAAGCTACCCCACCTATCTTGGGGTGACATTTGACCAAAGGCTTACATGGAATAAGCATATTGAAAATGCAGAAGGAAAGGCCCGAAGACGACTAGGCATACTCAGAAAATTAGCAGGTACCAACTGGGGAGCAAATGAACGAAATCTAAAGAAGATTTATAATGGAGTAATAAGACCACACTTAGAGTTTAGCTCAGCAGCATGGTCATCAGCTGCTAACTCACATCTGCAGTCTTTGGACAAGGTGCAAAATCAAGCTCTCAGGCTCATTACAGGAGCCATGAAAACTACACCAATAACAGAGATGCAGAAGGTTGCTGGATTACAGACATTGTCCCATAGAAGAGACACAAAAACCATGATCCAGATGGAAAAGTACAACAGTATGCCAATGCACCCAATGAAGGCAAGACTAGATGATCTGGCATTGGGACGTCTAAAGCGTAGCAGCTTTGTGCATCGGGGGAAAAGACTTATAAGACAGCATCAAGAAGACCTATCCATGAAGACAACACCACTGAAGCCCACCCTATACCCTGTACCATGGGAGCAGGCCAGCAGTGCCCTCCAAATTAATACAACAGTCAGTGGTCTCACAAGTGGATGTGAGTATAATGATCTGCAAAAACGAACTGCTACATTGAGTATGATCCAAGAAAGCTATCCCGATCAATCATGGATACATGCCTATACAGATGGATCAGCAACTAATGCTGTTAGGAATGGAGGTGCCGGTATCTTTATCTCATATCCTGACAACCACTATGAGACTAGGCACATTCCCACTGGTAAATTCTGTTCCAACTATACAGCTGAGGTTCAAGCTCTAGAGCAAGCTGCAAATATGATTTATAACACCAACTCTGACTGCCACCAGGTAGTCATCCTCACAGATGCACTGTCTGTCCTGCAAGCTCTCAAGGGTGGTAAACTCCCGCATCTGAGAAATGAACTAAACAAGGTAGCTGCCAAAAAGAGAACCATACTTCAGTGGGTACCATCTCATTGTGGTGTACCCGGAAATGAAAAGGCAGATAAACTTGCAAAAAAGGGAGGAGAATGTGAACAAGAAGATAATGAAGTCACATACTTTGAGAAAAAGAGAGCTATCCAGACTATCAGAAGAGAACAGAACCAACCCAAAGACGACTATCACACTCTCGACCGGCAGGGACAGACAACTATTTTTCGACTCAGGACAGGGCATAACAAACTGAATAAACACATGCACAAGCTACGATTGTCTGCTTCACCACTGTGCACATGTGGATTAAACGAACAAACTGCTGAGCATGTTCTACAGGACTGTCCTCTGTATGACCAGTTAAGAAAGATATACTGGCCCAACGACTCAACACTAAACTCAAAGCTATATGGAGTTAAAGAGGAACTTCAAACAACAGTCGAATTCATCATGAGAACTCGTCTGACGGTGTAATCATCAAAGATGCGATCGCAAGAAGAAGAAGAAGAAGAAGAACTCGTCTGACGGTGTAATCATCAAAGATGCGATCGCAAGAAGAAGAAGAAGAAGAAGTCAGGCCAAGTGAGTCAAATGCATATACCCTAAATTGCTTACGTCCTTTCTAAACTGTGCGAGGAGATTGTATAACCCAATTGGGGTAAGTGTAACATTTATTTTACAAATGTGAATTTGACCTGTTTCTTGCTAAGTGGATATATATGTATATATCATCATCATCATGTGACGTATTCTTTCCAGAACGTTGTCTCCATTACAGCTGCTCTGAACGCATCACGATTCTGGGCAAGTCGACCTGCATCAGCCAAAGACAAGTTCAGACTCTCTTATATATATATATATATGAGGCTGACAACCTCAACATATGAAAATAGTATATCCATGAACCACTACAGCAAGCGCAGGGGATTGTTTCTTGCTAGTCGTGCGGAAAACCAACAGCAGATGTGACCCCAAACTCTGAATGGAGCAGTAATGAGTGATGATTACATCACACATGCCTGAAGTGTATAGTATCAATTTGTGAGATCTATGTACTTTATTAATTGTAAGTCAGGCTTGCCATTATTCGCGCTGTCAAGACACATTTTCCCAGTTTAATACCCAGAAGAGTACTATGTTTAATCATCTTCCTTGAGCTACGCTGTGTACTCAAGAATTAAATTCTTCTGAGAGATTAACATTGGGGGGTGGACAGCGAGACATTTGTGCCTGTTAAGCTTCCAACTCAGTATGCTAAGCAGGGGCATTTGTCCTTTCTATTTATTGAAAAATGTTCGTGGTTACTAACGTTGCTACGCCGCTAGAGTGAGAGAAGAGCATCAACACTGACAGCTTACATTGGACGAGTTATGTGGAGAAGTGCACTCATCACCAAAAAGAAGTGATGGAAACCATGGCGACAGGACTCACCTAGAGTTAAGTTGTAAAACAAAAGGGCACCAGCAAACGGACTTTTATAATTCCCCTATCAAGTCTCAATGAAATTTTTTACTGAAATTCACCATCATTTCATCCTTATTTTAACTTGTTAAAACTAATTGAGTATTAAATCTGTTACATGTTATTTTAAAGCTAAACAATAATGGTTTATTCGGTTATTAATATTAGAAGTATGAGCAAGATTCTTAAATATATTCATATATATAGACATCTAGAGATATATTTTCTTCTATACAGCTAATTCCTATAAAAAGGGAATTTCGCTGGATTTACACCAGCTGGGGGCTTGTACAGGCTAAAAACATTGCTTAATTCTTCATAAAAGGCGACAGACCGATATGAGTTAACAATTGTTCAGCCAATGCTGCATTGTTCTTGGCTTCGGAAATATCTTATGAACATTAACTTAGGATAGAAGCATCATTACCCTTCTATCTACAACTCTGCCAATAGTAATCTTGTGCGAAGGTAGACACCTTTGACGACCCATTTTAGATACTCTTGAGGTTTGGCCTCTGATGGACCACTACTGCAAAGCAGGGGAGGCAATCCGTGACAATGCAGTCCTTGCTCTGGGATGCCCACGATAAGAGAAGAGGTCGACCAAAGAATAAAATTGGAGATGATGAAGAAAGCATGGAAAGATCTTGAGTTGACGGCACTCGCGGAAGGATTTGGCATTAGTTTGTTGAAAGCCTATCCTCCTTGGGCAGCTAACGTGTACTGATGCTCGTGGCTGAACGCTCAGCAGTGAATATGTGTATACTATTTGAGACCCAAAGATACAGCAATAGAGAATACAGTCAGCGACCCATAGCTTGACTGCTTGCGTCAGGGTCAGCGAACCAGAGCTGACCAAGACCCTACTCCGCCTCCACGTGGTGGTCCTGGAAACAGGCTGCATCACTGCAGTCTGGCTGAGAGAGTAGGGATCGAAGAGGGAAGGCAAACCCGGTCCCAAAAAATGCCGTGCTGAAGTCGGATGTGTCGGCCGAAAGGCGCAGATATCGCAGCTCCAGCGTAAACAGACACAACGCAACCAACGTCCTTTTCAGGACGAACGAAGAAGAAGTATACTATTTGTAGTTTCGTACGGGTTAGGGCTAATACTAACTCTAAATGGTACGAAGTTTACACATATTCACTGCTGAGCGTTCAGCCACGAGTATTAGGAAATTACCCATAAAGGTATGTTTCATATGCCCGTTAGAAATAAAGAAGCAGAAAACTAGACACACAAAAAAAAAAAAACAGGAGTGAGTGGCACACCGGAGAATCGAACCCAGGATCTTCCGAACGGCAACTCCGCCTAGCTACAGAAGAGAATCACACTATCTTCCCTGCCAAATAGCCCTTTTCCTGGCTTTTATAATGCATAATTACGTCACATTCTCCATTGTAGACGTCACTAATTTAGGCACGTGCTCATATTTTTAAAAAAATTTAGTTAATGATGAGAAATATCCTGTTCAACTTCTGAAACAGTAGAAATTTTTTTTTTTTTTTACAAAAACTCACAAATAGTAATACGTCTTACAAAGAGAAAGGACAAGAAAAACCTACGTTGCGGCCACAAGGCCTTCGTCACACGTTTTTTTTTTTCTACCGTTTTACCCCCGTCTTACGGCTGTTCTTCTCATATACTCAACTTCTGAAGAGTTTGTAATTAAGATATAACGTGTTTTCTAGTCCAAAAAGTATGTACAACTGCCGATATGCGAACGTGGCATCACATGTTTTGTCCGATAATTGTAAAAAGAGTAAATGCGTCAGAGTTTCAAAATAAGTGGTCTGAAATTTTGATTTACCCTATTTATAATGTTCATAGATCGGTTTCTTTCACTGGCTGTGTAGAATATTTGTTGTCATAAATCATATTATTTACTTGCGGCAAAAACTTTCGTTCTCCTCTCATGTATGTGCAATTTTTTCAAAGTGTATTTGGCATATTATTATTTTGGTAATTTCCTATCTTTCGTACCTTTTTGGTCCGCAGTGAATATATGTAGTTAGGTGTTGTTTCGTAGCAGTTAGGATTAGGGTTAGTATTATGGTTAACACTAACACAAACCCTAATTCTAATCCTAACCCTAAGCGCTACGAAACAACACCTAACTATACATATTCACTGCGGAGCAAAATAGTACGAAAGATAGGAAATTACCATTATTTTTATGTCACTGGAAAACATGAGAAATGACGCTACTTTCGCATATCGGCATTTGAACACATTATTTGGATTTGAAAACACTATACAGTATCATAATTATAACCTTCCAGAGGTTGACCGGAATATTTTTCATCGTCGATTAAAATAAATAAAAAATACCCTAGAGAAACAAGGTCTTTTAAATTTGGAAATGCGCACTAATAGAATTGATGGGACCAGAAGACGCAGCAATAGAGACCGCAGTCAGCGACTCATAGCATGACTGCCTGCGTCAGGACCAGCGAACCAGACCTGGTCAAGACCGTGCTCCACCTCCACGTGGTGATCCTGGAAACAGCCTGCAGCAATGCAGTCTGGCTGAGCGAGCACGGATCGCAATGGGAAGGCAAACCCGGTCCTAAAAAATGCCGTGCAGAAGTCGGATGTGTCGACCGAAAGGTGCAGATATCACAGCTACGTTGTAAACAGACACAACGCAACCACCGTCCTTTTCAGGGCGAACGAGGAAGAAGAAGAAGAACTGATGCATCTTGTGTCTAGTATGAACGTACGCGCCTTGACAAAACCAAGGCAAAATTCCTGTTAAAAAAATTCTACACGCCGTTAACATGAGAGATACAGCTCTTCATGCATGCATTAATCGGCTGATTATTTATGTTGTTCTTGTATTTCTTCTACTTTTCCTGGTCAATTTTGTAACTTTTTTTTTTTTTAATTAATGAAGAAATATATCCTGTTCAACCTCTGATGGGTTATACTTACTTACTTACTTAGTCGTTCCCCTTCTACTGTGAGGTGTAGAGGTTTGTAAGAGAGAGCGCCAGACTATTCTATCAGCTGTCTTCTTCCTGGCCTGGTTCCATTCTAGTCCTCGGTCCTTCAAAGATTGTCTAATGTTGTCCTCCCAGCGGACTCTGATGGGTTATAATTAGGATTAATTCAAAATAATATGAACAACTGCTGATATGAGAAAGTGGGTTCACACTTGTCAACTCATTGTAAATAGGGAAAATCACAATTACAAATTATGGCTTGTATGTAAAAAAAAAAAAAAAAACGAACAAAATCAAGCAGAAACTCTAATCAAGAATAATATTAAGGTGGAGGGGTGTTCTTACAATGCATATGACTTTTAACAGGTGAAAGTCGATTAAATATCTGTTAAAGTCAGTTATATAATTTTTTCTTTTTTTTTTCTTCCGTCCTTAGCCACTGACCGTCAAAGCAGTCAGTGGCCATTACGCCTAGTGGCATCTTAGGGCAACAGCAGATAGGTTTTCTTTGCCATTGTTTCCCATCACGCCTAGTGGCGTCTTTAGGGCAACGGCAAATCAACCCATTTGCTGTTGTTTCCGTAATCGAAGTGACTGGCAAACGGGTGATCAGCCCGTTGTATATATAATTTTGTAACTGATTATTTATGTCGTTTTTGTATTTGTTCTACTTTTCCTGGTCAATTTGGTAATTTCATATAGTTATGTTTCGCCAATTTCTTTAGTCAAAGGATCAAGCATGTAAACAAGAACTTTTTTTTTTTTTTTTTAAAGACAAAGCATACCTTTCAACCCTTGATGGGTTATAATTAGGATATATAATGTAGTAAATTCAAGATAATAAAATCTGATTTCCGATATCTAAATACAGTATCTTCTCTTCCCCCCCCCCCCCCCTTTTTTCCAACTCAGTCCAAATACAGTAAATCAAAACTGTAAAATTGTGTGAATGTATGTGTGTGTGTTTTTCAAAACAAAAAAAAACTAAAATAAAAAACAAATACAAAAAAAGTAAAGTCTCTCACAACTACCCTGTTGTTAACGTGGGACCGTTCACAAATTACGTAACCAATTTTTTACATTTTCAGCTCCCATACCCCCGTAACATTGACATAACAAAAACCACAACATTTAAGACCCCCCCCCCCCAAATAACATTTCGGCACACACACACACCCCCCCCCCCCCCCTTGCGTTACGTAATTTGTGAACAGCCCCCCAAGGTGAAAAGGAGGAAGAAAGCCCGGGGGTGTCAGGGATGACACCTAATCCACCAATTATCAGCCACACAAGCACCCCATCAGATTACCCCTTTCCCACACAACATCATTGATCCTTATAAATTAATTTTAGTTCTATTTATATACTGTTTTACTATATTGTGCATTTCTCTATTTCTATCTATTCTCGACACCTCTTCTGCAACGCTTGTCCCCTGTTAATGCATTAAAGCAGTACCTGTTTGCTCCGAGTTCAATAAAAAAAAGTTAGCCACGTCATTAGAGAAAGCCTTCCGATTCGCCTAATGTTATTTTTAATCAGAATCGACCTCACTGCACTCTGGGCAACCCATAGGTGCTCAGTCTCCCTCAGCAAATGTTGAAGAGTATGAATGCTAATTGTACCTGTAGCACGCTGGTTGTACATACGACGGATGCATCCTCTCTCACGTCCATTTCTGCTAGTCCCACGTTTGATGCCAAACTCCAACAGTCTCAGCCTTATTGATTCATCCATTGCAGTGTCATTATCCAGCAGGCGATCATTAATTGCCCTTAATATCTCTCCCTTATCCTTGTCCAGTGTCCCCACTATGGGTGCTCTCGATGCCAGTCTGTCAGCTCTCTCATTGCCACGTACCCCTGCATGACCAGGACAGTAGATCCACACCAGTTCTTGGAGACTTGAGGATTCTATTGATGTTTTCCATTCCTGCCGCAGCCATCCGTTCTGAACTTTCCGAAGCATGGCTTGAGAGTCTGACAATATAACTGCCCTGGTTAATGGAGTTTCAGGAGCCACCTCAGTGCTGCAGTAACTGCCTCTACCTCCATTCTCATACTGGGGGTTGTTGTCATGTAGGCTCCACTCTGTTCAGCGACGACCCTGCCCTTTATACTCGCAGAGAAGCCCCATCCTGATTCCTCACCATGCACTACAGACCGATCAGTGTACACTAATGGCGTCATCATTCCCAGCATTATCAACTAATCTCCAGCTCTGCTTTTCCATTGCCCCAAGATCTGCACTCTCTGCCAAGGCTAATGATGACCTATTGGTTTATCCAGTTCTCCCCTGACTTACTCCACTCTTACCCGTAGGATACATTTTCAACCCTGGTCACCTGACAAATCGTAGCCTCTGCCTGTGCCATCCATGACATCTCCCTCTTGATTCTTTTTCCTTTGATGTCAGTTACGGGACCCAAAGACGCAGCAATAGAGAACGCAGTCAGCGACTCATAGCTTGACTGCCTGCGTCAGGACCAGCGAATCAGAGCTGGTCAAGACCGCACTCCACCTCCACGTGGTGGTCCTGGAAACAGTCTGCAGCAGTGCAGTCTGGCTGAGCGAGTGTGGATCGCAATGGGAAGGCAAACCCGGTCCCTAAAAAATGCCGTGCTGAAGTCGGATGTGTCGACCGAAAGGTGCAGATATCACAGCTTAGGCGTAAACAGACACAACGCATCCACCGTCCTTTTCAGGGCGAACGAAGAAGAAGAAGAAGATGATGTCAGTTACGTTTTTATGTTGGGGGTGTCTTTTGTTGGTGGTTACCCGGATATATGATTCTGCCTGGGCCATCGCATGTCTGGATCTAATTGACGGCAATCCGAGCATGTATCTCATTAACACAATAGGGGTTTCACGTGTACAGCCCAAAACTAGTCGCATCCCTTCATTTTGAATGCGTTCTAGTCGTTCATATTGTGACACTGACAGCGTGAGTATTCCTCGCCCGTACTCGATTATTGAAATCACGTGCTGATGATACAGGAAAAACAATAGCCCCTGTTCCAAGCGCGCTGCAGTCATTGTTTTTAAGGCTGCCAGTCCTCGCTTGCACTTCTGTATGATCAATTCGACATGATACTTGAACGATAGCCCACGATCAAACGTTACTCCCAGATACTTCAGCCTGTCTTGCCTTTCAATGTTCTGCCCATTGAAAGTGATGTCTGGAAGGTCTGCTTTCACTCTGGAGTTATTCAAAGAGCACCACATCACATAGGCCTTGTTGGGATCGACCTTTGATCCGTTTTCCTCACATCATTTAGAAACCGCCTGTAGTGTCTCTTGTATGCCTTTGTAGTGGATTTGATGGTATTGTATGGTTGATGTTACCTAGTGTGATGTATGAGGTCAGCTGTGAAGGCTCCTGAGATAAATGTAGCTGTGAATTTACAGAAGGCCCTTCTTGCTACCACTTACGACCTCACACATATCTGTTTTACTAATGAATGTGGCTACGTTAAAAATCTAGGGTACTGATATGTAATGTGTTGTGGTAGATTACATACACACACACACACACAGATATTTAATAAGTCTAATAATATTAATAAAATTTATAATACACTGAACTAACTCAAGCTGTTTAAATTTTTGATATTAAATTTTCTTTAAGTTTATTTGTTCTGAACCAAGGTTTTATTTTGGTCAGAACATATGAAAAATTTTGAAATTATGAATGAAATGCATGAATATATGTCATAATGAAATAGAAAATGTGTACATATGTATTTTAAATGACTGGTTAATAGTAATTATCTTAAGATAATCCCAGGAGAACTTATTTTTAGTTATGCTGTTGGGGTGATATCATCACTCTATGACTACCAAACATTGTCTCTTTCACTGATGGGAGTAATACAAGTTTTATTTCCCAAAATTGTGTGGGTTCTAGTGATGGTAATATAGTTGGTGTGTTAGTTAGTAATTAAGTTGGTGAAGGTCCAGCAGGCCAGACAGCTCACGTATCTTGACTGAGTAGTTCTGGTGCTGGAATCTGGTGGCCCCACCTCTCCGTGCTTGGGGGCAATATAAGGCTGCTCTGACAAAATACTAGACTTCACTGGTGTGACGGAAGTACTGAGATTCTGTCTTTCAAATGGCCCATGTCTTTTTCCCCTTGCATTTTGTTCACTATTTTGGAGGGATTACAGAAAAATCCTTCTTCATGTTTCTTCTCCTTCTATTATTTACGTTTTTTTCAAGATGAGATCACGAGGGAGTTTGATCTCATCTGCTTTATGGTTCTTCTTTATGTGTTTAGAATGGGGGTGTAGGGAATTGGACAGTATTTTTCTAGAAGAAAGATTATAGAGGCTAGATCAGGATTTGCCCCAGTTTTAGTCTTTTTAAAGATAGGGCAGGTGGCCCTAGACACATTTTTCGGGATTTTTTATATATATTTTTGGCCATTTTTGTTTCATTGCCACTAGAGGGCAGAGCTTAATGCCGTTTCTTTGTCTGGCAGTAACCGGATTGCATCAGGATTGTTTACAATTCTGATTGGCTGAGAGCTAACGGGATTTGAAATTATTTGGTTAGAATTAAAGCCACGCATATGACGTCAAGAGGTCAGCGTGCTGTTAGGCGATTATAAAAGGCCTATATTTCATAGCCTCTTTCTCTTTCAATGAAAAATTGCCAAGCCGGTTGCCAGAGTCAAGTCGATTGCCTTCAGTAGGACATTCGAGATTTGGTAAGCATCATTTTTGCGTGGGGACTTTATTTAATTTTTCTAGTCTAGGCGTAGCAGTAAGTTTCATGGGAAGTGGAGTTTAATTAACTTCGTAACTTCAGAGCCATCAAATACTATCTTAGTGATAGACTTGAGAGACTTAATAGGTCCATTTGTTTCCTTATTGAAGGAATAGCGGTAATTGAGCTGGGTTTATAAGTTGAGATGCAACGGACGCGCTTTGTATATATTGCAAAGTGGGTCGGGAGAGAAACCCGCGATGCGAATTTTGTTTATGTACAGAATAGTCGGGAGCGTGTGTAATGTGTATTTTCATTTGTGATTTTATTGAGAGTTGATGCTCGCTAATTATATAGTTACGCATATATCTGTGGACGGGAGTGAAGAGGTGTATTGTTGCACGAGCACGTGGGCGCGTTGTTTACGGTATATTTATTGATACGATGTTCAGAGGGACGAGGGGGGAGAGACGCACATGGTCATAAAATTGTAAACACGTGGTTGAACTACGGGGGGTTTTCAATTTGATAACAGGGTTTATGTATAACTTTTAAGCAGTATGTAGATGCTAGCGTAAACAGGGTTATATGTTATTGATTGTGCCATGTTATTCTGTGTATTCAGAAGATGGAGAGGAAATTTATTTCTGTTAAGGGAATAATACTTTATTTCAATTTTGAGGTGATTAATCATACTGACGGGAATTTTAGGAATTCCTAGAGAGGGCTAGTTTTATTTTGTATTAATCATTACGGCATTAGTGTCAGCGTAAGAAGTAGGCCACAGTACGACTGCCCAGACCGCGCCAGTGAAAATATTGTTGTTGCTCGGAGTTAGTCAGGCAGAACAAGCGATCTGGGTTAGCCAATGTTTACTTTGTAGGCTCAGGTAGATAAGGGAACAGGAGAGGAGCGGACGGTGTTGGCATGATTTTTTGTATGGAGGTGCATAACGTGTTGAAGAGTCAGGGAGGTGATGTTATTAGAAATAGATTTATTACGTTTTGTTTAGCTGTTGTTTTGTTTCGTCTGAACAGCAGGTGCCGGCTTTTTGTGGGGAAGAGCAGAATTTTTGATACCACAAAAATTTCTCCCACGGCGAAGTTGTGGCATTCGCCGACAAGCTAAGTCGTGCATGAATTGCCAGTGGTGGAAGGAGAGGAAGAAAATACGTTTTCCCAGCCAGGGGAAGACATTTTCCAGCGAATAGGATTTTTGTGGGTAAATCCTGAGTTCTGACGCTCGGTCGGTTACACACGCAGATTTGGCATGCTGCCAGCGTTGTGGTAATTTTATGTTCGCTTCTTCACGGCCATAATAAAGCCGATAGCCCCATCGCCCAGTCATAGGTAATCGGGCAGGTAACCTCAGAGGTGTTAGAAGCCAGCTACAGTTCCAGTCCAGAATCCGGTGGGGTTCTGTTAAACCTTAGTCATCAAATTCCAGAGTTCGTGGAGAGAGAAAGGGTGAACATTCTCTCTACAGAAGTCAGCACAGAAAAGAGACATAGTTTTGTTGAAGATCATAGCAGAGGACAGCTGCTGAAGTTTAGAGGTGCAGTTAGGTGTGTTCAGGAGATTCCAGGATAGGCTGGGTAGAACCGAAGTCTGTGCAGAGATTGTGTAGTCACTTTGCAGTCGTTCCAGCTATCAGTGGACTTAGAGTTAGAATTTAGAATAGCTAGTTTGAAGTGGAGGCTCGACTTGAGACCCCACCCAGGCAGTGTAATTCATTTCATTTAATCTTACCTTTTCTCCATACAGGTGAACCTTGTGGGTGAAGGGTGGGGTTGGTTGTTTTGATGATACATCATGTGTCATTTTTTTTCTTCCTGAATTTGTTTATTTCAGGAGTGCTTACACTGCATTTTTTTCTTTGACATGTATGTGATTAATTGTTTATAGGTGTTAATAAACTTGTAACTTATAGTTGGAATCAGTCATTTCATTTAAGTACAGTAGCTATATGTTGTCTGTATCTTGGTGTATGTGAATCTACTTGAACCTTATCCCCTTAGGGTAGTTAGAGGTGGTTCGAGG
Source organism: Oreohelix idahoensis (assembly GCA_024509875.1). Taxonomy (NCBI): domain Eukaryota; kingdom Metazoa; phylum Mollusca; class Gastropoda; order Stylommatophora; family Oreohelicidae; genus Oreohelix; species Oreohelix idahoensis. Next base: position 81,025 of record JAMPIV010018955.1, read on the forward strand.
CCATAGCAATTTAAACGTCCGAAGTGGCGAGGAAAGAATCAACCTCGGTTCTCAACCTCGGAGCCAATGGTCTCAACTTTCACATTTTGCACTATATTTCTATCTGAATCTATCATTTCAGTCTTTCTTCTTACTATTGTCTTGTCACTATATGTAGACAGTCTCTAGTCCTAAATCCATTTCGTGACAAAGTGGGTGGCGTCGTCCTTGGGATCATCTTTGTTGGGATAAATTCTAGATTCTTAAATTGTCTCTGAAGAAAGTTCTGGAAATAGAATTCTTATAAATCCCCTAGACTTGAGCTATATTAAGACTGATCCAGCTATAAGTTTTTTTCCACAGGTTGTAGTCAGTTTAGATGTTAATTGTAGTAAGGTTGTTTATGACTTAGAAGTAATTGATGGCTAATCGAATTTTTTTCTTGACAGGAAAGTAAATTCGGGTTTTGGGTAGCTGGATAACTTGAATTTTTTTCAGGTAGTTATTAGTCAGACTTGGTGCTAGTCTGAGTGCGGGTTTTTGCGACAGCATATTCCTAGTAGGTAACAGTAAATTTTTCTTGTTCCTTTTTTGTCATTTCCCCTCGTGGTGAGTTACTGCTGATTTGTCAGGTAAGATGGCTGAATTGGTCAAGCTACTTACTGCATGGAAGGACGCAGCTAAAAGCATGGGAATGGATGAGGCCGAGACTAGGGCTTACATTATGAGGGAACAGGACCGGCAGACGGAGAAAGAAGAGAGGGCCCGACTGGCAGAGATGGACCTGCGTAAATTGGAAGCGGAGAAAGAGGAGAGGCAGGCTGAGATGGAACTTCGGAAATTGGAAGCACAGGAGAGGGAGAAGGCAGCAGAGAGACAGCATGAACTTGCCATGCGTTCTCTGGAACTGCAGTACCGATCTTCGGAAGGCAGTTCGGCTAACGGAGATTCTCCCGGAGCAGGGGCGACAGACACCTCAGGAAATGGAGGGCCCCGGATGGCAGCCATGAATTTTCCGATGGACTCTTTTCCTAACGGGAATGAGAAAATTGAGGTATTTTTAGAAAAATTTGAACGGATGGCAAAGGCATACGGGCTGGATGATAGTCTTTGGTGTCTCAAATTATCTCAATCTCTAAGAGGACATGCGTATGAGGTCTATAGCAAGATGCTAGTGGATGACCAAGGTAACTTTGAGGCTCTGCGGAACGCCCTGTTACAGCGATTCCAATGGACTCCCCGGAAGTGCCAAACGATGTTTCGGGAAAGTCGTCTGGAGAAAGGAGAAAGTTTCCCCCAGTTCGCAGAGAGGCTGAGGAATTACCTCACTCGCTGGAGAGAGTTGTCGGGTTTGGCTAAATCTTTTGAAGGATTGGAAGAATTAGTTCTGTGCGAACAGATAAAGGCCAACATGTCCCCAGACTTAAGGAAGTACCTGGCGGAGCAGGGCGCCCAGCAACTGGACCAGATAATTCTATTTGCAGAAAGGTTCCAGACGGCCCAGGCCGAAGTACTGGGCCAGAAAAGAAAACACCCTGACCTGCCAGCCCCGGACAAAGGAGCATCTTCATCGCATTCGCCTTCCTCTTCAGCTCACCCGCAGCAAGGGCCGCCCGTCTCGCAAGGAGCCCCCTCCCAGTCATAATCTGCGCTCCCCAGCCGCCTAACAGAACACAGGGGCCGACTTCTCATGAACCCGTCAGGAACCGGGGAGATAATGAGAGATATTGTAGGTTCTGTCGGACTACCTCTCATTGGACAACACGGTGCCCAAACAAACAACCCACTCATCAGGTGGCTCGTTTAAGGCCTGTGAGGGTGAAACAAGGGAAGAAGTGGAAACCCTTCCAGTCAGAGAAGTTGTTCTCCAACAGTGGACCAGCCAAAGTGAACGGGACTGAGACAACATGTTTATTTGACAGCGGGCTTACATACCCCAGCATAGTCGCCCGACATCTGGTGAAGCCCTGGCAGATGACCAAGGAAAAAGTGAATATTGGTGGAATTTTAAGGAAAGGGACCTCACAGTGCTTTCCGGTCGCCAACATTGAAGTGAAATGTAAGTTTGTGTCTGGCACGATCAAGGCAGCTGTGATGGCTCAGCCAGCCTATGACTTCATTCTTGGCAACCCATATTTAGTTTTGGGGAACCCGACCACACCGATCCTTGCTGATGCAAGGGGGCCTACTGCAGGCCAGATAAGTGAAAAAGGAGAACCCCTAATTCACGGAGCCCCGAGCAAGCTCGAACAGCCCTGTCATGCTAAGGGGAGGTTAGAGGCCTCTAAAAGACAGTGGTATGTTATATGCAGAGGCGAATTCGTCAGTCAACCTGGTTCCGCCTAACGGACAAACAGTTGTGACGCCTCCGATTCCGGAAGTACACTCTTTGTTGTCGGGAATTAGGCCCCCGATGGTATTAGCTTCCTCAAATGAGGGACATACTGACAAGAGCGGTATTACATATGTCAACGACCAGCGCCATCTTCATAGGGCACAAGATAGCGGTCTGAGCGAGCATATAGTTCCAACCAGCCCTGGAGCCCCATCCGACCAGCACTTTACTCAAACGGAGGAGGACAGTGATCTGAGTATCCGTTTGCCTATAAACGGAGATGGGCCCCACAACTCTCGTATCTCGTTTACAGGAAACGACTCTTGTAACGAGCAGCCTGAAAAATTGGCTATCTTTTCCAATTCGTTTCACGGAACATTGGAACCAGTCACTGAGAGCTTTATCTCAGATTCTCCGCGATCTAACGGGATCTTAAACCGTCAAGTGTCACTGCGGGACACATTCCAACTGACGCCAGTAAATCTCACAGGGGAGGGCAAGGTTGAGGGTAGAACTAGGGTGTTAGACGGAGAGCTCCCGTGGTCTACAGTTTCATCTCACCAACTTTTCAGGCCAGAAAAGAGTGAGAAAAGCGGCCTTACGCATTTGCAAGGAGCTACTTTAGAGAGCTCTGTCCCTCTTCATGTTGGTAGGGGAAGAGCGAGTCCAGAACCACTGCCAGGGGCAGATCTTACCTACTTTTCTTCAAAGGTAGAAGCTATTGAGATCAGTGAGGACTCAATAGAAACCCAGCAAGAAATCGGAGGCTCTACACCAGAGGAACCCGAGACGTTGCATCGTTCTCGCACTGTACCAGCGGTCACAAACCCGCTGACGCGCAGCGAGGAAGTCGCCATCGCCAGATCGCCACAGCGCCCGCCGGTCACATCAGCTGACCAGGACAGCCTTTTGACGGTCATAGCAAGGGAAAGTTCAGAACCGCCATTAGACGGCACAGGTCTGAAGAGAGATCAACTCTCCCAACGGAGCATAGGAGCTCATTCTAGGAGAGGAAGGAGGAAACGCAAAAGAGGAAGGTCGAAGAACACTGAATAGGAGGGGTAAGGACAGACAGCCTTGTAGACAGTGTTAAGGGCCAGTGTGAAACACAGAGATTTCAGTAAGGAGATCGTTGCTCAATCTTTGAAAGGGGGGAGTGATGTGACGGAAGTACTGAGATTCCGTCTTTCAAATGGCCCATGTCTTTTTCCCCTTGCATTTTGTTCACTATTTTGGAGGGATTACAGAAAAATCCTTCTTCATGTTTCTTCTCCTTCTATTATTTACGTTTTTTTCAAGATGAGATCACGAGGGAGTTTGATCTCATCTGCTTTATGGTTCTTCTTTATGTGTTTAGAATGGGGGTGTAGGGAATTGGACAGTATTTTTCTAGAAGAAAGATTATAGAGGCTAGATCAGGATTTGCCCCAGTTTTAGTCTTTTTAAAGATAGGGCAGGTGGCCCTAGACACATTTTTCGGGATTTTTTATATATATATATTTTGGCCATTTTTGTTTCATTGCCACTAGAGGGCAGAGCTTAATGCCGTTTCTTTGTCTGGCAGTAACCGGATTGCATCAGGATTGTTTACAATTCTGATTGGCTGAGAGCTAACGGGATTTGAAATTATTGGGTTAGAATTAAAGCCACGCATATGACGTCAAGAGGTCAGCGTGCTGTTAGGCGATTATAAAAGGCCTATATTTCATAGCCTCTTTCTCTTTTAATGAAAAATTGCCAAGCCGGTTGCCAGAGTCAAGTCGATTGCCTTCAGTAGGACATTCGAGATTTGGTAAGCATCATTTTTGCGTGGGGACTTTATTTAATTTTTTCTAGTCTAGGCGTAGCAGTAAGTTTCATGGGAAGTGGAGTTTAATTAACTTCGTAACTTCAGAGCCATCAAATACTATCTTAGTGATAGACTTGAGAGACTTAATAGGTCCATTTGTTTCCTTATTGAAGGAATAGCGGTAATTGAGCTGGGTTTATAAGTTGAGATGCAACGGACGCGCTTTGTATATATTGCAAAGTGGGTCGGGAGAGAAACCCGCGATGCGAATTTTGTTTATGTACAGAATAGTCGGGAGCGTGTGTAATGTGTATTTTCATTTGTGATTTTATTGAGAGTTGATGCTCGCTAATTATATAGTTACGCATATATCTGTGGACGGGAGTGAAGAGGTGTATTGTTGCACGAGCACGTGGGCGCGTTGTTTACGGTATATTTATTGATACGATGTTCAGAGGGACGAGGGGGAGAGACGCACATGGTCATAAAATTGTAAACACGTGGTTGAACTACGGGGGTTTGTCACGAAGTGGTTTTAAGTTTATAGAGTGTGCCTGAATGAAAGCAAGACCCTAGTATGAGAAAGTCTGAGAAGATAGAATTTAGATGGAAAATAACATGCCTGTGGACAGGTGAGACTATTGGCTCAAGAGATAGACCCAGGATTTGAATCTCCCCCTGCCGCTTCGTGACTAAAAAAAAATGGCTATAGTCTCCCCACCTCTGACTGCCTTGAAACACAAGGAGATAAGGTGTATAATTACGACCACAAACACCACTATACAGACAACATAGAGTAAGTATAGTAAAGAATAGAAGCTGATCCAGTAAATAATATATATATATATATTTATTTACATACAAGAAAACATAAAATGGCATCATACGTCATCAAGTCAGTCAATAGCGTGCACTGTTGCACGGCCTGGAAAAACCAAGGTAACAATTAAATTGAGAGACACTCAACCAAAAAAAACCCCAAATCACATTCACTCTTCCTGTCACCCTGCTGAGGAACAATAAAAATGGTTAGTGATTTCAACCAAATCTACTTGGGTGGGGCTGTCAACTTTTAGCCTCCACTCTCTAACACTAATAAATTTTATACTGTCTCAGTCCTGGTGACTCTTCCTCAATGAACGGCTACACAGCTTTCTACTAGTTAGGCAATAGGCGCCGATAACTACACCACACGAAATGCTAAATATAATAGACTTGGTTTTTCGAACGCAGACTCAGTGTCTATCCGTCCAATGGATACTGAACAGACCCTACTGGTCCTGTCTATTTTCTCCCTCCTTCTCTATCTTTCTCTCTTGATCTCAGTGTCTCTCTAACACTCGAGGGCTGATGATGCGGCGTCTCCGTTACTCTCTTCTCGATGTCTATCAGGACCTAGGTATGGTAACCCTGTCACCTGTTCCTGATTTTGGTGATGACAATGTTCGGATATCAAGCATGAGGGACTTGATTAACTGTAGACAAAACTTCTCTGCTGCTGAATAGCTTCCCTCTTTTAACCCGCTCCGGAGTTAGAGGAAGAAAAAAAAACAACACGGCCTAAAGTTCTGGCTGTAGGCAATGTAACTCAGTCTCACGGCCCCCTGCCGTTGCTAGAGACTATAATAGCGATGCTCTCGGCTGTATGTTAAATAACCTCGGTCCAGCTGAAGCATAGGGGCTTCACTGCCAGAGACCATAGGTCTGACCCTTAAGCTAGGTCCTGTTGCCGTGGGTAATTTTGCACATGGGCAAATTTACGCTTCCCACTATTCTTGCCGGGACTCGCTGAAATTAAAAGAAGATGCGTCTATTGTATAACAATTCCAACCTAACGCATCTCTAACCTAACTCCCCTTCTCTGTCATTTACAACAATACATAAAATAATATTGCCCACGTGGCTCACTCGTCATGTACAACAATACAAAAATTAATATTACCCACGTGGCACTTAAATCTCTCTCCTTCTCTCGTTCTTCACACAATACATAAAATACCACTATCCCACGTGGCACTTTCATCCCCCCTCCTTCTACTAAAATCTGCCAGGTAAAACAAACAATAGCCCAGACCCGTCTGACATGTTACATGGCCGTTCACGTGTTCAAACTTGACAAAAAATAGGGAAATCCTTTTACCCATTAACACAGGAGTTTCCCCGGCTTACTCTTATTAAATTAACTATCGCTATAGGAATAGTTTCCTCCCCTAAGCAGTATAATTCATTTACAACGTAAATCTGAACCCTCTGACAATATTTCTCACATTTTTAAGGCTCAGAAAAATTAACGAATACACCAGGGATTCCCCCATAAATTTACATTAGAAAATATACAGGAATAAATGGTGGTTTTACATAACATCCTACAAATATGGCACACGTGTTTCTCACAACTTCACACACTCCTATCTATTGCCAAAATCATAGAAAGAATAAGCACACTGTTGCATTACGTCGTTCTTCAAAAATAGTAATTAATGGCGCTATCGTTTATTTTAAAAACTGAAAAGTTAATCTTTACCTAAGGGCGAATTTCTGAAAAACCCACTAATAAGTAAAACGAAATTTCTGAAAAACCCACTAATAAGTAAAACGATGAATAAAATAGTTACATCGATATCGTTTGTTTTTCCCACAGTGGAGAACGATAAATCACGTAGTCTGACGGCAGGCAATTATTTCTTCAGAGACAATTGCCCGCAGTTTCCTCTCTCTTTATATACAGGAGAAAACACCCACGCGAATTTCTCTCCCACGCATATCCCGGACCAATGGGAGCGCTAGAAAAATTAATACTATCAACCCACGCACTTCCGGCCGCGTGCTTCCGGCCTCGTCATATCGCGTGCCGGAAATGGCGATTATTTCCGTAAACAACGAACTTTACGGGAATCGCGAAAAATGAGAAGAAAGTAACACTGATGCTAGAATAAAATAAACCTACCATCATAAACGAACCCATTTAAATTACCTTCCCAAAAGTACCGAACACGATATATTCACATGAGAAGATATAAAATGGTGGAAAAGCGGGCCCGAAAATAGCGATTTCCGTAAACAACGGAAAATCGCGTGATCAGAAGAAAATAAAACTGGTGAAAATTCAAAATAGAACCACAGAATCGGGCCTGTTAAAAGTCAGAATTACAGTGTAGCGTCACATAAGTCCCCCCTTTCAAGTACGGGAACCGTGCTAAATCACTGAAATCTCTGGGTTTCATACTGGCCCGTATCTAGATCTACCTCTCGATCTAATCACTGTCATAATTAGCATTATCATACAGGCCCATCTCCATATCCTTGAAAATCTTGGCAAGCCCTGGATCGTGAGGGTCACGCCATGGGATTTCCTCCTGGCGACTGCAGCCTGACTGGTCGCCCTTCCTCCTCCCTTTCATGTGTTTCCTTCGCCCACGAATTTTCCTGGCGGCGCGTGGTAAATAATGATTACCAGCTGGTGCGACCTCCCAGTGTTTTGAAACAGTCTGACTGGCTTGGCCAGACATCGCCGTAACAGGGCGTAACTGTTTACAGTTGACTGAAGAACCGTGCACATGTTTCTTCTTGTCAGTATTTCCCTCCCTTGAGAGATGTAATACCATCGGGGGCCTAATTCCCGACGACAAAGAAGATACTTCTGAAGTAAGAGGCGTCACCACTGTTTTACCTTTAGGCTGAACAGGGCTGACAGGCGAATACGCCTCTGTAAATAACATTCCACTGTCTTTAGAGGCGTCTCTCCTCCTCATAGCAAGACAAGGATGTTTGAGCTCCCGTGGGGCTCCGTGAATTTGGGGCTTTCCCCTTTCACTTCTCTGGCCTGCAGTAGGCCCTCTTGCATTGGCAAGCATCGGTGTGGTTGGGTTTCCCAAAACTATGTATGGGCTTCCCAGGATGAAATCATGTGCTGGCTGTGCCATTACAGCTGCCTTAATGGTGCCAGACACAAACTGACATTTCACCTCAATATTGGCTACAGGCAGACGCTGTGAGATCCCTCTTCTCAAAATTCCACCAATCTCAACTAATTCTCCTGTCCACTGCCCTGGTTTCACCAAATGACGAGCGATGATACTGGGGTAGGTAAGCCCGCTGTCAAACAAACACGTAGTGGCTGTCCCATTCACTACGGCTGGTCCACTGTTAGAGAACAACTTCTCTGCCTGGACTGGTTCCCATTTATTCCCTTTAGTCCATCTCACCGGTCTTAAACAAGCTGCATGATGAGCTGGGGGTTTGTTCATGCACCGGGATGTCCAGTGGGAAGTGGTTCTACAATTCTGACAATACCTCTCATTATCTCCCCTGTTCCTAGCGGGTTCCTGAGAGGTTGTTGTCGGTGCTCTGTTATGCTGCTGGGGGCGCAAGTTATAACCAGAATGAGGCTCCTTGCGAGAAGGCCCTGGTTGCTGATGAGCTGGGGAAGTAGCCGGCTGCGATGATGAAGCTCCTTTGTCTGGGGCTGGCAGGTCTGGGTTTTTCCGTTTCTGTCCCAGTACTTCGGCCTGTGCTGTCTGGTACCTTTCGGCGAACACGATAATTTGATCTAGTTGCTGGGCTCCCTGCTCCGCCAGATACCGCCTCAAGTCGGGGGACATGTTTGCCTTAACTTGTTCACACAGAACTAACTCCTCCAACCCTTCAAAAGTTTTCGCCAGTCCTGACAGTTCCCTCCACCGGGTTAGGTAATTTCTCACCCGCTCTGCAAACTGTGCGAAACTCTCTCCCTTCTCCGGTCTGCTCTCCCTGAACATGGTTTGGCATTTCCGGGGTGTCCACTGAAATCTTTGCAATAAAGCGTTTCGCAGTGCCTCAAAGTTGTTCTGGTCATCTAGGAGCATCTTGCTGTAGACTTCATACGCATGACCTTTGAGGTATTGTGATAATTTTAGACACCACAAACTCTCATCCAACCCGTATGCCTTTGCCATTCTTTGAAATTTCTCCAGGAACACGTCAATCTTCTCATTCCCATTAGGGAACGAGTCAAATGGGAAGCTCATGGCTGCCATCCGGGGTCCTCCGTTTCCTGAGGTGTCTGTCGCTCCTGCTCCGGGTGAATCTCCATTAGCCGAACTGCCTCCCGAAGCTCGGTACTGCAGTTCCAGAGAACGCAGGGCAAGTTCATGCTGTCTCTCTGCTGCCTTCTCTGCTGCTTGTCTCTCTGCTTCCAATTTCCGAAATTCCATCTCTGCTGCCTTCTCCTTCTCCTGGGCTTCCAATTTCCGAAGTTCCATCTCTGCTGCGGCTGCCCTCTCTTCTTTCGCTGCTTCTGCGGCTGCTGCCCTGTCCTCCTTCTCTTTCTCTCGCTGAATATGCCTGTCAGTTTCCCTTATCAGGTAGGCCTTAGTCTCCTCCTTATCCATTCCCATGTCCTGAGCAGCCTCTCGCCAGGCAGCTCGTAACTTGGCCATATCCGCCATCTTACCTGTAAACTGCTGTAAGTTCACAAATACAGAGAAATGACAGAAAAGGAAAAGAGAAGGAACAACCTGTTACGAAATATAAAATACTCCCTCTATAACCGCTGTTCCAAAACCCGAACTCAGACTAGCGTCAAGTCTGAACAATAACCTGAGAAAAAAAATTTAGTTAAGAAGCTACCAAAAAACTAAATTACCTTCCTGTTAAAGAAAAATATGTCGGTATGCCATCAATTACCTCTTAGTCATATAAATCAAAAATACCACAAAAATCTACTAGACTGCAACCTGTGGAAAAACTTATACTGGATCAGTTCTAGTAGCTCAAGTCTAGGGGATATTTAAAGAAATTCTATTCTCAGAAACTTCCTAGAGACAATCTATGAATGTAGATCACAGAATTGATCTCAACAGAATGATCCACCGGACGATTGCCGCCCACTTGTCACGAAGTGGTTTTAAGTTTATAGAGTGTGCCTGAATGAAAGCAAGACCCTAGTATGAGAAAGTCTGAGAAGATAGAATTTAGATGGAAAATAACATGCCTGTGGACAGGTGAGACTATTGGCTCAAGAGATAGACCCAGGATTTGAATCTCCCCCTGCCGCTTCGTGACTAAAAAAAATGGCTATAGTCTCCCCACCTCTGACTGCCTTGAAACACAAGGAGATAAGGTGTATAATTACGACCACAAACACCACTATACAGACAACATAGAGTAAGTATAGTAAAGAATAGAAGCTGATCCAGTAAATATATACATATATATATTTATTTACATACAAGAAAACATAAAATGGCATCATACGTCATCAAGTCAGTCAATAGCGTGCACTGTTGCACGGCCTGGAAAAACCAAGGTAACAATTAAATTGAGAGACACTCAACCAAAAAAAAAACCCCAAATCACATTCACTCTTCCTGTCACCCTGCTGAGGAACAATAAAAATGGTTAGTGATTTAAACCAAATCTACTTGGGTGGGGCTGTCAACTTTTAGCCTCCACTCTCTAACACTAATAAATTTTATACTGTCTCAGTCCTGGTGACTCTTCCTCAATGAACGGCTACACAGCTTTCTACTAGTTAGGCAATAGGCGCCGATAACTACACCACACGAAATGCTAAATATAATAGACTTGGTTTTTCGAACGCAGACTCAGTGTCTATCCGTCCAATGGATACTGAACAGACAGACCCTACTGGTCCTGTCTATTTTCTCCCTCCTTCTCTATCTTTCTCTCTTGATCTCAGTGTCTCTCTAACACTCGAGGGCTGATGATGCGGCGTCTCCGTTACTCTCTTCTCGATGTCTATCAGGACCTAGGTATGGTAACCCTGTCACCTGTTCCTGATTTTGGTGATGACAATGTTCGGATATCAAGCATGAGGGACTTGATTAACTGTAGACAAAACTTCTCTGCTGCTGAATAGCTTCCCTCTTTTAACCCGCTCCGGAGTTAGAGGAAAAAAAAACAACACGGCCTAAAGTTCTGGCTGTAGGCAATGTAACTCAGTCTCACGGCCCCCTGCCGTTGCTAGAGACTATAATAGCGATGCTCTCGGCTGTATGTTAAATAACCTCGGTCCAGCTGAAGCATAGGGGCTTCACTGCCAGAGACCATAGGTCTGACCCTTAAGCTAGGTCCTGTTGCCGTGGGTAATTTTGCACATGGGCAAATTTACGCTTCCCACTATTCTTGCCGGGACTCGCTGAAATTAAAAGAAGATGCGTCTATTGTATAACAATTCCAACCTAACGCATCTCTAACCTAACTCCCCTTCTCTGTCATTTACAACAATACATAAAATAATATTGCCCACGTGGCTCACTCGTCATGTACAACAATACAAAAATTAATATTACCCACGTGGCACTTAAATCTCTCTCCTTCTCTCGTTCTTCACACAATACATAAAATACCACTATCCCACGTGGCACTTTCATCCCCCCTCCTTCTACTAAAATCTGCCAGGTAAAACAAACAATAGCCCAGACCCGTCTGACATGTTACATGGCCGTTCACGTGTTCAAACTTGACAAAAATAGGGAAATCCTTTTACCCATTAACACAGGAGTTTCCCCGGCTTACTCTTATTAAATTAACTATCGCTATAGGAATAGTTTCCTCCCCTAAGCAGTATAATTCATTTACAACGTAAATCTGAACCCTCTGACAATATTTCTCACATTTTTAAGGCTCAGAAAAATTAACGAATACACCAGGGATTCCCCCATAAATTTACATTAGAAAATATACAGGAATAAATGGTGGTTTTACATAACATCCTACAAATATGGCACACGTGTTTCTCACAACTTCACACACTCCTATCTATTGCCAAAATCATAGAAAGAATAAGCACACTGTTGCATTACGTCGTTCTTCAAAAATAGTAATTAATGGCGCTATCGTTTATTTTAAAAACTGAAAAGTTAATCTTTACCTAAGGGCGAATTTCTGAAAAACCCACTAATAAGTAAAACGAAATTTCTGAAAAACCCACTAATAAGTAAAACGATGAATAAAATAGTTACATACCGATATCGTTTGTTTTTCCCACAGTGGAGAACGATAAATCACGTAGTCTGACGGCAGGCAATTATTTCTTCAGAGACAATTGCCCGCAGTTTCCTCTCTCTTTATATACAGGAGAAAACACCCACGCGAATTTCTCTCCCACGCATATCCCGGACCAATGGGAGCGCTAGAAAAATTAATACTATCAACCCACGCACTTCCGGCCGCGTGCTTCCGGCCTCGTCATATCGCGTGCCGGAAATGGCGATTATTTCCGTAAACAACGAACTTTACGGGAATCGCGAAAAATGAGAAGAAAGTAACACTGATGCTAGAATAAAATAAACCTACCATCATAAACGAACCCATTTAAATTACCTTCCCAAAAGTACCGAACACGATATATTCACATGAGAAGATATAAAATGGTGGAAAAGCGGGCCCGAAAATAGCGATTTCCGTAAACAACGGAAAATCGCGTGATCAGAAGAAAATAAAACTGGTGAAAATTCAAAATAGAACCACAGAATCGGGCCTGTTAAAAGTCAGAATTACAGTGTAGCGTCACAGGGTTTTCAATTTGATAACAGGGTTTATGTATAACTTTTAAGCAGTATGTAGATGCTAGCGTAAACAGGGTTATATGTTATTGATTGTGCCATGTTATTCTGTGTATTCAGAAGATGGAGAGGAAATTTATTTCTGTTAAGGGAATAATACTTTATTTCAATTTTGAGGTGATTAATCATACTAACGGGAATTTTAGGAATTCCTAGAGAGGGCTAGTTTTATTTTGTATTAATCATTACGGCATTAGTGTCAGCGTAAGAAGTAGGCCACAGTACGACTGCCCAGACCGCGCCAGTGAAAATATTGTTGTTGCTCGGAGTTAGTCAGGCAGAACAAGCGATCTGGGTTAGCCAATGTTTACTTTGTAGGCTCAGGTAGAGAAGGGAACAGGAGAGGAGCGGACGGTGTTGGCATGATTTTTTGTATGGAGGTGCATAACGTGTTGAAGAGTCAGGGAGGTGGTGTTATTAGAAATAGATTTATTACGTTTTGTTTAGCTGTTGTTTTGTTTCGTCTGAACAGCAGGTGCCGGCTTTTTGTGGGGAAGAGCAGAATTTTTGATACCACAAAAATTTCTCCCACGGCGAAGTTGTGGCATTCGCCGACATGCTAAGTCGCGCATGAATTGCCAGTGGTGGAAGGAGAGGAAGAAAATACGTTTTCCCAGCCAGGGGAAGACATTTTCCAGCGAATAGGATTTTTGTGGGTAAATCCTGAGTTCTGACGCTCGGTCGGTTACACACGCAGATTTGGCATGCTGCCAGCGTTGTGGTAATTTTATGTTCGCTTCTTCACGGCCATAATAAAGCCGATAGCCCCATCGCCCAGTCATAGGTAATCGGGCAGGTAACCTCAGAGGTGTTAGAAGCCAGCTACAGTTCCAGTCCTGAATCCGGTGGGGTTCTGTTAAACCTTAGTCATCAAATTCCAGAGTTCGTGGAGAGAGAAAGGGTGAACATTCTTTCTACAGAAGTCAGCACAGAAAAGAGACATAGTTTTGTTGAAGATCATAGCAGAGGACAGCTGCTGAAGTTTAGAGGTGCAGTTAGGTGTGTTCAGGAGATTCCAGGATAGGCTGGGTAGAACCGAAGTCTGTGCAGAGATTGTGTAGTCACTTCGCAGTCGTTCCAGCTATCAGTGGACTTAGAGTTAGAATTTAGAATAGCTAGTTTGAAGTGGAGGCTCGACTTGAGACCCCACCCAGGCAGTGTAATTCATTTCATTTAATCTTACCTTTTCTCCATACAGGTGAACCTTGTGGGTGAAGGGTGGGGTTGGTTGTTTTGATGATACATCATGTGTCATTTTTTCTTCCTGAATTTGTTTATTTCAGGAGTGCTTACACTGCATTTTTTTCTTTGACATGTATGTGATTAATTGTTTATAGGTGTTAATAAACTTGTAACTTATAGTTGGAATCAGTCATTTCATTTAAGTACAGTAGCTATATGTTGTCTGTATCTTGATGTATGTGAATCTACTTGAACCTTATCCCCTTAGGGTAGTTAGAGGTGGTTCGAGGCCAAAGCAATTTAAACGTCCGAAGTGGCGAGGAAAGAATCAACCTCGGTTCTCAACCTCGGAGCCAATGGTCTCAACTTTCACATTTTGCACTATATTTCTATCTGAATCTATCATTTCAGTCTTTCTTCTTACTATTGTCTTGTCACTATATGTAGACAGTCTCTAGTCCTAAATCCATTTCGTGACAACTGGTCCACCCTTGTATATATCATCACAGCATTTGACACCACTTTGGTGCCAAACAGAAACTCACACTTCTGCAACAAAAGTATTGGGTCATGTGTCAGAACTCTACCTCCTGAGCCACTTCTGCACACAACACTACACAACAACACCACATAGACGGGGTCAGATCTCTCTGACCATACAGCACATCTTACCAAGTTGGTTTCACATAGAACTAGTTCCCCAAGACTACATATTCTGAAATATGTTCATTAGCTTCCTGCTATTGAATAAGATAGGTGATATGTTCCACTGATCTCAACACTTGATCCGCCCTTCATAATCCTTGCTGGCGTTTATGTATTTTGTTTGTCTCTAGACCCTGAACTTGGGCTGGGGATCTAGAGCGAATCCTTACTTGTTGTAAGGGATAGATTTTGATATGGCAGTATCAAATCACTGGAAACATTAAACAATATTAAAATATACAAAGAAATACTTTCATTCTTACCAGAATTATGAATAGAGAACACAGTTATATTCTAGCAAAACTCAGCTGAGCTGCTGGCTCTAGTATGGCGTCCCTCTAAATATTGCAATTAGCTTCTGGGAATTACACCACTGAAGAATTACTGTGTCTACTACTGGACAATTTATGTTGAATGGCAAAAATGTGCGTCTGTGCGCCGATAATATGATTATCTGTGGCCAATCACCGACTTCCCCCCTTTCAAATTTCAAACCTCCGACCAAAAGTCAATTCAGTCATACCTCAGTCAAGTATGTATTAGTGTCTGTTGGTCCGTCTGTCTCTACTTGCTTTTTCATAAAAAACACGCTTGGTTCTACATGCCTTTTTACACGAATCGGTCTCTAGAGTTATTTTTAGCCACAATTTTCCACTATTTCCCCCTCTCTTTCATTCCAACTAGATTTTAGCACTTGAGTCTCAAGGCCGCAATTTTTGAAAATTAGTGACATTTTTTTAACAGTGCAGTCGCTCGTCTGTCATGAACAACACAGTCTTTTGTCAATATCTTCATTATTATCTATCCGTCTGTATAAATGAAAGCATATCATTTCTCTGCTCAAGATGTGCTATCAGACTAGCTAGGTTTTATATTCCTAACATTATTATTAAGAAAAAGTTACTTTTTCAAGGTTAGTTGTTTTTTTGAAATATGTTCGAGCATCTTCTGTAATGCGTTTGCCGCTGAATTCAAATAAAAGGACTAAGTATCGTAAAAGCGTCCAAGAAATGACTGTTGCGTATAATAGCTAAGGTCCCTTTTGTCCATTTCTTTACATTGTGTCAACTTGGGGACGTGAATTTTTTTCCTTTCCCCACCAATTGCGTCTTTCTAGCCTTGCTAGTTTCAAGCACGTGTTCAGTCATATTTTTTCTTTTTGATCTCCGTTCCCTCCCGTCTCCAAGGGTAAACGTTTTGTCTTCACGTCTAACAAGTTAGTTTCCATGGCGGGTAGTGAACCGCGGCATGGGAGATCATGTCTTCTAGTAGCTTACGCATTATTTTTATCCCTACATTTTATCTTTGGAGATATTTTAACGTTGTATCACGGTTAAATTTATCACAGCCTTGGACCATTTCCTGTCTGTCTGAGCCAGTTCTGTACATGAGTATGTCATCTGCGAAAGTTAATGTTCGTCCCAGACCTGTTGGTTGAAAGGTTGCTACTTTTTCTGTGTAGATGTTAAACGGCACTGGTGATAGTGGAGAACCATGGGGTAGTCCCGGGCAAATGCTCATTGGTTCTGATGTCCAAGTTCCCAAGCGAAATGCAACTGGTCTCTCCGTTAAGGCAGCTGCTATCCACCTTGTTATCCAAGGGTTTATACCACATACCACTATACAGTCTATTAGGGTTGCAAAGTCCACACTGTTATAAGCATCCTCTAGGTCAATTGCGACAGCCACCATTTCTCTTTTACCCTGGAATCCCTCGTACACATCGTAAGCAAACGTTCCAGTATTACCCTATGTTGTTTTCATAGGCCTATAGCTACCCAGGGTATCAGGATGTGTGCATTTTCGAGGTGGCTCATTACTTGTCTTGCAACTATCTTTTCAAGTAATTTACCATAGATATTCTGTAGTGTGATAATTCGATAGCTGCTGAGTAGTGTGGGGTCTGTGCCAGGTTTAGGAAGTGGCCGAAGGTAACTGTGTAGCCAGTCTTCCGGCACCTCAGCATTCTGCATGCTGGTATTGAAATCTCTCACCATATTTATAATGGCTGTGTCGTCAAGCTCTTTAATATGATTGTATTGTACACCATCAGGACCCGAAGCAGTGCTTCTACTGGTTTTCAATGTGTACACCACGTCGTCTTCCGAAATGAGATCGAAGTATATCTGGCCCCTAAGGACATTTTCCATAACACTGTCCTTTATTTTCAGGCGGGCACTTTTGTCACCTTTATCCGTTTCTTCCACATATCGATTGAATAATGCTCTTCCCTTCTCTTCGTCCGTCTTCAGGCTTAGTCCTGTAGAGCTTTTGATATTAAGGATGGATTGGCTTGCACTTTTCCTATTCATTCTTCGATGTAAGCACCAGAATATCGGTAGGATTTTTTTCCTTGCCCACCTGTGTCATAAAGTCCTCCTACACTTTATCCTTGGGCCCCCCTTGCCAAGCTCTTGAATCTATTAACGGCTCTTTGCTTTTTCTCCATCATCTCTTCAACCTCTCCTTCATTCATCATTCGTCTGTTTCGTGCTTTACGCCGTTCCCTTGTTGCTCTTTCCTTCTCTATCCATGCTTCCTTATCTGTCTTATGCCACCAGGGAGGTTGGGTTAAAGGTGCTCTCGGTGTCTTTAGTTTGGCATTTTGACGCAATGTGCGTAAAGGGTTGTTACAGTCGAATGGGCCTGTAGGATACTTGAAGGTCTGCTTAGGTTTCTTGTGTCTAGTGGTCCTACACTTTGCAATTAGTATGACGCAAGGTAGGTGATCAATTTCCTGTGCACCTAATACATCCCATCGTGCCATGGTGGTGGCAGCACTATAGATAAATGCCAGATCTATGACACCATTTGTATCCCCAGGTTTACTTGCCAGTCTAGTTGGGCGTCCATCGTTCAAGATGGTAAGGTTCATGTTAATTAATGCCCGGCTAAAAAGCTATACCCTGCCTATTTTCCGTGATGTTCCCCCCACTCCTTGGATCTAGCATTGAAATCGCCAGCAATTAAACACCCTGTTAGAATCTTCAGACAATTCCGCCAGAAAATTCCAATCACTCTCTGATGTAAGATGGTCGACATGAGCATATAAATTGTAGATTCGCCACTCCTGACCGCATATATTCATAGCAATCCCCTGCAATTCCACATCCTCACTATTTTGGGATTTTGTATCCAGCAACGTATGAGAGCTCATATTTTACATATATAGCTTGCCCTCGTCTACCAGGCCCACATGGATTGGAGTAACATCTGTAGCCTTGGCAATTGATAACACTATTGGCTTTTAAATTTGTCTCCTGGATCATGAGGATATCGAAATTGTAGATGATTGTTTGTATAATGGCTGGACGTCGATTGGCACTTCGACTATTCCAGTATCCTATACGCACATATTTCATCGAGATGCGATCAGTTTTCTTTCTGAACCTTCTCTTTCCTGCCCTTCTTTTTCTCTCTCGCTCCTCTACCTCTCCTTCTGTATTTGTATTTCCTCATTTAATTTGCTGCACGATCTCCGTAGCTTCCGCGATGATTCTGGATAGTTAAAATTCTCATGATGTATTTGCAATAAATGGTGGAAATATTCGGTCACCCTGGTAGAGCCACCATACCAGGGAAGAGGCAAGGGATGTCCTTACGGAGTACATCTGCCTGGTGCCGCCCCGCTCGCCCTCCAGACAGCCAATGTTCGTGACTTCTTACCCAGCAGCCATTCACTCTCTCGGCACATTGGTCCACCTTAGATTTGGGGTAATTCACTGATGACCCAGTTATCATTTGACCAATGATTTGGGAGTGGATTGATGGGTGTCAGAGAGCATATACCAATCACCGGTGAATTCTGCACACCACATCTTTAGGGATCCACTTTATGTACCTCTTACTTCGCATAAAAAATTTTGAATAAATATTAGACAAACTTGCAATTGCTTCACATAAACTAATACAGATGAAAAACCTATGGCAAGGCACAAGCAAAGAAACAAAGTTACAACTGATCAGAGCATGTATATTCCCAGTAGCAACATACGGCTGCGAGACTTGGACACTCAATAAAACAGTTGCAAAAAAGATTACATCATTCGAAATGAAATGCTACAGAAGGATGTTGAGAATACCCTGGACAGAAAAAAAGACCAACAGAGAAGTACTGCACCCACTAAACGTACAGGAACATTGGCTCCTAAATACCATCGCAATAAGGAAGCTGAAATTTTTCGGTCATATAAAAAGACATAATAGTCTGGAAAAAACAGTGATGGAAGGCATGGTCCCTGGAAAAAGGGGAAGGGGTCGACCTAGACGACGGTGGACCCAGGACATCACAGAGTCTGAACTTGTCTTTGGCTGATGCAGGTCGACTTGCCCAGAATCGTGATGCGTTCAGAGCAGCTGTAATGGAGACAACGTTCTGGAAAGAATATGTCACATGATGATGATTAGACAAACATAAAGGTATGTTTTCAGGCAGTAAGAAATAAAGAAGTAGCACACTTCCTTATGTGTTATGAATGTTTATAAAAAATTTTGACGTTCTTATGCATCACTTAAAAAAGTTCTTGTTAACGCCAAACTTATTTTGCAGCAACAACATTTAAATAAAAGAGATACAATGGGCATTACTGAGGGGAGAACAATGTTTATACTAGGAATGAAATAAAAATAATTATTAAATAATAAGTCAAAGTGTTAGATCACACAGTTATTAAAAATCTGGCAAGAAATAATTTGTCTGCCTCAGTATTGCTACTAGCGCCTCTTTGCCGTGAAGGTGGGCGATTCCTAAGATGAAATGAAGGCCGAACACATGAACATGTGGATCGATAACATGAAACACAATGTTTTAAACAACGACATTCCAAACAAGCAAGATAGTCTTGACATATTTCTAGACTTAAAATGACACTATTTATAGATATTTATTTTAGCTATAATTAGCATCGGGACAAAATTTTAGAGAAAAATTGATAGTTGCTACAAAATTTTCGACCTAAGTAATCGATTTAGAACATTTACTCGGTGTAAGGACTGTAAACGCCATATTAAGAGATGTGGGACAAAAATGAGAAATTAGATGTTCCGGGACAGTGGTAACAGTGTTAATGGACAATACATGACTTTATGTACCTCTTACTTCGCATAAAAAATTTTGACGTTCTTATGCAACACTTAAAAAAGTTCTTGTTAACGCCAAACTAATTTTGCATCTACACCAGCTATTGAATTTTCATTGTGAATAGTTTCGTTCATTCCAGGCCGCTCTGCGTTTCTACGACTGAACCTGGCGAAACCTTATGTTAAATTTCTTTTTTATTTTGGGAAACAGTGTTTCAGTAGCCACGACTGATGCAAATAACAAATTACCAATTAATTTAAGTTAACGTTAATTGCGCACTATGGTAATTTTAAACGTTGTAACTGAATATAATCAACTATTGTGATAACATATTTTGAGAAGACCAGCAGAAGTACACTTCATAATATATGGCAGACAGTGATGACGAGTTTGAGCGAAAGAAAGGGAGGGATAAGTTTAGGAGAGAGAGAAATGACTATGAGCGACGCAGCGATGACAGACGCAGAGATAACTGGGATGATAGGTAAGCACCATTTTTATTTTAAAAATTAATGAAGAAAAATATCCCTTTCAACCTCTGATGGGTTATAATTGGGATATAGGCCTAGGCCTATAGGCTACTGTTTTCAATTCCAAATAATATGAACAACTGCCGATATGAGAAAGTGGCATAGGTAAGCACTATCTGTAAATAGTAAAATACAGAACTCTGCAAATAAGTTAAAAACATTTAGGGCCTAGCATTTGTTATTGGTTGAAGTGAAGAAGAGTGGGCCATGTGTTCAATAAAACCTTAAAAGATAATTCATAGATGCAGTAGTATGGGTTAGGTTTAGGAATCCCTGACCTTAATCCTAAGCCCAACGATGACTGCGGCTTATTTGTATGACCATCAAAGAACAGGTCCCACTCTTCTTCATGTCAACTTTTCTATTTCATCCAGTCAGTGAGTTGAACCTATATATATAATGCTAGAACTGAAGAATATTAGACAAATGCAAACATGATGGCAACAGTCGTCTGAGATGGGTGTCTTCATAAGTTATTCACACTTTGCAATTAAATGGAACGTCATTAACCATAATATACTACTCGTCAAAAGTCAAGGGCCACTTAGAAAAACCTGTGTTGAAACCATAAAACAAATCTGATATAAACGTAATTGGTATCAGTCAAAATGGCATTTATTGAATACCAAATTGACATGTCACGTAAAGAAATGGAAACACACATTCAAACGCAATGAAGCTGTGAAGTGTGTCACCCACCTTTTCTTCTTCTTCTTCTTGCGATCGCATCTTTGATGATTACACCGTCAGACGAGTTCTCATGATGAATTCGACTGTTGTTTGAAGTTCCTCTTTAACTCCATATAGCTTTGAGTTTAGTGTTGAGTCATTCGGCCAGTATATCTTTCTTAACTGGTCATACAGAGGACAGTCCTGTAGAACATGCTCAGCAGTTTGTTCGTTTAATCCACATGTGCACAGTGGTGAAGCAGACAATCGTAGCTTGTGCATGTGTTTATTCAGTTTGTTATGCCCTGTCCTGAGTCGAAAAATAGTTATCTGTCCCTGCCGGTCGAGAGTGTGATAGTCGTCTTTGGGTTGGTTCTGTTCTCTTCTGATAGTCTGGATAGCTCTCTTTTTCTCAAAGTATGTGACTTCATTATCTTCTTGTTCACATTCTCCTCCCTTTTTTGCAAGTTTATCTGCCTTTTCATTTCCGGGTACACCACAATGAGATGGTACCCACTGAAGTATGGTTCTCTTTTTGGCAGCTACCTTGTTTAGTTCATTTCTCAGATGCGGGAGTTTACCACCCTTGAGAGCTTGCAGGACAGACAGTGCATCTGTGAGGATGACTACCTGGTGGCAGTCAGAGTTGGTGTTATAAATCATATTTGCAGCTTGCTCTAGAGCTTGAACCTCAGCTGTATAGTTGGAACAGAATTTACCAGTGGGAATGTGCCTAGTCTCATAGTGGTTGTCAGGATATGAGATAAAGATACCGGCACCTCCATTCCTAACAGCATTAGTTGCTGATCCATCTGTATAGGCATGTATCCATGATTGATCGGGATAGCTTTCTTGGATCATACTCAATGTAGCAGTTCGTTTTTGCAGATCATTATACTCACATCCACTTGTGAGACCACTGACTGATGTATTAATTTGGAGGGCACTGCTGGCCTGCTCCCATGGTACAGGGTATAGGGTGGGCTTCAGTGGTGTTGTCTTCATGGATAGGTCTTCTTGATGCTGTCTTATAAGTCTTTTCCCCCGATGCACAAAGCTGCTACGCTTTAGACGTCCCAATGCCAGATCATCTAGTCTTGCCTTCATTGGGTGCATTGGCATACTGTTGTACTTTTCCATCTGGATCATGGTTTTTGTGTCTCTTCTATGGGACAATGTCTGTAATCCAGCAACCTTCTGCATCTCTGTTATTGGTGTAGTTTTCATGGCTCCTGTAATGAGCCTGAGAGCTTGATTTTGCACCTTGTCCAAAGACTGCAGATGTGAGTTAGCAGCTGATGACCATGCTGCTGAGCTAAACTCTAAGTGTGGTCTTATTACTCCATTATAAATCTTCTTTAGATTTCGTTCATTTGCTCCCCAGTTGGTACCTGCTAATTTTCTGAGTATGCCTAGTCGTCTTCGGGCCTTTCCTTCTGCGTTTTCAATATGCTTATTCCATGTAAGCCTTTGGTCAAATGTCACCCCAAGATAGGTGGGGTAGCTTTCTTCCTTGATCACGGTTGTCCCTAGGTGTATGTTAGCTGATTTGTCCTTGGGGGCGAGGGAGAACAGTGTTGTGGAGGTTTTGTCTGTGTTTATTGTGATAAGCCATTTCTCTGCCCATGACACTAGCATGTCTGCTGCCCGCTGCATTCTATAATTTGCTGTGGTGACATTTTCATCAGCGCACCAGAGTACTAGGTCATCTGCATATAAGGCAGCTTTAACTCCTGCAGGGAGATCTTTCACCAGGTCATTGATGTAAACAAGGAAGAGTGTTGGGGAAATTACTCCTCCTTGAGGTACCCCCTGATGGAGCAACACTTTTCTGCTCTGCAGACCGTCAAGAGTGACTCTAGTTCTCCTGTTATGCAAGTATGACTGGATCCATTTCATCATGTTGCCTTGGATTCCACTTCTCCTAAGTTTTGCAATGAGGCCATCTTTCCACACCTTGTCAAAGGCCTGCTTGAAGTCGACCCAGATCGTTAGGACCTTTTTCTTCTCCTGGAAGGCATCTTCTATTGCTTGAGACAAGTAAGTAACTTGGTCTTCTATACTGTAGCATTCTCTAAATCCAGCTTGTTCCGGCACCAGGATCTGCTCAGACTCTAAATACCATTTCAATCTGTGGTTGACTATTCGCTCCATAGTCTTCCCAACACAGCTTGTGAGACTGATTGGCCGGTAACTTGCAGCCTCGGTCTTACATTTCCCTTTCTTTAGTATGGGTATTGTGATGGCTTCTCTCCATACTTGGGGTACCGTTCCTTTCAACCAGCTGTGGTTGAATATCTCAAGCAGTTTTGTCTTTGCTGCTGAGCTCAGATTTACTAGCATTTCGTTGCTGATTTTGTCTGGGCCGGGTGACTTTTGAAACTTAAGCTTGGAAATAGCCTTCTGTAGTTCTCCTAGTGTGATGGGTTCCCTCATTGGGGCAGGAGTATCTGTCTGTCCCATGGTTGCCAGTATTTCTTTTCTTATCTCTCTCTGATGATCTATGTTAATGGGTAAGTTGCTTTCTGAACTGTATCTTCTAGCAAACAAGTCTGCAGCTTGTTTTCCTCTGAAAAGTTTGCCACCTTCATCCAATGTGATAGTCTGCCTAGGTGAGGAACGCTCTTCATTTAGAGACTTGACTAATCTCCAAAGTTTCCTGCCGTCTTTCTCAAGGTTCAGCGATGCCGTTTTAGTTCTCCAGCTTTTCCGTTTTTCTTCTAGCTTTGTTCTCTGAAACTCTGCTACAGCCTTTTTCCATTTGTTGTGAGTTTCAAGTGAAGGCTGAGACTCTGCGTCCTTTCTAGCCCTGTCCATGGCTTCCTGACGTTCTTGGAGTGTGCTGGACCAGTATGGTATGTAGTTACGCCGGCATCCTTTGGGAATGGTTTCTTTTGCAGCTTGTAGTATGCATCTGTTGAAGTCTTTTACCACTTCATTAATGTCTCTGTTCTGTACCTTGAGGGTAGACAGCAGCGTGTTCACCTGATGCCTGAATAAACCCCAGTTGGCTTTTTTGTAGTTCCATCTTGTAATGGCTGGGCCTGTACTGAGAGTTGCACTCTGGACAGTAAGAAAGATTGGGCGATGGTCGCTTCCCCCTAGTTGGTCTCCTACTTCTCTACTAATAGATCCAGCTATATCTGGTGTGGAGAAGGCAAGATCTGGTGTTGAAGTTGTGTGCCATCCTCTGGAGTAGAAGGTAGGAGTATCTGTGGCATTATTGACTAGGATTAGGGAGTGATCATCTTGCCAAGTTTCAACCTCTTCACCTCTGTGATCCAGATGGTTATAGCCCCAGCTCTGGGAGTGGCTATTAAAGTCTCCAACTGCTATAAAGTTGGTGGCTGGTACCTGTATAGAGCTGAGACTCAGGGGTTTGTTGTTCGGACAGTAATAGTTCAGGAGTTCTATTTCCATCTTGATAACCTTTATCTGCAACAGCTGATATTCTGCTCCATCCATGAAGGTTTTCCTTTCGTGTGCAGGAATGTTATTCCTTACAAGAGTAAGTACTCCTCCTTTTCGTCTATCTTTTCTGTCGGATCTGAAGCATTGATATCCCCTTATTTTAAAGGTTTGATCTGCTTTCAAGTGAGTCTCTTGGATACAGCAAACACTGACTTGCTTCTCATACAAGATGTTTTCCAGCTCTGTCTTTTTGCTGTATCCAGCCTGCTTGCTGTTCACTCCCTCTGCATTCCAGTGCATCATGACAAGTGGCACTCTGGGTTTCTCTTTTTCTGTTTTGTTTTGGTCAGTAGTTCTCCTCCGCCGTCTGCTGACTCCACAAGACGGTCTAGAGGGTCCTCCAGTAGCTGAGGGTGGGCTCTGTCGAGGCTCAGAGCCCGGCACTGCACCTGCCTGGTGGAGCTCCACAGGGCGAGCACCAGTACGAGATTTATTTGACGGTGTACTCTCCATAGAAAAAAAAAAAAGCGAGTTGCGTGATACTGTGGTTTCCGGTGCGCCTTCTGGCCCAGTATCTATGACTTTAGCACCTGTTCAACGGGAGAGTGGGCTCATCCCTAATCTGTTTATGTTCCCAGTAGTAGACTATTCGCAAGCAGCCTGGGGGTGTCACTGCTCTGCGCGGACCTTGTTTACCGAGGCGGCGTCCGAGCTCGTATGGTGAAAATATGGTTGCATTATCTTCAAAATAGCCCTGTCTTTCCTGCCATCCTGCAACTTTGAGTTAGGGAGTTCTGAGCTCCAGTCTCTTTCCCAGGCATTTTATCCTGGCCTGGCACGCATACAGAGGACCCCACTTCTGGTTCTAAGTTAGCAGTTGGGGACAGGTGGGGTAGCACACTGTGCATTCCCCGTCATCCAGGGGGCTCTCCAACTATGCAGAGCTTGCACAATGCTGTGCTCTGGTTCTGGGCTCACCCAAGGAATCCTCACGTCCTGCACAGAGCCACTTCCAGATACCCACCACCTGCCAACCCCCCATTGTAGAAATCTCCTGCATGCGGCCATCCAGTCAAGAGCCAGTATTAAGTCTGGTGCCCAAGTGATTCCCCCCAAGCTCAGTGTGCAATTCTGGGTTCTCATCATGCTGCAACACAGGGGGGATTGTGATGCTCAGCCATCTCTCTCAACTCTGCACCGATAAATGACATCGGGGACTTAACTGTGTCTCAGTACTGGGAGGCCCCATTTCCGGGTACACCACACACAGCCAGTTGAGGCAACGGTCGCCGTGGGCGTGTCTTCAGTGGGGAAGTTGTGGAGTCTTCCTGTCCATGTTCTTGCACATCCTGACACTGCCCGCAAGACATCGGAGGTTTGGAGAGTGGCCTTCTCTGCTTTTTTGAGCCGGGGTGGGCTCCCCGGGCAAGTCTCGATGGGGATCGGGACGTGTCCACGCGCCAGTGGGCCCAGCATCGGCCGCATCTGTTGAGGACTTGCTCTGCCAGGTTTGAGTTAGTAAATTCCAACTTTGTCATTTTCTTGGCATTGTGATGCTGGGGTGCCTGTGGATTTCCTAACGCCCCGGGTAGAAGCCAGAAGTGTACTGTGCCAGCTCTGGGGGAGATAAAGGGGGTGTTTCTGCGTCTCCTTGTGATACGTAGCCAAGGTAGGGCTCACAGTGCTCTTTCCCCGCCACCAAATTGCCTGCTGGTTACGCCGAGTTCTCCGAGGCTCTAGGCATGTGACCAAGAGTTGAAGGCAATAGGATCGAGGTAGGGCTCACAGTGCTCTTTCCCCGCCACCAAATTGCCTGCTGGTTACGCCGAGTTCTCCGAGGCTCTAGGCATGTGACCAAGAGTTGAAGGCAATAGGATCGTCACGTCCTGAGTCTCTGTGCCTGTACGATGGGTTCCGATCTTCAGGGAGCAGTCCACACTCGTTCCCACTCCCAAGACTTGTTCAGTATCCATCTGGCTCCTTCCCACCCACAGAGGGCGTGTACGGTGTAGTGCACCGGTTTTATTATCGAGGTTTGCTCCTCTAGATCCGTTGTGTTTAGCCTGAGGATTCGCACCCTCAGTTACCAGGACTACCTCGAGGAGGGTGTGGCTCTTCACCACGCACAACGATCTTGGGGTATGAGAGGTTTTGCTAGGCCAAGAGACTAACACCGCAATGGTCGCTCCTTTCATGAACAGAATTCACTAGGCCTAGGGTGAAGCAAGGGGGGTAACCCACTACCCACAACACCAGCACATCATACCCCCTGTCTGTAGACTTTGCCCCACCCACCTTTTCAAAAGTCACACAATAGATATTGGACAAATGGACATTTCAAAATCGGGTATGACCACCGTTTGCAGCAAGGCATTCAAGACAGCGTAGACGCATCGAGTCCACAAGGGTCCGAAGAGTATCCTGAGGAACAGCTTGCCATTCCTGAAGCAGAAATGCAGTCAGCTGTGCAACATCCATTGGCAGGGGGTGATTTGTTGACAATCTTCGACCAAGGACATCCCAGAGGTGCTCAATCGGAGAAAGGTCAGGTGAATGAGCTGGCCACGCCATCCTGATGATCCTATGTTGCTGAATAAACTCATTCACCACACGAGCTCGATAGGGTCGAGCATTATCATCTTGGAGGATGGGTTACCACCTATGGCCTCCAGAGCAGGCTGAACAATTGGTCTCAAGATTTTGTTCTGGTATCTTGGGCCGGTCAAGTTGCCTTGGATGATGTAGAGTGGGGTCCTGCCGTGTCTGTAGAAGCCTCCCCAGACAATGACAGAACCCCTACCATAACTATCCACCTCTCGAATTGTGTCATCAGTAAATCGCTCTCCTGATCGTCTCCAAACTCGAATCCTGTCATCATTGAATGACACAGTGAAGCGAGATTCATCAGTGAAGAGAACTTGACTCCATTGTTGCCTTGTCCATCGGATGTGCTCGCGACACCAAGCAACACGGGCTCTGCGATGAGCAGGAGTAAGAGGGATTCTGACTGCAAGACGTCGAGCAGCCAGTCCAAATTCATGTAAACGTCTGCGAATGGTGCTTTGACTGACATTAACGTTTACAGTTTGTCTCAGCTGACATCTTAGAGTGGAACAAGTCACTGTTTGATGGCGCAGGGCTGACAACAAGAGGTACCGGTCATCATTTCTATTGGTGCATCTAGGGCAACCTGGCCAGTGGCGATCCTCCACACTTCCTGTAGCCTGAAATCTCTCCAAAATTCTTTGGATAGTAGAGTGTGACACTGCAAGCCGTCTAGCAACCTCACGGACAGATAAACCACTTTCAACCCACGCTATAGCCCTCATTCTTTGTAAGGTGTCAAGACTTCTTCTCAGTGGCATGGTTTTTGCAAGTGATGAAACTACCCTAAGTCTGCTGATTGTAAAACAAAGTAAGAGTGAACTCTGTTCACGAAAAGTCGCCATTGCACGTGGAATGTCAATCAGCACGATTACTTCACCTGTTTGGTTGTACGGAAGTTTGAAAAAACAGATTAAAAATGTGAATTTATGGTCAGCAAACCAAATTGCACATGATCACCATGGTTGTCGGTCAGTTGTTTTTATGCTTAACGTGCATAGAGGACTGTCAGAGGAAGATATTGCACCCATTTTTACTAAAAACTTCCTTCATTTAATCATTCAGGGCACTTATATAAAAGTGTATTGAAAATAATAGGGTGGCCCTTGACTTTTGACGAGTAGTATACTTCAAGAACTTATTTCTGTGGAGGTCTATGGGGACAAAAATTATTTGAGAAAATAGTTGTTTTGGTGCAGTGCATCAACTCCCTTAGACATGTCATAGAAGATGACATATGAGGATTTTCATGGGACTGGCAGCCTTGTGTGAAACAAGTGGTTATAGAAACCACCACTGCAAGAGCATTTGAATGCTTTGGTGCATACTTCCTACACGGGAATCAGCTGTAATGGTGGCTCCATGCTCCACAGGTAATGAAAAGAAGATTGATATCTTCTTCGCTCGTCCTGAAAAGGACATTGGGTGCGTTGTGTCTGTTTACAGCGAAGCTGCGATATTTGCACCTTTTGGCCGACACATCCGACTTCAGCACTGCATTTTTTGGGACCGGGTTACCCTTCCCTCTTCGATCCCTACTCACTCAGCCAGACTGCAGTGATGCAACCTGTTTCCAGGACCACACCTTGGAGGTGGAGTAGGGTCTTGGTCAGCTCTGGTTCACTGACCCTGATGCAAGCAGTCTAGCTATGGTTCGCTGACTGCATTCCTCACTGTTGACACGTCTTATGTCCCAGATTGATATAAAATCATGTATTTTCAGAACTGTGTAGCAGTAATTATTGTGTTTAATTGTATTGTTGTCCAAGGACCACATTATGCCACACTCTTCTTCCTTCTAGCTTGGGACCAGATGTGGTGATCCTTTAAATGCAAGCCAAACTGGAGAAACTGTAAGTTTCATGACTTCAACACATTTCGGAATGGCAGAAAAGCCACAGGAAAGCCTAGATCTACAGTGTAAATAATACCAAGGAGTCTTCAACTTGGTATTGGCTGTATAAGAGCGAGAAACTCAACAGCTCTAGTTAAACAACAACAACAAGAACAGCCTACTTAAAAAAATGTATACGTTTGCAGACTTGTCACACAACTGGCCATAGTTAATTTTTACAGTTACCTGTGTTGAGGTTATTCTTCACATTCTTAGTCTGTTCAGATTTTGAAAACCAGACAGAAATGCATTCATCATAATCACCCATTAGTTCTCTAAGGAGCATATGAATATTTCTCAATTTTTGTTCATTGTCTCAAGTTCAAGGTTACCATGATCACTTCAGAGCTGCTCCTGTCTATTGCTATGTTTGCATTTATTTCACCCATCAAGATATTATCTTGACTTCTCTGTTTTATTCATGGTATTTTAAAATCTGATGGGGAATTTTTATGTCACAGATGTACTATATTCTTTGATATTAACATTAACTCGGGCGTTGGCCTAGATGGCGAGTCCTTTTTATGGCTTTAAGCTAGCAGATAGATAATGTTAGTCCTATACTGGACTTAGTATCTATCAACACTGATCGGGTTAGCAGTCTACCGAGTTGACTTTTTTTGGATGGTAAATGCGCTCTGATATAACCAAATAGGTTGAAAGAAACGTGCTTCACCAGAAGAAGGCAAACACCGAACCCAAAAAAAAATTTCACAGATTCTACCTTGCCATTAGTTTACACGTATCATTGAATAATTTTTATTTTTTTTATTAACGTTTTTATTTTTTTTCTGCAGTTTTAAATGTTGCTGATATTAGCCTGGGCCCTGTGGCATCACATTCTTAAAGTGTCTTCTACATTTCCTTATTAGCATGAGAGCTACACCTTCACTCTGATGTGCACTTGTGTCCAAAGGATAAGATTATTTCTCATGTGTTTGTGTCTTGATTTATATTTCTTTTCATCTTGTTTTGCAGTCTCAGGATGCACATGTTTTAGTTTTTCATTTCTCCTGCCACATGTGCAGGTTATCTTTGTTTGTTTAGTGTTCAAATGTACCAGATATCCAATCTAGAGATTTTCCTAGATGAAAAGAAATGAATCAGCAGCTAAAACTCATTTAGTCTGAAATACTGTCTGTGGATGAATTGTTCAAATAGTTGAATATTTTTTGTTTTGATGGCTTTAAGTTTGTACAGACTTGGGTAGCTATCCCCATGTCCAGCCCTCCTAGGTCATCTCTTGTAACATGCATAGTAGGTATCAGTGTAACTATTCTTTGTTCCACTTTCAGGCACTTGTAACAAATGGGCAGTAAATGTATTATCTGTACATAAACTAATGACTAAATCAGCCATATGCTACAAATAGGTTTTTATTGTTCTTTGAGAATGTACTGAATACAACTTGGATCTTAGTGGTCTGCTTCACTACAGCCACAGTTAGAAGAAAACAAACAGCATTCAAAGAGCCTACATGGTCATGAGATTCTAATACGAGGGAAGGTCAAAAAGAAATGCCTCATAATTTTTAATTTCATTCAATAGGCAAGAAAACATAAAATTCACATTGAAATGTAGCCCCAAGTCTGAACTTCAAAAATGTATTTCTCAATGTAGTCTCCGTTATTTGTTACAGTTTTTGTCCATCTTGTCACAAGGGCATGTATCCCTGCACGGTAAAAATTTGTGTCCTTTTTCCTAAACCACTGGCGTACGGCGCGTTTAAGGGTCTCGGTGTCCTCAAAGTGATGTCTGCGAAGATCTTCTTTCAGTGGTCCAAACAGATGGAAGTCAGAAGGTGCAAGATCGGGACTGTAAGGGGGATGTGGTAATAATGTCCAGCCAAATTCTGCAATCGCATCAATGGTGCGTTTAGCGGTGTGTGGCGTGGCATTATCGTGCAACAGTAGTGCAGTTCTCTGATCTTTTAATGGGTAAAGTCACCGAAGACGACCTCTAAGCTTCTTCAAAGTTTCAATGTAACGGTCTGCATTCACCATGTTTCCCTGTTCCAAGAAGTCGAGAAGAATCACACCCTTCTCATCCCAAAACACGGAGGCCATAACTTTCCCTACAGATGGTGAACTTTTGAACTTCTTTCTTGTCGGCGATGTTGTGAGATGCCATTCCATTGACTGCCTTGGATTCAAACTTTTGAATAACCCAGGTCTTTAATGATGTTCTGGACACTGCCTTTACTAATGGACAACATAGAAGAAAGTTCATCCAGTGTTACCCGACTGTCACCACGAATGATGCCATCAACTCGATGAATGTTGTGTGGAGTCACTGCAGTAGACGGACGGCCAGTCCGCTTTGCGTCAGCCATTGAGGATTGGCCTACTTCAGCTTCGTCACAACGATGTACCCAACGTCGTACAGTGCTAACATCCACTGTTGAATCTCCATAAACATTCTTCAAACGTTTGTGGATGCGAATGGGGGTCTCGCCTTCAGCATTGAGGAATTCTATGACATAATGCTGTTTTAACCGAATGTCTTTGGCAGCCATTTTTAAACTGTTACAGTAGTGCCACCTGTTACTGAAACAGGTTGGTAATGCTATACAGGGCAAAAGAGTGTTTGAGGAATCCTGCTAAATTTACAAATTGCACACCAATGCAGTATTTACATACATAAAAAATAGGAGGCATTACTTTTTGACCTTCCCTCGTATATGTGGGAAGTAGGAGACCAGTATTTCATTGGCAGATGTCACTGTTAGATTCACCTCATCATATTTGTGACAGACTACTTGACATTGAAGTCTTAGACATTCTAGGACATTTTATAATGCTGATCTACTTTTCCATTGTATGTTTCCTGTCAGTAGCTCACAAGTTGGAGGCTTTCAGTGTGAACTGTACATCATGTTATTAGTGATCAGTATATGTTTTCTAAATGTGCACACAATTACAGCTGCTACATTTAAATTAAGAAAATTTGACTGAAATTGATGTAGCTGAGTTCATAATTGAATTGACTAAATGAACTTGTATTCAGTGAGCAATAATGATGTAGCAGAAATAAATATCTTAATCATAATTTATTTTTCTGCTCCTTATGGAACAAAGAGCCACCACTACACCTGGCCCACCTGCAGGCAACTTGCATCTGAGCATTCCTGTGCTGTTGCATTAGTGGGTCCATAGCCATTTGTTTTAGTCACCTCTTAAACCATGCCTGTCGGGGCAGTAGTCTTATTCTATCTTTGAGATAAGACTATAAGGCATAATAAACACTTCGTTTTGCTGTGTCCTAAACCAGAACAAAATTATTTTAATGTGATAAATAACAGAATATTAATGAATGAGATTATAGTTTCAGTAATGAATGGGATTATAGTTGTTCAATCTTCATACTCATTCTTATCTGTTTTTGTGGAAAATGTTGAAGTGTTTACCTAATGAATAATTTGGTATAAAAGTAATATAGTTGGTGTAAGAATAAACCTATTAAAAGTTTTTTTAATTTTCTCATTTTGTCATCACGTGACCACACATTTTGTGTTTGTATGTTTGTTTTTCAAATTTCAGTTAATCACATCCTATTGTGAACTAAATGCTGTAAATTTCAATTTCAGGCGGCCGTCAGTGAGAGGAGGACAGTGAGTACATTAAACTTTTAAAAAAAATTGAGTTAACAGTAATTTGGTTTTTAGTCTCAGAATGATACTTTTCAGTTTTTAATGTTTTCTTTTCATTGTAACGGGAGAAGAGTAAGCCATACTTTTACATGCAAGAAACTTTGTGACAGAATAAACATTGAGGAACATATTAGTACTAATAATTGTATGCTGCTTGATTGAATTTAGTGGAAAAGGCTTGATCCCACAATGATGAATGTGCTGTCAGCTTGGAAACAATGATTAACAAGTGGAAATAAAATACTCAGATCAATGACAGGACCTAGAGTTGCCGTAGAAGCAAAGTTAAAATGAGACATTAATATGAAGTGCACTAAAGCATGCAGAAAGTGCATACTAATGAAATCAGATGAGCTAAAGAATTTGTCATTCTTGATAACAGTTTGACATTTTGTATGTAAAATGGTAACTGTTGGATCATATTTAAAAAAAAAAATGGGAGGGACAGTGGAAGACTGCAGTATCAGACAGTTTTAGGGCAATAAGAAGTAATAAGACAGTTTGTCTTGGATTAGAAAAGTAATGTAACACAGAAATAAAGACGTTTCATAAATTCAGGTTTCATGAAGAGCTGTTATTTGTAATATCCACTTTGAAGAAAAAAAGTATTTTATTATTACTTTTTATTCTCAGAATGATTTTATGTAAACAAAAAAAATATTTATCTGAGCTTCATTATAAGATTGTAGTCAGCTGAAGTTGCTTTCATTTTATTTGAACATTATTGAGCACGCTATATTTTTCCATTGCTGTAAGCTTTCAAGTTAGCCGTTGGTCATCAGAATTTATGACTTAAGCATTACATGTATGATTTTTATCTAAAATAAGTCAGGCATACCAGCTCTTAAGATCATGTACATGTTGTATTTGAAAAAAAAAAGTTTATTGCAATTTCAGTTGCCATATGCCACGTAATACGTCTTTCTGTTGTTTCAGACGTGGGTGGCGAGGCAACTCGTGAGTATGATTTTCACCTGTAGATGTTGTGGGTCATACTCACTTGAAAAAAAAAACTAGAATTAACTAGGGGTGGCTTACAAGCACTCATTGTATTTTAGTTTATTGTCATTTTACAAGACCAAGGTCCTAAAGTTACATACTTTGCAGGAGAATCTTACATTTTAATAAAAGTCTGAAGGTTGTATTTGAATAAGCGCAGAAGTTGTAAGTTTGAGGTTAAAAAAAAAAGGCAGTATAATAGGAAGTTTTTATTTATACAGTTTATTTTATTTATTTATATTTAAAAAAAAAAAATCCAGCTGTATATCTGAATTACCTATTGGATTTTTTTTGATTTGGGATTTCTCCTTAGGCAGTTTCTTAACTGCCCAGTTGTTCTCTGTGACTGAATTCCAGATGATGTGCTTTCTTATGCTGCAGCTGGTTTATTGAAACAGATCTGTTATTTCCTTGTATTTCACTCACTGGTGCTTCATGAGTCATTTTTATCCATTTTTTTGGTTAAATGACTGTTCATATCTTGTAGTTTTATTATGTCAGAGTTCTGTAGATCTACTTTATGAACCTAATTTGCTTGTGGAAAACAGTTCATGAGTAGAGTACTTGTTTTAGAAAACTGAACATATTCATCTTTTGTTATTGGAAACAAAATAGTGCATTCCTGACTCAGAACTGTTAGTTCTGCCAACAG
Source organism: Oreohelix idahoensis (assembly GCA_024509875.1). Classification (NCBI taxonomy): domain Eukaryota; kingdom Metazoa; phylum Mollusca; class Gastropoda; order Stylommatophora; family Oreohelicidae; genus Oreohelix; species Oreohelix idahoensis. Next base: position 115,070 of record JAMPIV010018955.1, read on the forward strand.
TAGCTGAAGAACAGTCAGGTATCACCTGTGGGTTAGGATTTTGCTTTCCATGGAGGACTTCCCACTGGGGCTTCTCTCATCTTCATTCACTTTCATCAGATGTACAGATAAGTTTTCAGACATAGTTGTTCTTGGTGGTTACCAGTGATTTTCTTTTGCATACTGGGATTTGTTTTAGGAGATCTCTACTAGCCTTTGGAGCAGCTTGTACCTGCAAGACAATAGGGGCTAGAGAAGTTTTATGACCTTTTGTGCTCACCTGATAATCACTTCATTAAGCATTTGAGGCATTTTATAGAGATTACCTTGTCCACTCACTGTTCCACCTTGCTTTCCATGGCCAGTTGGTCTTTAGAGAATCAGCATCATATTTTTTCAGTATTACAGCCGATAGGATAGTCTGGCGCTCTCTCTTCCAAACTTCTACACCTCACGGTAGAAGGGGAACGACTAAGTAAGTAAGTAATTTTTTTCAGTATTGCGTGAAAACCTGTCTATTTTCCTTGTAGGTCTTCTTTTGCTTGCATTGGGCTTATTCTGCTGTTGACTACCCATGTTTTAAGCTCTGTGGGCAGTATTCTAATGAAGTGGCTGAGCAGTGCTATTTTCTGTTTCACTTTCTGGTAGGAGCATAATCTTGGTCTCACCAGTTTTCTTACATAACTCCTGACTTCTCACATGATGACACAGTTTTTTTCTTTTATGTATATTAGTACCACTATTGGTAGCAGGGAGTTGATATGAATGTGCTGTTCTTCACCTGTTGCTTTGTTTTCATATAAATATGTAATTGGCTAAAGATTTGTGTAACCTGCTGTTTAATCCTGTGGCATATTCGTTTTTTTCTACCTGTTTTCACAAAAAGCTTTCGATCTATTTAAAGTCTTTGAATGTGTGAGCAAGGGATTTTAAAAAATAGATATTGAATGGGCTTAAGGTTTTGCACCGTCATTATTGTGTGTTTAAGAATGCTAATCTTTGTATTGTATATCTTGCATATTATGTCTAGAACATTTGTGTGTTTACATTACATTAACTTCTTTGTGCAATAGCCTGTGAAAAATATATAAAGTAACTTGTTTATGGTATTAGAATCTTGGTTTCTGAATCCTTGTCCTTCATTAATGCCACATTATATAATTATTAAGTAATCCCTGCCATTTCTGAAGCTTTGGTTTTTTTTTTTCCTGTCACTGTGTACTGAAATGGAGAAACCTGTGACAAGTGAATAATAAGAAGATATAGGGAAATAACCACCAGGACTGTTGATATATAAACACCTGGAAGATAAATAAGGCACACTGCCTGGGAACAACTAACCAGTATAATCTGCAATGTCTTTGACTGGATCCCACAGAAAAGAGAAGGATGTAGATACCAAAGAGAACCCTGAGAATGATGGAACTGCAATCCAAGGTATCATTGGTTGATCTGAAGAAGATGATCCAAATGAGAAAACTGCATAATTAGCCTACCTCCCATGCGTCAGACCAACAGTTATGGAATATAGAGCTAGTGTGTTTTGGAAATCATTATAGACATTATTTATTCTTAACTTTTATATTTACAAGGATAAACCAAACAGCATACATACATATCTCAGGAAACAACCAAACTGTACAACCAGACATACCCTTGATAGAACCCCAGGGGAAGAGAAAATGGATATTACAAGAAAAACATGAAGAAGAATGGTGAAAGAGGAAACCAAGGTATTAGGGCTGTCATGTGCAGAAGTGAAAAAATGCCCAAAATACCTGCAACAAGCAGCACTTACAGTCCTAGATTCATTATAGAACTAAAAGGAATGATTTTACAGTAAATAGTCAATATTAATACATTGCACCGTCAAGAATAGTTTGTAGGTGCACTGCTATTGGTGAATTAGTATCAACTAGTTTTCTACTTCTTTATTTCTTACGAGTGCCTGAAAACATACCTTAATGTTTGTCTAATATTTATTTACTGTTTACAGGCCTCGGGTTTCCCTTCCTTATGTGTTATAAATGTTTATACAATACCAAAACCTACCCTCTGTCCTGTTCTTAGTCTTCTATCATTTAATAGACACAGTATTAAGGTCTTTGTCTTGTGTGGTCTGACCTATACTGTATAATAGGGGAACAACAGAAGTGATTGCGTCATTAATAGGCTGGACTACCCATGGTAAATTTCCGGTGTTATGTGTTGCGGGTCGCACTAATGACCCATCATCGAAGCATCATTTTTGGTGATGCCTAGATGGCAGGGAGGATAGTGTGATTCGCTTGCATAGCTAGGCGGGGTTGTCGCACGGAAGGTCCTGGGTTCGAGTCCTGGGTAAGCCACTCACGTCTGTTGTTCTTCTGTTGTCTAGTTTTCTACTTCTTTATTTCTTATGAGTGCCTGAAAACATACCTTTATGTTTGTCTAATATTTATTTACTATTGGTGAATGCATGAACACAGCTGATGGCAGGAGATTTAGATCTGTGGTTGCTGGTAACTTTTCTCAGTGGTGGCAGTGGTCACAGAAACATCGTACAAAATATTTTGCTTGGCTTGGACAGTTTAATCCGATGTTGGCAAACTGTTACAAACACTCCAGAGATTTGAACCTTGCTTGTCTTGAAGACAGCATAGCCAAGAGATAGAGATATACTAGAGAAAGTAAGACATAATAATGTCTTAAAGATGTAAGGATCAAACTATACCTGCAATATTCTGTAGTTGTGGATCCGAGGAAGTCAAGAAGTTTGTTACTGAAAACACTTTTCTGGGCTGTTCAGTTAACCTACCACCTCTCTTTCTTGCACTTATGCAGTCTTATTGCATGGATAGACTTGGATTCAAACCTTCTGAGTACTAGTTGCTTTGCTTTCTTTACTGTTGTCAAATGTGTTATGCCCTTCAAATGTTTATGAATCTGCTAACATTGGCAAGAGTATTTGCTGTATCTTCTACATGTCACCGTGTGATTATCAATATCAGGTGCAGTTAGGCACATCTCTGGGTTTGAATGCCTGGAAGTTCTAATTAAACCAATGGCCAACGGGCACATTTAATTTGGTATTTTAGTTTCATGGGCAGGTGACTGTATAGCTTTGCTTATCCATGTGTGCCATATATATATATATATATATATATATATATATATATATATATATATATATATATATATATATATATATATATATATATATATATATATATATATATATATGAGGTAGCTTCAAAAAGTTCCCGGAATTTGTGTATTGTATAGAAATAAGTAACAATACAATTATTTACACTACATTTCCTTCAAAATAGTTCTCTTCGGCAACTACACACTTTTGCCAACATCCATACAGCTGTTGGAAACATTCCTGGAACCCATTCTTTGACACATCTCTCAGATGCTTTGTCGCATTGGCGATAATGTCCTCAGCATCCTTGAATCTCCGCCATTTCAGTGCCGATTTTAGGCGAGGGAACATGAAAAGAGTGACCTTTAATCCGCTTTCCTCACACCATTTAGATACCGCCTGTAGTATCTCTTGTATGCTTTGGACCATTTACTGTCTGTCTGAGCCAGTTCTGTACATGAGTATGTCATCTGCGAAAGTTAATGTTCGCCCAAGTCCTGTTGGTTGAAAGGTTGCTACTTTTGCTGTGTAGATGTTAAACAGCACTGGTGATAGTGGAGAACCCTGGGTTAGTCCTGGGCAAATGCTCATTGGTTCTGATGTCCAGGTTCCCAAGCGAAATGCAACTGGTCTCTCCATTAACGTTCCAGCGTTACCCCATGTTGTTCTCATAGGCCTAAACCTATCCAGGGTATAAGGAAGGACGTGTGCATTTTTGAGGTGGCTCATTACTTGTCTTGCAACTATCTTTTTAAGCAATTTACCGTAGCCATACTGTAGTGTGATAATTCGATAGCTGTTGAGCAGTGTGGGGTTTTTGCCATGTTTAGGAAGTGGCTGAAGGTAACAGTGTAGCCAGTCTTCCGGCACCTCAGCATTCTGTATGCTGGTATTGAAATCGCTTACCATATTTATAATGGCTGTGTCATTGAGCTATTTAATGTGATCGTATTGTACACCATCAAGACCCGGAGCATGTGAAAGTTAAAAACCTCAACTTCTATTCAGTGAGCCCACAAAGAACCAATGGCCTTGAATACAATGATTAAATGTATAAACCATGGTTAATATATTAATCTTGCTGCAAAAAAAAAACCCACCCCAGTATGTTGAGGGAAGAGGGTGCTGTAGTAGCAATTTGTGAAGCAAATAAGTCATGTTGATACTATGTTACATTTCAGCTACAGTGATTTTCTTATATAATTTTATTTTTCAGTATAATATTTCTGTCTGTATTCAAAGTTCTGTATCTTATCTTTGAGGCCATATACTTGTAGGAAACATGTTTTTACCAGATGACGGAGCAAGCAAAGACACCAGTAACAGAATGAATAAAGCCAGAACAGCCTTTGCCAGTCGAAACAACATTTGGAAATCTCAGTACAGCACGAACACCAAATTAAGAATATACGAGAGCTGCATACTTTTGTGTGGTACAGAGGGCTAGAGAGTAACAGAAAAGGAAATGTCCAAATTATCCCCTCTCCACACAACCTGCCTAAAGAAAATTCTTAGAATTCTTTGGCCAAATAGCATCTCCAACCAGGAATTGCTTACACAGGGTATTAAATATGATATGCATGCTGTCATTGCGAGCTGACGCTGGAACTGGGTTGGCCATGTCCTCAGAAGATACCCTGACACCATCACAAGAACTGCTTTGCTATGGACCCCAGAAGGACAGTGAAAGAGAGGCAGACCAAAGACAACCTGGTGGTGAACTGTGGAGGCTGAGATGCAAAGCATGAACCAGAGTTGGAGCTTCAGCACGAAGGATGGCCACGGACTGAGCAAAGTGGAAACAGTTTGTTGCTGCCCTACAAGATTCCATTAGGCGTAAGGGCCACTGACTGTTTTGTTAGTCAGGGGTTATTGATCCAAGAAGAAGATATGCTTGTGTATAAGTATCATCAAGAAGATACACTGTTTAGGATCACGTGGCCAGTGCTAAGGATTGTTTCTTGAAGCTGCTTTTTGATATTTCATTGTTGATTCAGTCTAAAGATGACTTTGTCATTATATTTCATTGTGGTTTAGAATATTGCTGTGGCCATTTTATTTGTGTAACAAAATTATGATATTCCTTAGTTTCCCATTTATGCCAGCGCATCTTTCAGATCCCATTGCCATATTCAGGATTACTTTCTTTCTTCTTTTAAAAAAATAAATGTGCCTGTGTTTGATAGTTTAAAAGCATGATTTAGTTTAGTCTGTTTATTTATTTGTTCACAGAATTATAAATTTCAGAATTTCCAAAATATGTCTTTCTTAATGTCATGAAATGGTGAAAGCAATATAAATGTCATGACAGATTGAATCTGTTCTCAGCATTTTATGATATTGTTTATTAAGGGATATCATAAATAATAACACTGAATTATTGTAGCATTTGCTTTACTTTTTATCATTTCAGAGGATAAACATTCAGTTGAGGCATGTGTTTTTGTTTGTTTAAAAAAAAAAAAAATTATTCTGCACATGTGAAATTAAAATGAGACAATTATTAATTTGGAATGGTTTTAACATGAAAATGTCCTGTAATTTTCAGGAAAGAAAAGTCAATAGTATTGTCTACATAATAGGATACTCAAATAAAATTAGCTTTTTGTTTATTTTTTAATAGGGGAGCAGTTAGGCGCGATATGTGGTCAGGTAGAGGCAACAACATGAGAGACCGTCGAGATATGTACTCACGGCCATATGATGATCGTCGGCGAGACCGATTTAGCCCAGGGAGGTATGACTCGAGTCCTCACCCAGCAAAACGCATGAGAAGAGATTGGTAATAAAATTTTGTGCATTTATTTTGTAGAATGTAGTATGACTTAAACATTTGGAAATTTTGTAGGCTAAACATGACTTTTGTATTTTGTTTCACATGCTCACCAAGAGGCTTAAGAGGCTGTTTGCACTACCTGTTGCTGAGTTCTTCAGTAGCCATAGATTGTGTGCTAGTTTCAGTGGAACCAAGCTCTAACATGTTTTAGAAGACTATAGCTTACAAGAGTGTAGAGTGTTTTGAGTGCTTGCTTCTGAATGTAGGGTTACCAGGTTAGAAACTTGCTAGCATCATGGTGTAGTCTGCCTAGTCTGTAAATGGGTACCTGAGTCTGCTTTTGAATTAGGAAAGGTAAAGGCAGCGAGGAAGGGAACTAGTCATCCCATGTCATAAAGTAGAGATCTAGTATAGTGAAGACTCTAACACTTCATTCTCTTGTAGCAATGTCTTCTATGAGACAATCTTCACCTTTTTATCACACAGAAGGACAACTCTTGAAGAATATTAGACTGATTTTTGTGCCATTAAAGTAATAAACATAGAAGAACAGATGTTTGCATAAAAATGTTAGAGGTTAATACAGGAGTAAAATGGATAAGGATAACATCACAAGCAAATGCACAAGCAGACACCATAACCTAATTATAATTTGTAGATGACATAAGCTGGAGCTGTAATAGACAGGAAGAAAGGCATGAACGAAGAGTTGGCTACCTGAAAAGCAACAACTGGGAGGCATATCCAGGCCATAAATTGAGAATTCTTCATCAAAAGAGGAATTGGCAAAAATGACGAAGATGGCTGTATACCACTCCATTTATGTGCCAGTCTTGACTTCGGATGTGAGTCATGGGCAGTGACCACAATTCAAAAATCCAGCCCCGTACTCTGAGAAATGAGTTATTTGAGAAAAGTGGTCTGAGCGACAACAAGTGATAAGGTCTGCAACCAAGTAGCACACCATGGCCTTAAAATCCAAGGTTAAGTGGAAAAGTCCCAGTTGCAATCGTTTGGCCATGTCTGTAGCATTGGAAAAGGCCTGCTACCATGACAGATATGGGAAACCAAGAGTCAGGGATCCAGACCTCCAGGACGATTCAGATTTCGCTGGGCAGATACAATCAGACAGCCTGTAATGGACCGGGACCTCAAGATGCAGCAATAGTGAATGCAGTCAGCGACTCATAGCTTGACTGCCTGCGTCAGGACCAGCGAACCAGAGCTGGTCAAGACCGCGCTCCACCTCCACGTGGTGGTCCTGGAAACAGTCTGCAGCAGTGCAGGCTGGCTGAGCGAGCACGGATCGAAATGGGAAGGCAAACCCGGTCCTTAAAAAATGCCGTGCAGAAGTCGGATGTGTCGACCGAAAGGTGCAGATATCACAGCTTAGGCGCAAACAGACACAACGCAACCACCGTCCTTTTCAGGGCGAACGAGGAGGAAGAAGAAGAAGAAGTAATGGACCAAGGATAATACTGCAACCAGGCCAGTGGAAAACATCTGATAGGACAGCATGGCACTCTAACTAACCTCTACACCCCAGGGTAGAAGAGGACCTACTAAGTAAAGCGGAGTTCACCGTAGGAATTAGGTAGCCATATTGCCTGGTCTCGTTTAGTTAATAAAGCTTACTAAGCACAGTCGCTAAAAAAAAAAAAAAAACTCCAAAAGATTACATGGACACACTGAATACACCAGGTATGAGGCACATTATGAAAGTTGAAACCTAAATCATAAATATTGAATGTCATTAGAAATCAAAGCCCACTCAACTCGCATGTCAGTGGAATCTTGATCGAACAAGTCGGAGAATTTAAATACTCAAGAAGCATGTTTATAGAGGATAGTAGAGTGGACAGAAGTAAAAATAAGATGTCAAAAAATTTACTGCGTCCTCTGCTGCAGCATGCATACTTATCGGTGGAGACAAGTGACGGCTGACAGATAGCATATACATACACAGTAAGATTCATAAGGAGAAACTAAGACACTAGGTAGTTGGTGGAAGCTAAACCATGAATCGGCTACATGGAGAGACATAACAGACAAATAGGTTTGAATGCCTCAGTCATCATCATTACCTTTCTGCTTCCCAAGAAGCATAGGCCTTCAGTACATTTATGCCTAATCCTCTTGTCCTGTACCGTCAAATTGATTCCACTTTGCTTGGTCGGTGGCCATCCTTCGTACAGTGCCCCAACTCTGGTTCATTCTTTGCATCTCAGCCTCCACAGTCCTCCGCCAGGTTGTTTTTGGTCGGCCTCTCTTTCGTTTTCCTTCAAGGGTCCAAAGCATAGCTGTTCTTGTGATGGCATCGGGGTCTCTTCTGAGGACATGGCCAACCCAACTCCAGCGTCTGCCAGCTATGATGGTGTGCATGTCCTCTTGCTTGCTCAGAGTAAGCAGATCTTGGTTGGTGATGGTATTCGGCCAAAAGATTCTGTGAATTTTTCTTAGGCATGTTGTGTGAAAAGAGGACAATTTCGACATTTCCTTCTCTGTAACTCTCCAGCTCTCCGCGCCATAGAGAAGCACAGAAAGAACACAGCTCTGATATAATCCTAATTTTGTGCTGTACTGAGAGGACTTCCAGATGTTGTTTAGGCTAAAAAAGGCTGTTCTTGCCTTATTTATTCTGATGTTGATGTCTTTGCCTGCCCCGCCGTCTGGTGTTACTATGCATCCTAGGTATGTGAAGGTGTCTGTCTGTACCAGTTGCTGATTCCTTACTGATATGGGCTCAGGGTTGTTCACATTGAGCGTCATGATTTTTGGTCTCTCTCTACCTCTAATTCTCTGGGGATTCCAGAACAAGGACTGCTTTGTATTGCTGTCTGCAGGTTTCCTTAATGTATGTCTTATCCATCGTCAGGGTTTTTTTTTTTGCATCTACCTTGTTAAGAATGCGACCATGTCAGGTACCATCATGAGCTTTCAGCAGCAGAAAATCTGGCTACAAGGCAAGTGGATGCCCAAGAGGAAAAGTGGAAAGACAGTTTTAAAGCAATTATGACGTAACATGGTATAATGCCGGCCAGTCAACATACCTTGTATAAGGAAGGAAGCTGCTTCTGTCTGTGATGCTTAATGGCACAAGTGTGCAGCGGAAGTAATATGTTTGAACTCATGTAGCTTTCTTTCACTCCCTGTTTATTTAATGATCTACTTTTTGGCTTCATCCCCTCAACCAGACTAGAGAGTAGGACATTATGTGAGACTATAAGATCTTAATATTTGGACAATGCATGGATGCACATCTGGAGTCGTCCTTATATGACCACCAGCTATGCACGATGCTACAGTATTTAAATGTGGAAGTAAACCTGTCTGTGAGGCTAATTACATCCTCATTGACTCTTGAAATCATCCACTCACTTCCAGGGATTCCCCCTGTGGTGAAGCATATCGAGAACCCAGCATTGCACGCTGAGCTTGGAGAAGTCACTTGAGCCCCAGACGTAACTCTGGCTTTTTACCTGATTAGCTGCATGCAGGAGGATCTCATGATGGGCCCATGATGCACATGGGGAGTTTAGAAGTGGCTCTGTGTAGGATGTGACAATTCCTTGGGATAGCCCAGAATCAGAGCACTGTATGCCATGTGCTTTATCCTCCTAGCTTGGGACCAAATGTGATGATCTTTTAAATGCCAGCCAAGCTGGATAAACTGGAGCTCATGACTTCAGCTCAACATGTTTTGGAATGGCAGAAAAGCCTAGATCTACATTGTAGATAATATCAAGGAGTCTTCCACTTCGTTTGGCTGCAAAAGAGCGAGAAGCCCAGCAGCCCTAGTTAAACAACAAGAACAAAATATTTGGACATGCGCCCTAATACAGACCTTGTGTCTAGGTTGAATGGAGCACACTTGCTAAATTGAGTCAGAATTCTCAAAACGGTATTTAATCAGTTTTACAAATAACGGTTCACAAGAAACAAGGGACGTTTCAGGTTTTACCCTTCGTCAGCCACAAACAGGTGACAAAGACAAGAATTACATATAGGTACTACAAAACTATACGATGATGAGAAATATACAACAAATGGGCGATACAAGCAGATGGAAAAAGTAAACAACAACAGTGATGAGAGAAAAAAAGAACAATAACAATACAAGAAAACCGTAAAATCTAAAAGAAATACTGAAACAAGAAAGTAAATAATCAACGAAACGAAAAAAAGAGAGCTAACAAAACTGTGGAACTAGTAAAAGTTAACTCAGCTCGATCCAAAGAATCTGTGAAAGAAAGCAGTAGTATTCTGTCACAGAAATCACAAGGAAGTGACGTACGATAGCGACAAAACAAAAACAAAAAAGTGGGTAAGTAGTGTGATTAACTCTATTCAATTCTTGAGTTTTTAAGGTTTTGTTTGTGGTTTTTAGGTAACAATATTAAAAGCATGTTAAATTTTTCGTAATATTATATAACAAAGTGTTTGAAATTGAATGGGCTTTAGTACAGTAGTAGTTATTTTTGGATTTGTTTTACCTTGGTTGAGTAGTAACAAGCTAATTACCTAAATACAGAAAAAATTACAAAAATTTACATACACTGAAATATTCAAAGAAGAAAGAAATATTGGCTAATGCAAAATGTACAAAACAGTGGTTCTTATTTAAAAGTATGCCCAATTTTGTATAAGATTTGAAAAAATTAGACGATTCTGATCATAAATTAATTAATTTAAAAATTTATTTAATTAGTAGGTACAAGGGGTAATAATTTGGCTTTGTACATGATTATGGTATTACAAAATAACCTCTAAAATCTATAAAAATGCATGAAACCAATGCATATTTTGCATCAATATGTTAGAAGATGAATAAACTCTGTGTCTATGGTATTTGTAGCAGTAATTAATTACAATTTAATTATCCAAGGTCAAAATAATTGCAGAATTGTCATAAAAATGTACATAAACTGAGATATTCATGAATTAAAAAACTAGCTCATTAAAATAATACAACAAATGTTCTTTTATTTAAGGGGAGGTGTAACCCCCAAAAATGAAGAATTTCATTGAAAATATCAAAATTTAGATACATATTGCACTGGAAAGTACATTCATTTGCCCACATTTCTGTATGTTTATTTTCACTAAAACCTTTATGGATGATTTTATATAAATTTTTAAAGTATGTCAGGTAAGTGTATGTTTACCTAATTATATATGTAAAATATACAAATTGGTATATTTGTGATGCTATATTGCTTCTAATGCATGGATTTTAATTTTCGGTACCATATTCATTTCCCTGAAGCAAACAGAATTCAAGTTTTTCAAACATAGTTTCATGTGTAAAAATAATTTTGACTGGCTAATTTTTATGGGGTCCTTTGATGGGTCATCGAAATAATAACGTGGCTGGAGGTATTCCAGTAGAGTGGTAGGGTACCTCCTTATACGCAAATAAAGCTGCAGGTAAGAACGAATCATAGGATTCTGGTTTCTCCTGTGTGATCTTAAATAAATTTGTAAGTAGAGTCCCGTTATATCTTTCCACTTGTCCAATCGATTGTAGATGATAAAATGTGCGGACGACAATATTTTGAAAAATCCTAAAAACTTCCTCCGTCAGTTTCCCTCTGAACTGTGAACCATTGTCAGTTAATATCTAATAAGGGTATCCTAATCTTGTGAATATTGAGAGCAAAGCCTCTCCTACATGTACTGAGTCTGCTGAGGGTAGAGCAATCGCTTCTTCCCACATAGTACATGTCTACCAGAGAAAGGATGCATTTTTTTCGGAAACTGACGAAAAGCGCATACAGTCTGCAGAAATGAAGAATTTAATGAAAAGTAAGCTGCAAAGTATGACAAAGAACATGGAATCAATAAAGGAAAATACCAGAGATGATTCCTACATAGCAGGGGGATACTGAGGTGAGTAAATTTTGTGTAAAAGTGTAATTCCTCCCTTTTTTCTTAATTTTCTCAAAACCTCATTTTTCACACAAATGTGGGCACGTTGCCCACGATTTTTCAAAAACGATTAGTGATACAGCAGTAAATTTTGGGCCACATGCTGTACACATAGTGCTCATTAAAATAAACTAAAATAAAGGATATATGTTAACAAACTACAAAACTGTTGAGAAATAGCTAAGATACCCCCCTTAAAAATTTCAACTATTTTTCGATTGGTATGTTAAAATCCAAAAAAACTCAGATATCAAACGAATCAAAATTATTTTAGTATACAATCATTATCATATATTAACAAATAAAACAGCCAAATTTCATAACTCAAGTTGTACTCACATTTGAGATATCTTGGGCAACAAAATACCCCAAAAAAGCTAAAATTTGCCTTTTTTTTCACTGTTTTTCCGCCATAGATTGCAAGTTTTTAGTATATACCTCAATGTTTTGTATTTTTTTCAGTCATTGTGCTTGTATAAATGACCAGATATAGATATTAACTTATAATTCTGTGTTTTTCATTTTGGGGGTTTAACCTCCCCTTAAAAGGTTATCCAAGAATATATATTTTGATAAAATTAAAAGATTCTGACAATAAATAAATTAATTAAAAAATAATTACTATTCGTACGTTGAATGGGGTAATAATGGAAATTTTAATTTAAAAAAAAATAAAAAGATTGTTTAATGAACAAAATTGAAATTCATAACCATATCATATTAGTTAAGTAAAGAAAAAGAAGAAATCTAGATTGTTTTAGGACATATGGTACTCAAATTGGCAGTTTCTATTCTTTAGGAAGCAGAGAAAGGTGTTGCATGCACTACATTTTGTTTCCATTTTTTTTATTTCAGTACCTAGATTTGCCCAACAATGTTTACAAATTTGTCTTGTAGTGGTATATCCATAATTTCATTCCCCGTGTAGTTGACCTATCTCTAATACACTGCCTAAATGGACACCTGCCTTTATTACTAACCATCCGTTATTTGTGCAAAAATGTTGTCGAGGCTGATAAAGTTTCTGGCATGTCCTATGAAAGAAATCAAACAGAAAGCATACTTTCCTCCTTTAGATGAACCCTAGGCTCTCAACAGGGTAGAAACTTCAGAACTAACAAGGGGCTGCACCATTCAAATCATTTTAGCCTTTGGATCTGTAATGAAAGAATTTAACATACTGTTAGTTACAGTTTGAGAAACTAAGGGTGATTGGTTTTTTAATCACACATTCTATATTATAATTTAATCTTTAAAATTAAAAAAAAATTAAATTAAAGATTAAAAACTTTAAATATGTTTAAACATTATCCATCCAAAAAAGTAGATAACATCCACCACTTTATGGTCTGTTTTATATTTTTCACTATGTATCTGTTCGGTTTTGTAAATATAAATGTCCTTAACAACCGTTGCTATGGATGGGTAACCTTTAAAAAATGAAGTAAAGAAATTCTTCTTCATAATAAATGTTAAAATCATTACCGATTTTAATAGAAAATAGAGTATAGTAACTATTTAAATGGTAGTTTTAAAAAAATTACGTCACTTGGCTACGACATTCCTTCAAAATCTCTAGCGCGAGGGTTAGACTTACGTTTTCGTATGGTACCTTACAGCGTCTGCTTCACAAATTGGGTCAGCAGGGACATTATGGTCAATATCCATGTCTGAATCCAATGTTTCAATTTCCCAGACATCATCATCCGCAGAATCAGTGATGAATTCATCACTGACATTCATTATTTTAATTTTTTTCCGTGACAGTGAAATCTCACTTTACCGAAAAAGATCAAAATGGCGGCGAGCGTTTTCGGTGTTCAGTCATGACTTCAACATTGATTATTTTCTTATAAAAATTTGTTTTAAAAGAAAACTTTTATGTTTTAAATAAATTTTACATAGCATTTTATTATAAAATAACAATATTAATTGAAAATAAATGTTTTTAAGGTACTTTCTGCAACTTAGAAATTACTAGCCTCAGGTGTCCGATTTATAAGGGTTGAATTGAATAGAGTTAAGAAGGTCTTTGATTTTATACAATAGCTCATCTTCATTGTAATGTGCCATTCTCACTAACTTTCATGACTGTCCACAAATGCATATCCCACATGTTCTTTCTGTTCGATTATTGACTCTTCTGTGACATGTTTTTGCCCCATGTAGTTCCAATGTTTTTCTCCATGTAGTTCCCATGTTTTTGCCCCATGTAGTTCCCATGTTTTTGCCCCATGTAGTTCCCATGTTTTTGCCCCATGTAGTTCCCATGTTTTGGCCCCATGTAGTTCCCATGTTTTGGCCCCATGTAGTTCCCATGTTTTTGCCCCATGTAGTTCCCATGTTTTTGCCCCATGTAGTTTCCATGAGCCTCTGAAGATACAAAAAAAGGACTACTGCACCCTCAGGCATTTCGTACAAGGCAACTAATATGAGGTTGTACTCGTATATGGGGGCTGGAAATTTATCATGTAAAACAAATTACCACAGGAACCACCGCTTCATGAACATGACTTGGCGCAGGATTCCTGTCAGGTGGTGGAAAATATGTTTTCAGACTGTCTGGTATCTTCTATTGTATGGCTCTGAGACATGGAGAACAACAAAAACAACAACCAAAAAGCTACAGACTTTTATAAACGGGTGCTTGCGTAGAATAGAAGGACTGAAATGGTATGACAGTCACAAGTGTGGAATTATTCTTCTTCTTCTTCGTTCGTCCTGAAAAGGACGTTGGTTGTGTTGTGTCCATTTAAAGCGAAGCTGCGATATATGCGCCTTTCGGCCGACACATCTGACTTCAGCACGGCATTTTTGGGACCAGGTTAACCTTCCCTCTTCGATCCCTACTCACTCAGCCAGACTGCAGTGATACAGCCTGTTTCCAGGACCACCACTTTGAGGTGGAGTAGGGTCTTGTTCAGCTCTGGTTTGCTGACCCTGACGCAAGCAGTCTAGCTATCAAATGTGGAATTGATGACAAGAACCAGACAAGTGCCAGTGGAACAAGAGCTGAGAAGAAGATGCTGGCGATGGATAGGACACACATTGAGGAAACCTGTTGATAGCATTACAAGGCAGTCCTTGTTCTGGAATCCACAGGGAAAGAGAGGCAGAGGTAGACCAAAAAACACATGGAGAAGAGAACTGGAAACAGAGGTGAAAATGATGAGGAAACCATGGAAAGAAATTGAGCGGATGGCACAGGACAGGAAGACTTGGCATGTGTTTGTTGAAGGCCTATGCTCCTTGGGAAGCTAAAGGGTATTGATTGATGATGGTATCTTCTATTTTGTCTAATATACACTGTACAGAGATAGCACAGAGACCCACAGATATTATTTATGCTCATCACGCTACCTGCTATCACCATGTGTTTTAATGTTTGTCTTCTCACAGCATGCTCAGTAAGAGTGGACTGTTTCTGTTTTTAAATGATTCTCCTAGGCACATAGGTCTATGTGGACAATGTCCATATTCTTTTAAACGCTCATGGAAAGCTTAGCAATAAATCAATGCATTTCTGTCCCTTGATTTCATAGATCAGTGATTACTTGCTTCCATGCCTTTTGTCTCTCTGTTACTTTGTATTTCTCTCTCCACCTGTATCCTGTATCTTTAATTTTTTCTGTAATGTCTTGCCGTTATGTGTTCCTTTTGTCTATGTGTGTTCCTCTTGTCTTTATGTGTTCTTCTTGTCTGCAAGTTCCTTGTCACTGCCCAGTGAACTGTTGTACAGGTAGGTTACCTCATTTTGTATTTGATCCTTTTCCATTATATTTGTTGGTCAGTGGGATATTAGCCTTTGACCAACAAATATAATGGAAATGGTCACTGACTGCTTTGACAGTCGGTGGCTAAGGATCAAAGGAGAAGTGGTGGGATATTCTTTGGTTCCATCCCATAGATCTTCATTTCTGATTCTCTTCTACACCTCAGCTCTCAGGATCCTTATTTACCATTTTACCATTATGAATGGGTCCAGCTCCACAGGCTTTCATCCTGATAAGGATGAGTCTGACTTGTCTGTAGTTTCTGTAGACTGGTCTTATAGGAAGTAACAAGCTCTCCACTTGCACGGTCGGTGGCCAGCCTTTGTCAGATGCCCCAACTCTAGTTCGTGCTTTTTATCTCAGCCTCCACAGTTGTCCTCTAAGTTGTTTTTGGTCAGCCTTTCTTTCACCTTCGTTTTGAGGTCCGTAGTAAAGCAGTTATGGTGATTGCATCAGGGTCTCTTCTGAGGACATGGCCAACCCAATTCCCGAGACAGTCTAGATCAGGGGGTTCTTAACCTTGTTTTGCCCTTCTGGGCCTCATTTACCTTTGTGGCCCCACCTGATAGTCACTGTTAGCTGGAACAAAGGTACTTTACCATCATACTGTGGCCCCCTAGAAATATGGCATGGCCCCCTGGGGGACCATGTGGCCTACATTGAGAACTACTGGTCTAGATTATAAGAACAGTATCGTAGAGTGTCAAACAATATACATGAACAATCCTGCTTTTTATTTCAAATGTGTTGGAAAGTTTGTGTCAAGAGGTCCCAAACTAATGCAACAGCAGGGATAAGGATTGGAATAAGAAATATAATGTTAAAAGGGTTACGTGTATGTTTTTGAATGTGTATATTTTGTGAGACTGTTTTTCTAAGTTTTCAACTACACATATGAAGAAAGCATTAATAGTTGGGATTAAAAAATATCCTGTCTTTAGTGTTTTCCTTGAATGATTAGAATTCCCAGATGTTTCTTATGTTTTTTCCCCCCAGAGATCCTGACTACCCAACTCAGCCTCCATTGATGACGTTCAAGCAGTTCTTAAACAAGCAAGACGATACTATATCACAGGAAGATGCCATCAAACTATTTAATGAATACAAGCTGGAATTCAAGCGACAACAAATCAATGAGTTTTTCTTGGCCCATAAGGAAGAGGAGTGGTGAGTTATACAGAGTCCTCTTAAACTTTATGTTGTGTGGTGTGCAGGTTGTTTCAGACTTGATTGATGTGTGGGAAACTTCAAGTACACATGTGTAAAAGGCAGAAACTTTTTAAAATGCAATCATACTGAGCATTAAAATATGTTTAAGAGATTGTTAGATAGATGGAAGGATAGATGAGGCATAGCATGACTTATGGTGTGGCACTGTTGACTGCATTTTGCATTTTTTCATCTTTCATTTGTAGATTCATCTCCGTCAATCTTGTTAAGACCAGATGCAGTCTCTTCAAATTTTGAATCCTCTATTACTGGCTAGAGCATTGAGCATATTGGTTAGAGTGCTTGCTACTCAAGGCAAAGTAACTGGGTTTAAAACATGGTAGCATAACGCTTTAGTCTGTCCACCTGTAAATAGTACCTGACTGCTTGTGAGTTCAGGAAGGCAAAGGCAGTGAGGAAAGGAACTGGTCACCACACTTAAAAATGCTGAGACCTAGTGTAGAGAAGTCTCTAACACTCACTTCCTTATGGCAGTATCTGCTACACGACTACCTTTACTTTAAAAAAAAAATCACAAGTGATGTCATAATCTCGGTCAATATGCATTCTGTCCTTCCATTAGTCTTTTTCTATGTAAATGAGACACAGCAGACAGAAATTAAATGTATTGCACTTTTTCAGGAGTTTCAAATCCTGCTTAGTCATTTAGATTAATATTAAATTCCTTCAGCTGAAATAATGGTTATGGCAATTTTATAGTTTACTGTCTTACTTTAGAGTGGCCTGTCTATGATAAGCAGTTATAGTAATTTATTTGATTATCTCTGGTAGTATCCATCATTGTAGTTCCTAGAGGTTCTGTGAAGAAAGGAAGAAATAATAAGGCTGCTACTCCCTCAGGCACATTATAGGATATGACCAGAATGAGGTTCTGCATGGGGTTGGTAGCCTTGTCATGTAAAACAAATTACTACAGAAACCACCTCTGCTAGAACATATGAATGCTTTTTGTGGAGGATTCCCACGGGGGTGCCAGCTTTAGTGGTGATTCTGACCTCCATGGTGAGTGAAAAGGAAAAATGAATGATTGAATTTATCTTGAAGAGAGTGAGACCATTCTTTCTCATTTTATGGGAAAATCCTCACCAAATAAGAAGTGAAGACTTTTATGTTAACCTTAAATTTTTCTTTCTTTTTATAGAGGGTTTATAGTAAAAAAAATGTTCTGATTAGCAGTCTTTCAGACAACAAAGTGTTAATAATAATATAGCATTGCTGGAAAGTATTCACTTTCAGTTTTCACTTTATTGTGCAGGGAGACTAAACATATGTTGAGAAGATAGCAGATGTAAAGCAGAAGTCAAGAAAAGAATAGCATTGGCCAAAAATACATCCCACTGCATAAGAACTTAACAAATAGCAGATTAAATATGGGGCAGCATTGTTAATTTGTAATCAGACAGCATTAGATATTGGTTATCCATGTACAGGCCACTAAAGGACAGTTTTTGACAGTAAATTAGTTTTGAATAAATTATTGCTGTCTCAGTGAAAAAGACTGAAGGAAGTAATAAAAGTGCTAATATTCTTATAGCTTGGCTGGGTTTATTGTTTTAAGGGTGAGCAAGTGAGCTTTTGTTCATACATTTGTGATAATTTACTTCTTTTGTTCAACAGTGGAGAGAAGGATGGAAGTGCACCTCCTACTCTGTATTTAGTGATAGGGCACACTGCGCACAATGCAGTGTTTAGATTACTCAAAGTCATAGTCTAAGTGTTAGGGCAGGAATTAATACTGTGGAAATGCTTTTCCTGGATTTCTATATCAAGTGGAGTGATTTGATTGCAAAATTTTCGTTATGTAGTGTTGTGAAAGAGATTTCACACTACAAAAAATGATCTGGATTTATCGTCGGGTCCTGAGGTATCTTCACAAACTGTTTGTCTGTAAATGTCTTGTGTTTTTATTTTATTTCTTTGCAATTTCTGTGACATATTTTAGTAGTAATTTACTGTTACCAAAGATCCAGTGTCTTATATGGAGATCACACTTCAGATGCATACCACATAGTTTTAACTAACTTTATATTGTTAGTTTAGTTTTCAGGCAGTAAAAAATATCATTTATTATATTCGTAGGGTAGAACAGAATAGATTTTGTGTTTTTGTATGTTTTTTTTTTTTTTTACTAAAGTTTAATTATTGAATGCCAGATAGAAACACCAGCAGCTTCAGTGGTTTGATACATACACCATATAAACTTAGATTCATATCATTCAGTCATATTGTGTGTTCGTTCCTGATGTAATTACTCACCAGCACCAGTTACAGAACTGCTGCACTTCTCTGTCAGCTTACTTGTGCTGTAATGAAGTTCTGTTTCTATTTACAACTATCCCAAATTCCCACAACGCCAGGTTTAAGTCCAAGTATCACCCCGATGAACGTGAGAAGCAGCGGGCTGCAGTAAAATTGGCCTTGGAAACGAGAAGGAAAGTGTTTGAGACTCTGAAGGAGAAGAAGTTCTTTGAGGGTGTGTCTGTGGATGTGGAGTGCACTGAGGCACTAACGAGAATTCTGGATGCCAGTGAGTATGGATGCATGTTATAGAATTAAAAAAATAATTTAGTATTTCACAGGGGATGAAAGTATGAGAGGATGCATTTATTCTGGCATTTATACAACCTGTGCACAACAGGAACAATTAGCATTCATACCCTTCAACATTTGCTGAGGGAGACTGAGCACCTATGGGTTTGCCCGGAGTGCAATGACGTTGATTCTGATCAACAATAACAATAGTATTTCACAAAAAGAGGTCGAGGAAATGTGAATTCCTTTTGTGTTATATTGGTAAAAGCATCAATGAAAGACAAATAATAATGGTATGAAGGATCAAATCTGTTTACAAACATTTAAGATGGAGGTAGTCTTTCTGCATGTAGTCCCGACATTTTAATATTACAATTTTATTTATCTTTATGTTCTATTGTTGTGCAGAGTTGTTTTCTTTACACTACATTTTGTTCAAAAGTAAGTAAAGTCCCTGTAAACAAGTAGTTGTGCAAAAAAAAAATTATATTGGTCCTGTTTCCTTACTACAATGTACAGTTTGTAATGTAAGGAAATTTTTAAAATTACTTTTGTGACAGCTTTATTTCTAAAGCTAATGGTACTAAGGGAGCTGTGGTAGCATAGTGGTTAGTGCACTGGCTTCCTAGCTCAGTGGTCTGTGGTTCGATCCCCAGATGAAGTGGGATTTTTTAGACTACAAACGGCTCCTGGGTCGACACAGCCCCAATTGGGTACCAGAGAAACTCTGGGAAGGTTAAGGCGGCCCGCGTGATGCTGACCACATCACCCCTAGTGTGCTGATGGTCAAGAAAATATGGGCCTAACACCATATTCCCAATATGCCTCAATGGGCGTGTAACGGGATCCTTTACCTTTACCTTTAGATACCCTGGTTAATTTATAGTAATTCCAGTGTTTTATTTGAAAAATAAAGCTAATGAGAAAGTAAGCAACAGGGAATACAAATAAAATGAAACGGTCTTTATATTTTGACTTAAGTGCTAATATAACTACTATATACCTTGTGTCTAGGTTGAACATTGCATACCTTGCCAACAAGAAAAAGGTCATTAAAAAAAATATGCAGTGGGGATTACATTTCTGTCCTGCGGTCAATGCAGTAATAATGTAACTAGCAGTTATGATGAGTCGGTAGCGTTTTAAGTTTTCATAAAAATATGTAAAAACAAAAAATTTTTATTTTTATTTTTTAATTAATATGTATGCTTTTAGTTGCACTAAAAAGCAAAACAAAGAAAATTTTAAAAGCTTGCGGTTATCCAAAATGTTAAAAATATTATTTATATTTAGTGCATAGAGGAATTAAAGCTTTCATTGAATGAGGTCATAATCTCACCATATCTTGTAGGTATTTTTGACTTGATCGCATTCGTTAGTGGACATGCACGAACATACTGGTCCTTTGTGAAGAAGGATTTAAAAAAAAAAAAAAAAAAAAGGATGTTAACAATGAATTTGCCCCTTGCAATTCCTGGGGGTCTGTGAGGAGACAAAGAATAGGGTTAGTACTTCCTCAGGCGTAAAAGGCCACCACTAAGAGGCTGTGCAGGGAACTGGCTTTCTCATCATCTAAAGCAAATTACTGAATAAATCACAACAAGAGCACATGAATGCTTCAACGTAGGTTTACTGCTAGGGGAACATATGCAGTCGTTGTCATGTTTGATGTAAGGTGAATCTTGCCACCAGAAAAGTTGTTCATGTAGTACAGTCATTTATGTACTCTTTATGTGACAATATCTTCCAGACATTACTTTCAGTGGCCAGAAAATTGAAAGGCAAGACAAGATGAAATACCTCGGAATAACATTTGATCGCGGGTTATCATAAAAGTATCAGTTTATCTAATCATACAGAAGTGCAACAGAGGTCTGATAACCCTAAATACAATGGCCGCAGTGCACTCGGAACAGAGACAGTCCTGTATCATCACCTAGTCATGTCAGTCATTGAGTATGGTCTGGGAATACTCACACTGTCAATATCACAATGTGAACATTTGGAACGCATTTGAAATGAAGGAATGCATGTAGTCTTGGGCTGTATGCGAGATACCCCCATCATGATGATGCGGTACATGCTTGGATTATTGTCAATTAGATTCAGATATGTGATGGCCCAATCAAAAGCCTTTATGTGACTAACCACAGACAAAAAGCCACCCCCTCATGGAAACATAGCTGACATTAAGGAGCGAGAATAAATTGGGAGATGACATGGATGGCACAGGCAGGGGCAACAATTAAGCAGGTGACCACAGTTGAAAATACATTCAAAGGGGAAGAGTGGAGTAAGTTAGATGAGAACTGGACTAACTACCAGCAAGTCATCATCAGCCTTGGTAGATAGTGCAGAATTTGGGCCAATGGGAGGGCAGAGCTGGAAATTGATCAACTGATAAGTGATGATGATGCCATTGCATACACTGATGGATCTGTAATCCGTGATGAGAAATCAGGGTGGCGCTTCTCTGCTAGAGTAATGGGCAGAATCGTCGCTGAACATAGCGAAGTGTACATGATAAAAACCTCCAGCATGAGAATGGAGGTAGAGGCAGCTACTGCAACCTTAAGGTGGCTGTCTGAAACTTTATTAACAAGGGTAGTTATTGTATTAGACTCAGCAATCCATGCTTCAGAAGATTCAAAGTGGATGCCTCCAGGCTGAATGGAAAACCTCCATAGAAGCTTCTAATCTTCAGGACCTGGTGTGGATCTACTGTCCTGGTTATGCAGGGGTATTCGGCAGTGAAAGAGCTGACAGACTAGCTTCAAGTACACCCATAGAAGGTGCATAATTTTTTTTTTTTGGATAAGGGAGAGATACTGAGGGCCTATTAGAGAATGACACTGCAATCGATGCATCATCAAAGCTAAGATTGCTGGAATTTGGCATCAAACGTAAGACCAGCAGGGATGCACATATGAGAGGATGCAACTGGTGTGTATATAACCAGCACACAACAGTAACCGTTAGCATCCAGACCCTTCAACATTTGCTGAGGGAGACTGAGCACCTATGGGTTTGCCCAGAGTGCAGTAACATAGATTTTGATCAGCAATAACAATATGTGACAATTGGCAGTTTCCATTTATATGATTATTGCATTTCATTGTTATACCCCAACATTTTCTCTTTTTGAGAGTACAGATATGTACAATTTATTTGGCTACCCAGTATCCGGAATGTTCTGAAAACTGGAAACCAACAGGCCTGTGTACTTGAATTCTGAGGAAAACCCCCTTTCCGGCACCCCCTCAGACCCAAGCCAGATAAATGGTCCCTGTATGTTAATAGAGATGTAAATAATTCTTTGGTGAGGTAATTCATGACATTATACTTCTTTTTGATGTCCCCAGCGGTTATACTTCTTGAGGGTGGGAGTGACTTGGACCTAACCATACTGGACAACCCTTTGGATGAGTCGGGTGATCGACCAGGGTTGAATTCTGAATCTGTGGTCGTTGCAGCAAATGCGTGAGTTTCCCCTCCTTTAGGTTTAATGTTTAGAAATTGTCTTAACTGTAGTGTTGATGAATTTTGATTACATGTAGTGTGTTAATTTAACCCCATGACCTTGGAACAGAAAGGTATTCAGCATTAGATTGGAAAGTCGTTACAAAATTAGAAGCACAATACCATTTACAGTAAACTTTAGTGAAATGCTGTTGTCATAAATAATTGCAGGATGTCACCTGATAGACACAGGCCTAACTTACAACAATAATAATTATGCATAATAAAGCACTTGATGGTATGGTGCAATCGTTTGTCATGGCAGCCATATTGGATTTTAATACCATATTTCAATTCACTAAAGCTTTTTAATGTGTTGGGTTATGAGCACCAGATTTTAATTTGAAGCTTATTATTGTATTTTAAAACTTTGTTGAGATTAGATTTTGGTTCTTGTGCGTTTATTCACCGGTTAAATCAAATTCTGGAAATTTATTACCAAAACTGAGAACCGTACTTTTTCTTGACTGAAAAATGTTGATTTCACATTGTGATTTGGGAGGCAAGTTAAAAAAAAAAGCGTTTCTCTTGCATTCATAGTTGACACGCTTACGACAGACCCGCCCTCAACCCCCCCCCGTATTTTAAAAAAAAAGTTTATAAACCAATAGAACGGAATTGAATCAGTTCTACAAGTTAACGGTACAAAGGAAACAAGGGAAATCGCTGCCGTTGCCTTCTCTAACTCAAGATCAGAGTCAGGCACCCTTTTACAGCTGGTTTGACTGATGCGTGACACATGTTCCCTTCCTCGCTGCCGTTGCCTTCTCTAACTCAGGATCAGAGTCAGGTATCCATTTACAGCTGGTTTGACTGATGCGTGACACATGTTCCCTTCCTCGCTGCCGTTGCCTTCTCTAACTCAGGATCAGAGTCAGGTACCCATTTACAGCTGGTTATGGAGTGTTAGAGACTTCACCATACTAGGTCCAGCATCGAGAGGTGGGGAGACCAGTTTCCTTCCTCGCTGTCTTTTCCTTCCCTAACTCAAAGTTAAGTACCCATTTATAGCTAGGTAGACCCCATCTCTCGATGCTGGACCTAGTATGGTGAAGTCTCTAACACTCCATAACAGCTGTAAATGGGTACCTTACTCTGATCCTGAGTTAGAGAAGGCAACGGCAGCGAGAAAGGGAACAGGTGTCATGCATCAGTCTAACCAGCTGTAAAAGGGTACCTGCCTCTGATCTTGAGTTAGAGAAGGCAACGGCAGCGAGAAAGGAAACGTGTCACGCATCAGTCAAACCAGCTGTAAAAGGGTGCCTGACTCTGATCTTGAGTTAGAGAAGGCAACGGCAGCGAGAAAGGGAACAGGTGTCACGCATCAGTCAAACCAGCTGTAAAAGGGTGCCTGACTCTGATCTTGAGTTAGAGAAGGCAACGGCAGCGAGAAAGGGAACAGGTGTCACGCATCAGTCTAACCAGCTGTAAAAGGGTACCTGCCTCTTATCTTGAGTTAGAGAAGGCAACGGCAGCGAGAAAGGGAACAGGCCACCCCACCTCATAAAGCTGGGACCCAGTACCTCAAAGTCTATAACACTTCACTCCCCTACGGCAGAATGTGCTACGTGACTACAACCTTACGAACGGCAGGCGTGTTTTAAAAAAAATTCCAAGCAACGGGGGAGGGGGGAGAGGACAATGACACTTTTTCAGTCAAGAAAGAGTACGGTGATCGGTTTGGGTAATAAATATCCACAATTTGATTTAACCGGTGAATTAACGCACAAGTACCTAGATTTTTAACTTTAGAAGATCTTGGGCTATAAAACTTAATAAAGTTAATATTTTAAAATAATAATGAATTTTGCAAAATTTTAGAACTATATTTGCACTAGATTTGATAAGATATCAGAAATCTGATCTGACGAAGGTTGTAAAATTCAGTGGAAATGTATGTGTCAGATCTGAAGTTGGTTGGTGAATAAAGTACATAATTATAAGAACATTAGGAACACACAAAAAAAATTCTGATAAAATAATGGTTTTCATTATAGGATAAGCGCAATTTTCTAAGAATGTACAGTTGTCAAAGTCAGAGTACACCTATTTAGAATGTGTTATGACATATGATGTATACATAAATAGATTGAGGAGATAATGATTTTTCAGAAAATTGATTATTCCTAGATATCATATTTTCATATCATAAATGTAGTGCCTCTCTTCTTAAAAGAGTCAGTATTTACTACCTACAATGTACACTAACTATGTGATTTGCGGGAGGGATGGGGGAGAACAAAGAAGGAACATGATCAATGCTCTCACCAGGGCTTGTTATAAGAGGCGATTAAGGTGAGGTGTACTGGACTAGCAACCTAGTCATATAAATAAAATTTGCCACAGAAACCACTCTTGTAATGGCACATTAAGCCTTGGATCCACTGAGATTAAAGCTGTCATCATCCACAGACATTAAAACTATTTAGATATAAATCAGGTTTGCATCAAAGTAGGATTTTAATAGTGAAATTAATGTCAATTTAGGGGGGGTCCAAGAAAAGAGAATGTGTCTTACAAAGAAAATTGGCTGTTTTGGCCACAGGGCCTTCATCAGGAACAAACAAATGAAAACAGACTTGACTTTAATCCATGTCATTCAGCGTCAGAGAAAGTGATATCAGCTACTTCCATTTAAGGGTCCTACAATTTTTTATTTATTTGTTATGTATTTAACTATGTCTTGCTTTCTTTCTCATTTGTATTTGCATGTCCCCGATGAAGGATGTGTGGCTGTAGTGTAGACAGTTTTCTTTGTCGATTGTCCTAGTAAGATGCATTATCTATTTTCATTGATCCTACCATTTATCACTGTCCTTGATCAATAAAACAATACTCTTTGGCCCCTCAAGGAGCATAAGTCTTCAACAACATGACCAAGTTCTCCTGTCACGTGCCATCAGCTAAGTTCTTTCCTGTGCCTATAATGCCTATACTTTTTTTTATAATAGGTTAAAAATAATTTTATTGTAGGAATTTCAGTTAGATCTTGTGCTAATCTTTATTTTATTTTTTTTTTTACTTTTCTCCTCAAAAAAGTCATAAAGCATAGCCAGAACTCATGCTGTTAAAAAAAACCATAAAAAAATATTCTGAGGTGTCTTTCAACTCTGTTTTCACAGTGACAAGAAGGATGCCAATGAAACAGGTGCCGATCAGGAGAAATTATCAAAAGAGACAAAAGAAGTAAGCTGATTGTGGACATTTTATTGTACCTTTCCTTTTTTTTTTTCCTGTTCACTGGTCCTTTAATCGTCATGGTATGCTTTTTTGCACCACTTCCTCTTACATTCTTGAGTCACTTGTTACAATTAATTTTTCTTGTGGTGTTCCTTTTGTCTAGTGTGTGGTGTTCCAGTTTGGAAATCCACATTATACTGGTATGACTACCAAGTGTCCCACAGTTTTGCTCTCTGCATGTGCATTCTAAGCACCAGTTTGACTTTTCTCTTATAATTGTATTTATTTCTCTTTTCAGGCAGAGTACCTTGTGAGTTTCTGCATGTGAGCTTTATTTAATGTCAGTACAGGTTGGTAACCCAGAAACCGAAATGCTCGGGGATGGCAGTTTTTTGCCCAAAGTAGCCCAGAAATCGGTTAATGTAGCCCAAAAATCGCCCAAAGTAGCCAAATTTCACCCCAATTTAAATTATGTACAGCTGTAGTAGAATTTATTTATTATAGATGTATTTAATTCAGAAAAATAATTTTTTTTTAAACTTTAAAAATAGCCTACATTCATGCTCTAATCGCCGTCTTCAGCTTGGAGTCAGACATCTGTTGATGAAGGATCACCTTCAAGTTCATTTCTTCATGGTATATTTTAGCTTGTTTCATAACCAGCAAACCAGTCAGCGGCATGCGTTCACTTCACCGTTGTCTAATCCATTCCCTCAGCACATGGTCAAGATCTTCATTTTTTTCCTCTATGCAAAGTTTTCCGATCTGACATTAGTTTGGTCATCACTGTCCCTGTAAAACTTCAGCAGATTGTCTTTCTGTTTCTTTATGTCATATACTGTGGTAGTTCCTACACCATATTCTTCTGTAAGACGACGCACAGAGACACCACGATCAAGCTTCTGCAATAACTCTACTTTCTGTGCTATCATCGATAACGACACATGCTTCCTTTTCTTATTCCCACTGTTATCCACAGGACACGGTCATGAGTAAAACGAAATGTTCAATTTAATAAATAAAACATACACCTATTAAATGATATCCACACTTTGTTAATTCTGTCTTTCTCACGCAACAACTGCCATAATTTGCTCAAGCCCCAAACATTTTCATCAAAAAGTCATAATCCCCGAATAAGAAAACAACTTTTTTACCATCTCACTCTAAATCTTTTAGTGACTCTATCTGAGCTTTCATGCCATTCATAAATATTTCTAAATTATCATATGTATCTCTGACTCTAGTCATTGATAAAAGGATGGTATTAGATTTAGAATTTGGTTTCTCTAAATTTACTACTTTGATGCTTCCCTTTCCATGATCACCCCCAATCTTCAGCCATACTTCATTTTCTGGAATGGAACCCTTATGCCACATTAATAAGCCCACCCTCTTGTAATCTTTAAGAAGCCCACGAAATCAGCTTATATACGTAGCTAAATATCATTATAAATGAATGAAAATGCAAAAACAGATGGTACTTTACAAAAAGTTATTTTTTTACAACCTTATTTAAGATTTGCGAGTATCAGGAATGTGTTTACAGTGATTTAAATGTTAATAAATCTGGTGACAATATGCTTGTTCTTGTAATGTCAAACTCACAAAACTGACTACCACACATTCTCAAGATATGAAACCAAAAAAAAAGTATGTGGAAATAATCTTTAGCTTCCCTTCGAGAAGTCTATATAATTATAAACTCATAAGAGTGGGCCAACTTTTAGATATTACATTAATAAATAGATTACTTCTGTTATGAATTTCCTCAAATGATGACGCTGTTTTCAAAAGTCTGTAACTCCGTCAAATATAATTTCAAACAAATTAAAAATGCATCAAAAATAGAACACAGAACAAAGTTATAGTACACAAAAGAATTTTAGCGCTGTGTTTATCCAGAACGAGTGTGTAATGATTTATATAATTACTGATTTTTACACACACATCAGCTGATTTTCCCCGCCAAAACTAGCAGTAGGCGTTTACGGTGCACAGGAAGATTTATTACCTGGTGTCAGAATTCCGGTCACCGAAACTAAAAGAGCGCTCTGGTATAGGGTACAAACAGCAGTGAGGAGTATATGCAGCTCTTTTCAACATTTTCACAATGAAATTAAACTCTAAATAAAAAAATTAGCACACAAATATCCAACTCAAAATCACAAATAAGCTCAGAAATATCCACACATGTGGCTGGTAGCAGTGCCGGAACACAACTGGCCACGCTGTGTTTGAACATTTGTATCACGCAGTAGCGATTACGTCAGCATATACCGTACTGAAGCCTGCACGTCATGGGCTGGAAACGTGATAAATTAAACATAACGTGTGGTCATTTCCTCGCAGACCTGTAAATATGTCAACACGTGGCTGGAAGGAGTGACGAGAGACAACTAATCACACTTTAAAAATTTGTTTCATGCAGTAGCGCTTACGTCAGCCTATACAGCACCTTGCGCATCACGGCCAGAAACTTGATAAACCGAAGATCGCATGTTTTCGGTTCCTTGCATACCAGTTTAAAAAAAAAAAAAAGGGAGCCACGCTAGCGTAGTGGTTACAACACCGCTCTGGCGACTGGGTGATTCAGGATCAAACCCGGGCGACGACATTTGAGGATTTTTCGTCGACCGGGATTTGGACTGGATTAACACGAGACCTGGCGAGAACATTTGAAGGAGTGTCGTCGACCAGGGATTGGCGGCTCCTGAGCCGACCCAGCTCTAATGGGTACCTCCGAAATCGGCGAGTATCTGCCTGAATGGCGAGGGACACCTGTCTCTGTACAAGAAAAAAAAGGGATACTCACGTAAAATCAATGTCAGGTTAGACATTAACAATAACCTCCCCATCAAGGCCAGCTCCTTGACGTGGAGATGGGGCTCAAGTATCTGCCTGAATGGCGAGGGACACCTGTCTCTGTACAAGAAAAAAAAGGGATACTCACGTAAAATCAATGTCAGGTTAGACATTAACAATAACCTCCCCATCAAGGCCAGCTCCTTGACGTGGAGATGGGGCTCAAGTACAGCCATCAGCGGCTGAAAAACCAAGACTGGCCAGGCCCTCCTAGACTCGAGCAAGACCACAGTCTGCCCTAGCAAGTCAAGGTGCTGAAGACGGAGGCAACCAGCCAAGAGGCGCACCACAGCAATCAGGATGCCACGCACATGCGCTATGGGAAGTATGCCTATATCTGCAAAACGTTATGGCACTCGCCCTGTGATGGACACCCAGGCAGGCGCAGTGCCGGGCCCTCTGCCTCGGAAGGGCCCAACCTTTACTACTGGGGGTCCTTCTCAATTGCCCCGTGGAGCCAGGAGGCATGAGAATAGAGCTACTGGCCAAGCAAAGAAAAGACCATTTAAAATAATGCACTGGAATGCTGAAGGCGTCAATAGTAAAAAAGACGGCTACAGCAAAAAATTAGAGCTCGAAAATATCTTGAATGAAGAGCAAGTAAATGTATGTTGCTTGCAAGAAACCCACCTCAACAAAGACATAGCCTTCAAAATCAGAGGCTACCAGTGCTACCGATCTGACCGAATAGACAGGCGAAAAGGTGGAATACTGACACTCGTGAGGAATAACATCAGTGCATGTCAGCTTGAAACATATATGGAGGGGGCGGAATACCAGATGCTTCATCTCAGGACAGAAAGTTCAGAATTCCACCTGCTCAACTACTACTGTCCGAGCGACCGCCCACTGGCACTAGATACAATCCCAGCAAAAGAAAGACTGATTGTATGCGGAGACTTCAACAGCCACTCACAGAGCTGGGGCTATGATCACATGGACAGGAGAGGTGAGGAGCTTGAAAACTGGCAGGATGACAATGGGCTTATCCTGATTAATCAGCCAATCGACCCACCAACCTTCTACTCGAGATCATGGCACACCACCTCTACACCAGACCTGGCATTCCACTCACCCAGCTTGGAGTGGAACACCACACGCATTGTAGGGAAACAACTTGGAGGCAGCGACCACCGGCCAGTCTTCCTAATTGTGGAAAATGAACTTGTCAAGGAGAGCAGCACTCTCTCTAGGTGGAACTACAAGAAGGCAGACTGGACAATGTACCAGCACCGTACTAGTATACTGGCTAGAGATCTGACTGTAGACAAAGACATCAATAAGCTAGTCGATGAATTCAGCAGATGCATATTACAGGCTGCTCGTGAAACAATACCTAGAGGGGCTCGTAAGCACTACAAACCATATTGGAATAGTGAACTAGAGCAGCTGCACAACGACGTGGAAACATCTCGAAAGCAGGCAGAGACCAGTCCATGCCAAGAACACCACAATAACTACCAGCAAGCTAAGGCCAAATTTCAAAGGGCCAAGTTGCAGGCCAGGCGAAGAAGCTGGAAGGAGAAAACAGAGTCCTTGAACTTTGAAAGAGATACGAGGAAACTGTGGAAGCTGGTAAAGCAACTTAACGATGAAGGTACAGGGAGAAACTCAAGGATTGCTCTGTACAAAGATGGAAACATCCTCATGGGAAAACAGGCAGCTGATCACTTTGCAGACTCCTTTGCTAAAGACAACAACATCGAAGTTAGCCCAGAGAAGCAACAGGAGACTCGTGAGAAACAACACGCAGGACGAGATGGAACCATACCTGAAGTTATGGAGGCACCAATCACATTCAGAGAACTGGAGCTTGCAATATCCAAATTGAAAATGAGAAAGTCGCCAGGAGTTGATGGAGTGTCCAATGAAATGATTAAGAACTTGGGAACCGCAGCAAAAACAAAGCTGCTGCAGATCTTCAATATCTGTTGGAACTCAGGCAGAGTTCCACAGACCTGGAGGGAAGCAATCATGATACCACTCCTAAAACCAGGAAAAGACAGTTCCACTGCCTCCAGCTACAGACCAATCAGCCTTACAAGCTGCCTCTGCAAAACAATGGAACGTATCATCAACCTCAGGCTACAGTGGTACCTTGAAAGTGAAAACCTTCTTGTACCACAGCAGGCGGGCTTTAGGCAGTGTTATTCCACCGAAGATCAGGCAACTTACCTTTCCCAAGAGATTGAGGATGCGTTCCAAGATAAGAAACTGGTACTAGCAGCATGGATAGATCTAAGGAAAGCATTTGACAAGGTTTGGAAAGAAGGGCTTCTGAAGAAACTGAGAAATTGTAGAGTGAATGGTAAGATGTACAAATGGGTGAAAGCATACTTGCATAACAGAAGAGCCCGAGTACAACTAGATGGCCTCAAGAGTAAGAAAATTCTACTGCGTCATGGCGTCCCTCAGGGAGGGGTTCTGTCCCCCACACTTTTCCTAGTCTACATCAACGACCTGGTTGCTGAACTACCACATGGAATGAAAGTGGCAATGTACGCTGATGACCTGGTAATATGGTGCACAGATGAGCATGCAACAGTGGCCACCAAACTGCTACAAAGAGCTATAGATGCCTTAACCTCATGGGCAAATAGATGGTGTGTCAGCATCAACACAGACAAGTGCAGCACTACGCTCTTCACCCTCTCTCCCAAACAAAAAGCTGGTGTCATCAAGATAAACGAAGAGCTCCTGAGAGAAGATAAACAACCCACCTATCTCGGAGTTACATTCGATGATAGGCTGACATGGAAGCAGCACATCAACATGGCAGCAACAAAGGCCAGGAGGAAGCTAGCCATCCTGAGAAAACTAAGTGGAACCACATGGGGAGCCAGCGGGAAAATACTTAGTAAAGTTTACCAGCAGGGCATACGACCACACCTGGAATATGGGTCAGCTGCGTGGTGTCCAGCATCAAACACCACATTACAAGAGCTAGATAAGGTGCAAAACCAGGCGCTTAGGGTCATCACGGGGGCAATGAAATCAACGCCTATAGTGGAGATGGAAAAAATGGGGAGGATACAAGCACTGAGAGAACGCAGAGACACGAAAGTGCTAACACAGGCAGAAAAGTTCCTCTGTATGCCGAGCCATCCAATGAAGGACAGATTCCAAAACCTAGCAATGGGGCGACTGAAAAGAAGCAGCTTTATCCACCAGGCCAAACGATTTCGTAGACAAACCTCAGACCTGCCTGAAGTTAACAGCCCCCTAAAGTCTGTGCCAGAACAAACCCCTTGGAGAGAGGAGCATGGACTACCAGTACACATCCACACAAAAGTGAAAGGAATATTCGACAGGGATGAACAGAACAGCGTGCAACGTAGGACAGTCACTCTCAGTTTCCTGGATGATGAATACCCACAGGACCTCTGGGTCCGAGTATACACGGATGGGTCAGCACAGAATGCAGTAAAGAATGGAGGAGCAGGAGTGTACATAGAATACCCAAACAACACTAGGGATACGGTCAGAGTACCAACGGGGAAATTCTGTAACAACTATGATGCAGAAGTCCAGGCAATCAAGGTGGCAACTGAGAAACTACTGAACACCAATCTCGGTCCACAGCCTGTAGTATTCCTGACAGATGCAAGATCAGCACTCCAAGCACTTCAGTCCAGAAAATTGCCAGTTATACAGGCCCTACTTTCTGAACTGTGCAACCAGCGCAGGGTCGCCATGCAGTGGATACCATCTCATTGTGGAATACCAGGAAACGAGAGAGCAGACGGACTGGCTAAAGAAGGTGCTGCAGACGAACAACCGGATGTACCAGTTACGTACCATCAGAAGAAAAAGATGATCAAATCTATCAGAAAGCCACCAACATCAACGCAGGATGACTACCAAGCTATGAACAGATCAGAACAAATAGTCATTCTGCGCCTCAGAACAGGACACAACCGCCTCCGCAGCCACATGTATACAAAATTCAAGATTGGCAATTCAGCCATGTGTACATGTGGACAGGCACCCCAGACAGCGGAGCACGTACTGCAAGATTGCCCCGAATATGATATATTGAGGCAAACCCACTGGCCCAGAGAAACAACACTGGAAGCAAAACTATATGGACCTCTGTATGAACTACAAAAGACAGTGAAGTTTATACAAGAAACAACATTGCAGATATAGACAATATATTTCAAGCGAACGAAAGAAGAAGAAGAAGAACAATAACCTGAGATTTCGCCTCGTGTATTACAGTTGACATTAAAAAATCCGGCAACCTCCGGACCTGAGGAGTGCCGGATTGTTGAAAATGCTGGATTTTTTTTGGTTATATATGCTGTATATATTTAACAGAAAATGACTACCTGTACAGTCCTTTAAAGAAAGAAAATTAAATGTTTACGTTTTACACCACTTCTTTTATTTGCTGAATCCATAATGGGGCTATACAGCAGCAAACAAATGATAAAATGAGAAGGAATGAGCAGGAATGCCTGTTAACACGTGCAAGCAAGACCCAAACAGCTGCATCAAAACATAAACGGCTCCAGAAAACAGTGGCGCGCCAACGAGGTAAATTAAAAAATGCGCTCCGAAATCCATTCCGGTAAACTGAAGGAACCGGATTATCGATGGCCGGATTTTTGAATGTCAACTGTAGCGGACGTACGAAAAAAAAAAAAAAATGTTTTTCTTTTGGAAACCAAAAGTCGCTTAAATTAGCCCAAAAATCGACCAAAAAAACTTCAGATTTTCTGAATATTTTGGTTTACAGATTTTCAGATTCTGGGTTACGCACCTGTAGTTGGCTTTTTAAAAAAAAAAACATTTTTTTAAAGGACTTATAGGAATATGCTTTATTAATTTGCTTTTCCTTCCCCCTTTTTTTTTTAAGGTGGTCTAAATAATGGATCATTTGGTTGCTGACAGCATTTATTTGTAATGAACCTGATAATAGAAATGTGACAACATAAAAGAGTTCTTCATGAAAGGACTTCAAGAACTTGTAGGGATTAGAGCTGGAATGTCTGCAGTTTTTTCTGGATGTAGATGGATTTGGAAAACAACAGCAACCACCAAAAAAGGAATTCATGGGACTCTGATGAAACTACTTGGTGAACTGAAATGTTCTGAATAATTTTCCTTTCAGTGCTATAATGGAATAGATACAGAACAGAATGAGAATACTGGATGAGAGGTGCCAAAAGACAAAGATCTTGAGAATAAATGCTGTAAATTCTAACCATATTGCACTTGAAAAGAAATGGGACATGTGCTGTTACACATAACTAACAGCACAGACATAGATGGAAGAATGACTATATGTATCAAAATAAGAATACAAAGAGGGGTTTTCACTGCCTTGGTATATGTATGTAAACCAAAGTAGATCAAATCCAACACACACACACACGCAAAGGCAGATTTATGGAAACCAAAGTAGATCAAATCCAACACATACACACGCACACACACACAAAGGTAAATTTATGGAAACCAAAGTAGATCAAATCCAACACATACACACACACACACACACGCAAAGGTAAATTTATGGAAACCAAAGTAGATCAAATCCAACACACACACACACACACGTAAAGGTAAATTTATGGAAACCAAAGTAGATCAAATCCAACACATACACAAACACACACACACACGCAAAGGTAAATTTATGGAAACCAAAGCAGATCAAATCCAACACGTACACACAATGGTAAATTGATTTTCAGTGTTTGATAACTGATTGTCCATAATTCAAGTCCTTATGATACATAACATGAGCACTTTGTAATATTTGTGTACTTCCACTGTAGATTAGTTGCATGAGATTCTTTTCATTGTCTAGAAGGCTGGCTTATGTTATTGTTTGCTCTGTGCTGTTCCTTCTGATGTTATTACTGTGCCTGTAATGAGCATCTCATTGGCGAGAGTGGTCAGAGCACTTGCAGATTGCTGGGCTCCAGGATCAAAACCTGATAGAATCGAGCTCCAGTTTACCCAGCTGTAAATAGGTACGTGACTCTGCTTTTGAGTTACATACGGCAAAGGAAACGAGAAAGGGACTAGTCACCCCACTTCATAAAGCTGGACCTAGTATAGTGAAGTCTCTAACACTTCAGTCCCCTATGGCAGTATCTGCTGTGGGACTTCCTTTACCATTTGATGTATTTAATTCCAAGACCGCTTTCCAGAAATCTTTCCATCTTGAAATGGTTGAATCTCTCAGTAGGTTTGAACACGACATATTATGTTGCATGTTAATTTCAGCTGCCACTGGAGATGAGCATCAGCCCAGAACAAGAGGAACTGAAGAGAAAAGCCATGGAATATCAGAAACAACAAGAAGCAGCTGCAGCAGAAGCCAAGGTGAAGTTTAACAGTTGTTTTGAATGAAAGGTCTTTGAATATATGTCACATATTTCTGTTTTACCAACATTTGTGCGGAAGCATCTGACTCAGGTTTTAAGTAAAAATGCATGTAGACATACTGAAGACACACAGTGAGGAAACCTGTTGATAGTGTTCCAATGCAGTCCATGTTTCTGGACTCCTAAGGGTAAAAGAAGCAGAAGTAGACCAACAACATATGGAAAAGAGAATTGGAGACATAAATGAAAATTATGAAGAAGACATGGAACAATACCTGGAGCTGATGGCATGGGGCAGGAAGACTTGGCTCAAGTTTGGGGAAGGCTTGTGCTCCTTTGGAAGTTAAAGGGGGATGATGATGATAATGAAATGTATTAAAGACAAATCATTAAGAACCACAATGTGCACTTTAATTTTAGGGCAGAAAGGAGATGCATTCATATATATTCACTTAAGGGCGAATGTTTCAAAGGGGCCATTCATTATGGTGTAAAAAGCATATCTTTTTTAGATCTTGAGAAAACTTTTGATATTGTAGATAGGAACATATGTTGGCAAGTCTTTGAAGATTTGTATTCAAGGACATTAGAGCATTACACCATATGAGTGTGGCTAAAGAAGAGTGGATGAGCTAAAAAAATTAAGCATGAGACACCGGTGCCTTTGCCAACCGCGACCTGGCCAAGGTGTGCTGAGCTCCAGCAGAACCTATGGGGCTGCCGAGCCGAGCCGACCTGGTAAAGACTGTGGACTTCGTCCTGGCGACAGGCCTGCAGATTTAGCATGACTACAAACTGAACGCAGAAGAAGAAGAAGTAGGTAGCCTCACAAAATGATTGTCTGAATTTTTGTGTAGCAAACATTTAAGATTAAGTTATTTGTTGACATTTTGTTAGCTCAAAGTTTCTACAGGATGAGGTAGCCTTTTCTGACATGCTTGGAAGGTAACACTGTTACTGTTCTTTGCTCCCTTTTCGGGCCTTGGTAACACATAGAACTGGAAATATAAATGAAAGAAGAGAACTGGAGACAACTGAAAGGAATTAAGAAGACATAAAAGGACCTTGAGTGGACGGCACAAAACTGGAGGACTTGCCATGAATTTGTTGAAGTCCTATGTTCCATAGGGAGCTGAGGATAATGACTGAAGCATTTAAGATGTGCTTAATCAGCACACTTTTATCAATTTATTGAACTGTCTATATTTCACAGTGGAAGATTACCAATGTGGAACTGATGATGAACTAGACAATTGGTGCTAGTGGAACAATACGTGAGAAGATGACTCTGGTGTTGGATAGGACACACATTGAGAAAACCTGTTGAGGGCATTACAAGGCAGTCCATTTGTCTAGAATCCCCAGGGGTAAGAGAAATAGAGGAAGACAAAAGAATACATAGAGAAGAGTACTGGCGACAGACGTGAAAGGTAGAAAGAAGACATTTAAGGACCAAGAACAAATGGCACAGCACAGAAAGGCTTGGCTTGAATTTGTTGAGGGCCTGTACTTCTTCAGGGGCTGAAGAGTAATGATGGTGCTAGTTGTAGGCACCAAACATTCTGAGCTGTTATGTTAACATGTTATGTTTCATGCTGTATAAGTAACTTGCTTTTTGTTTTAAGGCTTGGAAGTTGATCTAGATCGACAAGATGCAGAGTCAGGCAAGCAAGAAAAGGACTCTTCTGCCACTGAAGGTACGTCAGTGTATCCAAGTGTATTACATGTGTGCTTATGTGTGTCAAAGAAAGAGTGTGTGTGTATGCTTCTGCTGTGTCAAGGTAACAGTTTTAAATAAAGCCTTCATTAGGCTTGATGTTATGACTTGCCATGTACATAATAGGCATAACAAGGTTATGTATTTCCATAATAGTCATCATCATCATTTTCCTTATGGAGCATGGAGCCAGCAGCTGGCTCTCTTGCAGGAAGCCTGCATAAAGCAATCACATGCTCTTTCAGCAGTGGTTTCTGTAGCAGTTTGTTGTAGATGATGAGGTTGCCACTCCATAGCACCAGCAAGAATCCCAATGTGTGTATATAGGAATACAAACACCTACTGCAAACACAGACTTGAGTTCTTCAATCAATACCCTTTAGCTCCCCGAGCATAGGCCTTCAACAAACACATGCCAAGTCTTCCTGTCCTGTGCCATCCGCTCAAGTTCTTTCCATGTTTTCCTCATCATTTTCACCTCTGTATCCAGTTCTCTTCTCCATGTGTTTTTTGGTCTGCTTCTCTTTCCCTGTGGATTCCAGAACAAGGACTGCCTTGTAATTCTATCAACAGGTCTCCTCAATGTGTGTCCTATCCATCGCCAGCGTCTTCTTCTCAACTATTGTTTCACTGGCACTTGTCTGGTTCTTGTCATCAATTCCACATTTGTGGCTTTGTCATACCATTTCAGTCCTCCTATTCTATGCAAGCACCCATTTATAAAAGTCGGTAGCTTTTTTCTTGAGTTCTTGACCTAGACCAAATTGATTAAAATGACGTGACATTGCCCTGCGTATTTCTTACGGTTCTATGAAGACACAAATTAACAATAGGACTGCTGCATCTTCAGTCGTGTCATAAGTGGTGACTATTATGCGGTTGTACATGAGGCTAGAAACAGCATAATGTAAAGCAAAAGGCTGCAGGAACTACCTCAACAGGGCAAGGACGCAGGCTTCCTGCATGGGGACCTGATGTAATGGTGGCTGCATGCTCCATAGGGTGCACAGTTAAAATAAATTGAAAAAAAAAAATAAAAATAAATCAATAGCTCTGTAAATGGAGAATCTCACGGGTATCATACTGCACATACAATCCTATTAAATGCTGAACCTAGTCGCTAAGAGCTGTACGCAGTCCTTAAATAGCTGTACACAGTCCTTAAATAGCTGTACACAGCCAGCAAAACACAAAGCATCAAACAGCTGAATATGAACATTAAACACAGCATGCTGATTCATTAACCTCTACACCTTACGGTAGAAGGGGAACGACTAAGTAAGTAAGTATGCTGATTCATTGATGGTTATGGTGGGGTAAAAGAATAAAATTAAAGAAGGTGATTCGTCTTACTAGGACAAAGGAAATGCCTGAGTTACGGCCACAAGGCCTTCACCAGGGACAAACTAAGTAAATATATAAACAGTAAATAAGAATCTGAATAAATAAGACAACAGCCGGAATAGGTCAATGGAACAAAGGGAAATAGGATAATAGAAGAAAGCAAAAAAGGAAGAAAAGCAAATAGATAGATGGTGCAGTCAAGAAGTGGGTAGTGTATAAGAAAAGATAGGTGCACTTTTGTAAAATGATAATTAATGATAACATTAATCTGCCATAATATATTTTGCTGTACAAAAGTACCAACAATATAATATGCAGAGTATCTTAAGAAACCATACCACCTGCTATAATTAAAATCCCATACAATAAAGTAAATATTATTAGAGATAGAAGTTAATTTTGTATCAGAATTTAATGTGTAAAAGTTAAGAGCCTTTATGTTCTTTCCATTCAGAATGCTGTTTTTATTTATTTTATTATCACTATTTAATGGGCTAAAAATTAAAATTCTTTATCAGTTCATACAAATATTCAAATGCTTTTATTATGGAGGAGATTTTGAGTGCTTTAAGGCAACCTTGTTTTAGCAAAAAATAGAAACTACAGCATTGGGATTAATATAGGCCAAAAACATGTATGTGCAGTGTTAAACATATTGGTAGCTAACACTTTAAATCATATTACATATTCTAAACACTTACTTAGTCGTTCCTCTTCTACCATGAGGTGAAGAGGTTTGGAAGAGAGAGCGCCATACTATCCTATCGGCTATCTTCCTGCTGGCCTGGTTCCATTCTAGTCCTCGGTCCTTCAAAGATTGTCTATTGTTGTCCTCCCCCAGCGGACTCTGGGTTGTCCTGGAGGTCTAAACACACACACAAAATATGCAATAGATTAGAATTAAATTGCTCTCCACGCATTCACTCTCAGAAGGTCATTCATTATTATAATTTCAATAAGTGATGGTGTTTTAATAAAATTGATGAATACACACCAGAATCAAATCAAGAAAAACTGGAGAACTTAATCATCGTAACAAGTAAGGCTGAATTCATAGCACTAAGGTCAGGTGCCAGTATGTAACCCAGCATTTGTACATTCTAATATACACTGTACAGAGATAGCACAGAGACCCACACATTTATTTATGCTCAGCATTGCAGAAAAAGGGCATGGGATTGAATTTCCTATTAGACCACTCTTGTTCTCCTTTTTTCTTCTTAGATCCATGACCACTAACTGACAAGGCAATCAGTGGCAGTCATACCTGATGGCATCTTGTAGGGCAGCAGCAAACTCTCTCCACTTTGCTTGGTCCACGGTCAACCTTCTTTGCTGCAATTTTGGTTCATGCTTTTCTTCTGTCTCAACAGTTCTACATCAAGTTGTTTTTCATCAACCTCTCTTTTATCTTCCCTGTGGGGTCCAAGCATGGTTATTATGGTGGTTGTGTTGGACCAGTTAAGTGTCTAAAAGTATCCAGTCAGAATGGACTGTGTGGACTTCTGCATTTGTCCCATATGCTACCCTGCTGCTTTAACACCAGTACTTATATAACACAGCAGGGATTAAAATCTCAACTGCTTGCCATTCACCTGTTTAGTCTAAGTATCAGCTTTCATGAAAAATGGTCATAGAAACTCTAGCATATGCCTTAATAAATATTTTTTAAAATATGCGTATGCTGTCAGAATATTGATTCACTGTTAACCCCTAAAGGCTCATGAATATTTAAAATTGAATACTAAAGAGTATTTATTTTTCATGGTTTTAAGACAGAATGTTTATTGTATAATGTAACTTGTTTATGGACCTGAAAGGTATTCGTCTAGTTCTGCACAGACCCATGTATGACCCAGTGTAAGAGATGCTTTAGTATAAATTTTAACATAGTCAAGTATGATAAGGTCAGCGCACTAGTCCTTAAGGGGTTAAACAGAGGTACAAAAAGCAAAAAAATAAAATACAAAACTTTTGGAAGTGGAAAGTAAAATGAATGAAAGAAGCAAAAGATGAAGGGGGTTTGGCCATCAGGCTAGAATGCATGTAGTCCAGCCTACAGCCCGACGCTGTATCTGGACCTAAGCATTAAGATGCACACGGAAACGTTGGTTTGAATTTTTATTAAACATGCAAGAAAGGTGGCATAATGATCACCCAGGCAGGATTACTTACCCAAGAATCAAGACAACTGGATTTCCCCAAGTGCATATAGGTAGCATTGGTTGAGTATAGAACTGTGAAGGCAATGAGGACAAAAGTGACCACATGCTTATACATAGGAAAATTCAGAGGTTAAATAGGGAACAGTTATTGTTATTATCTAAGAGATTTGTGCAAATTGCAGCAAGAACTTTCATTATGCATTTATTTCTGAAATGTCAGGATTAAAATGATTACCATGTTTATACAGAGTGCTAGCGCAAGGTAATTCAAAATAATGATGAACAATTGCTAATTATTCAAGGTTAAGCAGATACTACTTTTAAGAAAAATGTGTTGTTGGTGTGTTGGGTTACTGGTGAGGGGAAAATAATGTGAAAAGTATTAAAGGTGAGTAGGCTGCTGTAAGAATGTAAGAGCAATTAGAAAATGAAATTCTTTTTTATTTTAAAAGAAAAACCTGATAGTCACATTTTTAAATTGATGTAACACTAAACACTATTGAGGAACCATTTAGGGGAGTTTTGAGAGCTGCTTGATATTGTCACTCCTTATCGGGGTAATGTTATTTTTTTGTAACAATAATGGACAATGATTGTTTGATAATTTTAGATAATTTTATGATTAATTGTTGTTATGAGTTATGTTATGGTTAAATTTTCAATTTATGATGAATAGTTGTTATTTGCACTAACAAGCCTCATGTAGTGGGGGGGGGAAGAGAGGGCTTTGATGAGAAAGAGTGGAACTATTACTCTCTCAGACAGTCGTACAAGACAACTAATATGCACGGGGGGGGGGGGGGGGGGGGGGGGGGTGGCAGCCTCATCATATAAAACACATTGCTACAGAAATACCACTGTAAGAGCATGAGAATGCCAGGTGTAGTTGTCGCTCCATGCTCCATAAGGAGGAAAAAGGAAAATAAATGAACGGACTAATAAATTGTGGCAGACTAGTTACTTATCACAGCTGACTGACCAGAGTTTTACTGTTGCATTTTTTAATTGAATTGAATAATGGTGTTCCCTGCACCTACCAACCACACAAGTAACGTGTGTCACAAGTAACGTGTGTATGTAATTGAAAAGAGCCTCTGTGAAACTCACTGTGCAGAACTTTGGGCATACTGTGTTATTTGCTTTCAGCAGAAGATAACAAAAGTGTAGAAAAAGATTACCCTGCTGATCAAGAGAAGGACAAGGAGAAGGTTAATGTGGCAGAACTAAAGCCGAGGCCATTGCATCGAACTAACTCTATCTTTCTAAGGAATCTGGCACCTACCATCACCAAGCAGGAAGTTGAGATTGTATGTATATAGTCATATGTTGTCTATGGTTGTGGTTACTGAATCTTTTTTGCTTCTGTAAAACAGTACACATGTGCTTTTACTCAAGAGGTAGTAAGGTGCTTGATTTAGATGTTTTTGGAAGAATATACTTGTTTAATTAATAACAATACCTATTTTACGCTGGCATGTTTTTGAATAATGTAGTCAAACCAGAGGGTACTCTAACAATTGCCAAAATATTTGGTTAACAAAAAT
Organism: Oreohelix idahoensis; assembly: GCA_024509875.1. Lineage (NCBI taxonomy): Eukaryota > Metazoa > Mollusca > Gastropoda > Stylommatophora > Oreohelicidae > Oreohelix > Oreohelix idahoensis. Next base: position 157,090 of record JAMPIV010018955.1, read on the forward strand.
GATGTCTTGGATTCATTATTTTTCTTTGCGCTTCTTACAAAGCATGGAGCCACCACTATAGCTGGTCCCACTTGTTGGAAGTCTGCACCAAACATTCACATGATTTTGTTGTGATGTTTTCTGTGGCAGTTTACTTTGTATGATGAGGCTGGAATCCCAGAGAAATTCATTAAAATCATCCAAGATTTCTACCAGGCGGCCACATGCAAAGTAGTACACAGAGGAAAACTATCGGAGCCCTTCACAGTACACAATGGGGTCAGACAGGGATGTCTGCTATCACCAACAATTTTTCTCATGGTCATAGACTGGGTTATGAGACAGACAACAGAGGGAGAGAAAACTGGAATACAGTGGATATATAACAAACAACTGGAGGATCTAGACTTTGCAGATGATTTGTGCCTTCTATCACATAGACAGCAAGATATGCAGGAGAAAACAAATAGGTTAGTAACAGAAGCAACAAAGATGGATGTCACAGACCAAATGTAACATATGTCCCAGGTTATTTAAACGTGGCTTGTTGTCCTCAAATTGGGGTATAATTCTTGGGTGATCACTACCAACACAGCCTCACTAGCGACACTCATTCATAAATTCAACAGAAGTCTGTTGTACAGTCCTATGTACATATACCGTATATATTTCACCAATACAGAATCCTGGACATCAGTTACATCATGTATGGCTAACATATGAATAACAAGCCGGTGGCACCTAACAATAGCTTCAGACACATCTCATGTTACACTGCTCGTCGTAACATGACTGCTGGCATTCTTGCGCACAGTTGCCTTACTTCTACTTACTTCTCCTCTAGTGCGGCATGCACCTCGCACCAGAAATCTCCTAGTCAGGTCAACCACTAATAACCTCTGACTACATATGACTCCTAAAGTCAACACAGACGCGGCATCCTCTCCTCGCGTATACAACTTACATCTAGGCCTTAATATGACTCCTAAAGTCAACACAGACGCGGCATCATCTCCTCGCGTATATAATTCACATCTAGGCCCTATAACATCACTTCTAGCGCATCAAAACCATTGTGCATTATAACATCACTTTTAAACTCAACAGTCTAACAATAATCACTTCAGATAATATCACATCCAACCCATCTTCCACAACGGTCAGTCACACCACTCACTCTAACATTACAAACTCCTCTCAGTCATACAGACAGTTCACTATCCAACATGCTCTCCATGAGCTCACGTGAATCTCACCAATGTATGACAGCCCTAAACAGCACTACAAGTATATTACTTTAGAAATAACACATGACCATGAAAAACTCGCATGTCACAAAGCTAGTGGCATTCAACCATAACAACCACTCACTCCTTTACTCACACACACCTTGAAACATACGTCATGTGTATCATGACAATGGGACTACACTTAAATGTAAATAAAACAAAGGAAATGAGAAAAAATAATAGATGGACTCGATGAAGATCAGTGATCAAGTCATTGAAGAAGTAGAAAGCTTTACATATCTGGGGAGTAACATTGACAAAGGAGGGAAACAGCTGGTGACGTCTGCTCAAAGATAAATAAAGCCAGATGCGCTTTTAATGCCCTTCGACCAATATGGAACTCCTCAGCTATATCTAGAGAGAGCAAAATTAGAATCTTTAACTCACATGTGAAGTCAGTCTTGCTGTATGGCTCAGAGACATGGCATGTCTCAAAGAGTGTCACCTCCAAGCTACAGGCATCTGTAAATAGATGTCTCCGACGGATCCTCCATATAAGATGGCCAAAAGTAATAACAAATATAGAGCTAAGGAAAATACAAACAGAAATTAAGGAAAGAAAGTGGAGATGGATATGACATACACTCAGAAGAGAATAATCAAACATAGCCAGAATTGCCCTTGACTGGAAACCACAGGGGAAAAGAAGAGTGGGAAGGCCAAAGAGAACTTGGAGAAGAACTGTGGAAGAGGAGGCTAAGGAAATTGGAATGACTTGGGTACAACCAGCTGAAAAAGACAGCCCAGAATAGAAATTGATGGAGAGCAACTGTTTCTGCCCTATGTTCCTCAGGGAATGGAAAGGAATGATGATGAATGCCAGCCCCCATACACAACCTCACATTAGTCACCATGTATGACATGCCTGAGGGTGCAGTAATCATATTCTTTCTTTGTCTCTTTAGAGACCCCAGTGGGAGGGGAGGGCATGAACAATTGTCTATAATAAGTGGTGTTCCCAAGCGGTCAGTGTCCTGAATTATGCATTTAGATTCGTTGTGGCCTTTCTTTTCTGTACTGCTCTCATTTCTACCATCTGAGACAATGAACTCATGGTCATAATTCAAAATTCAAACTTCTTAGCTATCAGGCCAGACTTTTCTTTTAGTTGATTTGTTATTATTTGCTGCTGTATTTTAGTTCTTGCCTTTGTGTTGAAATCTGTGGTCTGCTTTTCTTGATTGCTTTTTTTTTCTAGTTTAGTATTTTTTGGAGGGAGATGAAAACAAATGAGGAGGTCCTGGGAAATCTAGGTATGAAAAGAGAACTAGTGAGGGAAGTCAGAGTTCGGCAGCTAAAATACTTTGGCCACATAAAAAGGCATAACACCTTGCAGAAGACCATAACAGAAGGGAGAGTTGGAGGCAAACGTGCAAGGGGAAGACAGCGCTATGGGTGGGAAGATGGCATCAAGAGATGGACAGGAGAGAGTCTATCGGAGTGCACCACCAGGACAAGAGACAGAAGACGTTGGAGATCCATTACAGCCAACCTTCGTTGTGGAGATGGCAACTGATGATGATGATTTTTTGTTAAATTTTTTATCTATACAACTGTTACATCCTTTGTTAGCCTTTCTGTATTTCTCATCTTCGTTTCCTTTTTTTTGTGACTGGCTAATTAAGGCTTACAATTTAGTTACAAAACCTCTTGTTTTCTAGTGTAATTTTCTTTTGTACAAATCGTGTAAAAATGATTGGGACTGTATTTTCTGATGTCTTCCAGTACTAATTTTCATTAATGTTCATGGATAGGTCACACAAGGATGAAGTCACATGCATCACAAGGTAGTCCTTAAACTGGTAGTCCCCGGTATAGAAGGAGTAGAGATTGACTAAAAAAAATATGTGAAAATGAGAACTGGCGACAGACTGCCCAAGACTTGGTTGGAAGGAACTGACTGAAGACCACAGGGAGCTAAAGGCGAAACAAAGGAAGAAAATAAGATGACATGTTTACTTCTTTATACATGCACAGAAACTTTGAAGGTGTTCTACATTTTAAATATCACTTCATTGTTGACAAGATGTCTCTGAGGAGGCCAAGGAAGAATGGGAGAGTAATGATCCCTTGTGCATGCCATAAAAGATGACTAACATGACGTTGTGCATGTGGCTAGCTACCCCATCATATCAGACAAATGTCAGAAAAACTTATCATTTCAAGAGGGCATGAATGCTTTGGTGCAAGCCTCCAGCAAGGGGATCAGCTAGCGTGGTGGTTTATGCTTTATAAGCTGATGCATGGTACCGACACCCTGCTGTAAGTGGGTACCTGACTTTGAATTAGGGAAGGAAAAAGAGCAAGGAAGGGAATTGGTCACCCCACCTCTCAGTTAGTATGGTGAAGTCTCTAACACTTCACTTCCCTACGGTAGTATCTGCTATAGGACTGCCTTGACCTTTTTAAGATGATGAGATGAAATTAATCGTACTTTCATTATACATTTTTAATCAGTCAAAGTAAATATGTGAAAGAAAATGTTCTTTGTCATCTGTTCACTTGCAGCTGTGCAGAAAGTTTCCATGTTTCAAGCGTGTGGCACTACAAGATCCTCAGCCAGAGCGAAGGTTTTTTAGGCGAGGCTGGGTGACATTTTCTAATGATTGTAATATCAAGGAAGTCTGCTGGACTCTTAACAATATCAGAGTGAGCTCTCACTTGTATTCTTGTCATGTTGGGAAACATCTGTATTTACTGATGTCTATGTTCATTTTGATTCATGATTTGTGTTGATGAAATACGTAGTACGGATTAGATGGCTGTTTTATAGATCGGCAGTGTTGTGGTCCTTCCTTGCTGCTGTGTAGTTGTTTCTCTTTGTGTTTAGAATAAAGTTCTATTATAGACCGAAAGGGAGGCATCAAAGAAGAGTTGGCTACTCGAAAAGCAGCAGCTGGGAGACTTTTTCAGGCTATAGATCGAGGATTCCTCAGCAAGAGAGAGGTTGGTAAGAAAACGAAGATGGCTGTATACCGCTCCACCTATGTCCCAGTCTTGACATATGGATGCGAGTCATGGGCAATGACTACAACCCACAAAAGCCAGATCCAAACCTCAGAAATGAGGTATCTGAGGAAGGTGGTTGAAGTAACAAGAAGAGACATGGTACGCAACCAGACGATACGTCAAGGCCTTAAATCCTACCCCCTGCAGACCCAAGTAGAACTGTCCCAATTAAGATGGTTTGGCCATGTCTGCAGAATGGGAGAAGATCGGCTACCACGACAAGCATGGGAAACAAAGAGCCAAGGATCCAGACCCCCAGGACGACCCAGAGTCCGCTGGGAGGACAACATTAGACAATCTTTGAAGGACCAAGGACTAGAATGGAACCAGGCCAGGAGGAAGACAGCCGATAGGATAGTCTGGCGCTCTCTCTTCCAAACTTCTACACCTCACGGTAGAAGGGGAACGACTAAGTAAGTAAGTTTAGAATAAAGTTTCAGCTAAATACCATTACCATCATCATCACCACCATCATCTTCATCATCACCATTACCATGAAGCTCCCTGTGGAGCATAGGTCTTAAACTAATTCATGCCAAGCCAGCCTTTCTGTCCTGTGCCATTCGTTCAAGAACTTTTCATGTCTTCTTTGTCCCTTTCATGTTTGTCTGAAACAATTATGCATGTTTTTTTTTTTTTTTCTCCTTTGTGTGGTAATTTTTATATTTGAACTAGATAGTTGAAGATTTCCAATTTGGGGAAATATTCATGTCATGACACTGCCAGTTATATTTATGTGAAGACAGGGCTATCAAGTATGTTTTGAAATCTCAGAAATAGGTTAGCGTTCTATGAATTACATATACATTTATTTTGGTTTCGTAATATTGGAGTGATTAACACTTCTGCTGTACTCTGGAGTCTAGGATTAACTCCCTGTGAGAATTCCAACTGTGACAGACAGAAGTTGGCAGTGCATACAAATGTTACCACTGTAAAATGTAGTTTCTCCCTTCATTATGCATAACAATGTAATGGATAATTTGCGTCACTTTTACTTCACATGTATTTCATTATTATTGTCTTGAATGATTAAACTGATATGTTCATGTCACAAAGTTGACAATAAAATATGGTAATTTTATAAAGTTTTGAGACCACTGTCAAAAGTACAAGTGTGTTTGGTCACTGTTGATCCAACGTAATGTTTATCGAGCATTCATAAAGTACAAAATTACACAGCATTTTACATGAGAATACAGTTTTTATGTTTTTATTTTTTGGAACCTAATAGTTTAACTTTCTTCTCACCATTCCTGTTTTTCTTCTATTTGTGTGTGTGTCTTATGTCATCATAAGTTAAAACATTGACTATTTACCCATCTGTTATACTTCCCCTGTCACAATTTAGCCAGCCAGTGTTGAGTTCCTGGCATTGCGTTGGCTACATACACAATACATTAGTAAATTATTTGTAAAAAAGTCTTTTCCATAAAATATTTTCTTCATCACTTTGAAATGCTTTTAACTATACCATTTCATGTCATAACACTCACTCGGCTTTACTAAATAACTCAAATATTTTTTCATTTATTTTTTTATTTGTTCTTGTACTTTTAGTGCACTGATGAAGACCTGGTTTATACATCTTTGTTTTGTTCATATGACTTAGTGAAGTATTCTTTCTTGGCTATTTGCAGTCACATTTTACTTTGTTCTCCAGCACTATAGCAATACCTAAGGATACAAATTTCTGTGGTGCACCTGATTAATTTTATTATCGGCTTAGCTTAGGTGTCCCTTGGTAGTTCCTAGGGGTATCTGAGGAGACAGAAAGGAAAGGACTACAGTTCCCTCAGGTATATAGTCACAAGGCAACCAGTATGAGGTTGTTCATGGGGCTGGCAAACACAGAAACCACCAGTGTAAGAGTTTGTTCTTTGATGTAGGCTTCCTGAAGGGAACCGTCTGCAGTGTGGGCTTCATGCGTCACAAGGAGAGAAAAATGAGATGATGATAAAAGCTAAGCTATATATATGCAACTTTAAACCCTTACAGATGGTTGAGTAAGAACTAGTTTGTTACATTTCAGACCCCGTATTTAATTTATCGTGTGTGCTTTGATGTAAGTGTTATTAATTGTGTCTAAAAAAATTTTCAGCTGCGAGATTGTGAACTTGGTGCCACACTAAATAGAGAGCTGAAAGTGAGGATTCGTGGAGTTGATGGAATTACCCTCCACAAGCAAGTGATGCGGAATGACATCAAGATTGCTGCTAAGATAATTCAGATTCTTGACAAAAAGCATTCTCTTTGGGAGGAACCTGAGGAGGCCAAGAACAGAGAGAAAGAAGTAACCACTGACATTTTTTTATGTGCTTCATTTGACAAGTGCAAAATAAATACTTCTCTGGCAGATTCATATAATCGCAGTACTTATTGTAATGGTAGGTTATTATGGGGCTGCTTAACAGTTGAGTAGGGCTTTAGATTGGCAGAGTGGTTAGATCGTTTGTGTCTCACCGCAAAGCTAGTTTTCAGGGTTTGAGACTATTAGGTCATGCTCCAGTTTGCCCAGCTGAATATGGGTACCAGACTCTGCTTGTGCATTAGGGAAGACAAAGGCAACGAGAAAAGGAACTGGTCATCCCACGTCATAAAATTGGAATAGTGAAGTCTCTAACATTTGACTCCCCTATGGTAGTATCTGCTATGGGACCTTACCTGTTAACAGTTGAGTAAAACTGCTTGTTCTTTAATTGTCCGATAGGTCACACTGAGTACCAGTATTTGTTTCATTGACATTGATATTTTGAGGTGAAATTCTCATCTTTTTTGGTTCATTTTGTGAATTAAGTTAATAAAGTAAACGCAGATGAGTTGATGAGGGCAAGAAAGTGCAGATGAGTTGACGAGTGCAAGAAAGTGCAGGTGTGTTGATGAGTGCAAGAAAATGCAGGTTTGTTGATGAGTGCAAGAAAATGCAGGTAAGTTGATGAGTACAAGAAAGTGCAGATGAGTTTTATGAATGCAAGAAAATGTAGAGATGTTGATCAGCACAAGAAAGTGTAGGTGAGTTAATGAGCACAAGAAAGTGTAGGTGTGTTGATGATTTAAAGAAATGTGAGTTGGTGAATGGAAGCTGTATACCGTTGAATTTGTGAGCGGAAGCAATGGAAATTTAATTGATGATTGTAAGAACCTCAGATGAGTTGATGAAAGCAGAAAACTTAAATCAATTATTCAAGGCAAAATAAGTGCGGGTTGATCATTCAAACATATGTTGATGAATGCAGGCAGGTATGAGTTAATGAATGCAGGCGGTGCAGGTGAGCTGATGATTCAAGTTTGTGTTTTTTGTAGTTATTTTAATCCACTTCTTATCACCAGCCACAGTTTGGGTTTGTGTCCAAGAATCCAGTTTTGAAAAACATCACAGACTATTTAGTGGAGGAGGGAAGCTTTGAGGAAGATGAGCTCATTGGTTAGTGACTGTGTCATGTGATCCTGAATGTTAAGTTAAAGTTGACAATTTTCCAAGGGAAGTTTTTATAAAGAAAAGAGAGTCAGAATACTAACAACTTATTTTTGCATAACAAGTATTCCAAATGAACGTTTATTAGCTCATAAATGTGAAGAATGCTATTTGAACAATAAATTTTGTATGATTGTCATCTTTTAAGTCTCACTCAATAAGTTTAAGAGCTATTGGAAATAGCTTTTCAGTTTCTTAAAGTTTGGCTGTTTCGTTTTGTAAATTTTGCCTTCCTTCATTTAGGTGAAACTTGTTTTGTTTTGTAAATTTTGCCTTCCTTCATTTAGGTGGAACTAATGAAGAAAAGAAAGATCTCAGTTCAGAAGTAGCCGTGGAAAAAGATGAATCTTTGATCCAGGTATTTATGTATATATTATTCACAAGACATCTAATTCACACAGCGGTAAAATCGTCTAACTGCTTCACCTGTGCTATCATTTGGTGTTTGTGGAAATATCATATTCATACCTCATTCAGTATCAAGACTTGTGTGAATAATTTTTTCAGTCATTACTTTTTTAGTATTCCCCCTTGTATCAAAAGCAGAATAATTGTCACTTTGTTTTTTTTGTAATAGTAGTGATTTTGTAGCAACCTATTCTACTTGGTCCAAAACTTGTTGCCTTTTATGACCTTCTTTCCTCTCTCTGCTACATAGATCTTTTAAATTTTAACAGTTGTGTTGAGTTGCTGTTGCCAGTAAGAGCTTCAATTCTCTGAAGGATTTTAGGTATTAAAAATCTATTCTAATGTATATAATTTTTTTTTTTTTAGGCTTGATGAGGAAACTGACCTCTAGACATTGAGACACTGAACGAAATGGGGATCGAGAATCACCTGGAGAAACTGATGAAGAAAGTAGTAGAGTCAGGGCCTTGGAAGTGTTTAGTCACTGGTTTATGCAGCCAGGAGAGTCAAGGATTGATGCCGTTAGCGAATTTACGTTCTAAAAAAAGTGTTATTGAGGCAATCCAATTATTTGCCCCAATCACTTTATTTGCGCTAATTTATTTAGAGGATCTCAAAGCAGACAAATAAAGGCTAAGTCTACTGTGTCTCAGTGTGTCGTAATAGGTGACTAATATGAGGTTGTGCGTGGGACTGGCAACCTCATGTAAAAAAAATTGTTACAGAAACCATTGCTCCGAGAGCACATGAATGCTTTGATGCAGGCATCATACAGGGGAAGCTACTGCATTGATGCTCCATAGGAACAACAAGGGATGTGATGATACTGAATCCATTGTTTGAGCATTTCAGTCTGCTTCTTATAATTATTATGGTCTCTTGTTTGATTTCAGGCCTTGGATCGAATGATTCTTTATTTGAGATTGGTGCATTCCATTGACTACTACAGTGCTAATGAGTATCCCAATGAAGATGAGATGCCACACAGATGTGGTTTCATGCACGCTAGGGGCAGTCCTCCAATCTCCAAAATTTCACAAAATGATAGTATGTTGTTGAGCCATTTTTCTTTGCTATGTACCATAGTGGTAATCATTAGTGTTCTTGAGTACTTCAGCTGTATTATTAAATGTTAGTTGAAAAGTTAAAATGAAAAGTATTTTATACAGTAATTCTTTGTCAGTGAAAGTAATAGAATGAGATCTTCAGTGTTACATAGAGCTAATCCTAAAATAGGGAAGTGAATCAAGGACAGTAAACAAGCAGGAAAATTCCTTGTGGCCATATAGATGTGATTTTACAGAAGAATGTTACAAATACCATAGACATCAAAACAGAGTAAAGAGGGTGTGCTAAAAGAAACTAGTTTCCACAGGACACTTATTCCTCACATTAGAAGGAAGCAATCCACTTTCTTTGAACATTTGATGAGAACGAAACTGGAATCTGTTGTGATAATAGGAAAGACTGCAGGAAAATGTTATAGAGATCAACAACAAGAACAGATACTGGACAGTTTAACATTGTGGCATGGAAAGAAGTTAACAGAACTTTCTGTTTCGTTCGTCATGAAAAGGACATTGGTCGTGTTGTGTCCGTTTACAGCGAAGCTGCAATATTTTCGCCTTTTGGCCGACACATCCGATTTCAGCATGGCATTTTTTGGGACCGGGTTTGCCTTCCCTCTTCGATCCCTACTCTCTCAGCCAGACTTCAGTGATGCGGCCTGTTTCCAGGACCACCACTTGGAGGTGGAGTAGGGTCTTGGTCAGCTCTGGTTCGCTGACGCAAGCAGTCAAGCTATGGGTCGCTGACTGCATTTATCACTGTTGCTGCATCTTCGGTCCCTGTTAACAGAATTGATAAATAGTATTAGAGATCAGAAGTTGTGTAGAGACATGATCACCTATGCCACCAGGCATGGTACTTGAAGAAGTACAGTTAAATCTGAATGTTGTTTGTCTGTAGCGGAACATACTTTAAAAAAAATTGTGCCTGGTAAAATATTCTTACAGTATCATGGGCTCATTATGCTGCTTCTAGTTTGGTGTTAACACTGCATTGTGGTATAGGAGATGACAGCATTTGATGAGTGAAGTTTTTAAAAGTTGATTTCATTGTTTTATAATAGTACATTGAGATCAGGCTTCTTAACCTGTGGGGATCTGTGTTAAAAAGTTAGTTGCTTATCCTTTACAGGACGTGGCAATCAACCCCAGCTTTTATTGGCTGCTTGTGATTTTTCTAGGCAATTTTTTTCATTCAGTAGTTTGCCATTGCTTTCTGAACGGTACGGCGCTTATACCATTGTTAAAAATCCACACAAAGTGATCTGCTACCAAACTGCCTGCAGCAGGTTTCGAACCTGGTATATCTGGATTATGAAACTGCGTTCATATCCATTAGGCCACAGACAGGGGGTCTGTGTACATAACCTAAAAATGAGATTTTATTTTTCCCGCCAGAAATTTTACATAAAAGACATGTTTATCCTGAGAGTAAGACAATTTGCACTAAATATTTGAAAATGTTTTCAGTGATGCATTTTTATGAAATTTTGTGTTTGATTTGTTTTAGTCAATAAGTATATCAGCAACTTTGTTTTTGATTTGTTTTAGCCAATGAGTATATCAGCAACTTTGTTTTTGATTTGTTTTAGTCAATGAGTATATCAGCAACTTTGTTTTTGATTTGTTTTAGTCAATGAGTATATCAGCAACTTTGAGAAGAAGATCAAGCCACTTATGGAGACTTCCCATCAGATCACAGATACCGAGTCCACACAGTTGGGCAGGAAGGATCCTGATGCATATCCTTTTACCAGATGTCGTTATTGTACTTTACAAACATCTGTGATGTCAGCCAGTAGAGATGTTGCCATGTTTTGTTCTGTACCACATTATTATCATCATTTTCCTTTGTGCTCCTTACAGAGCATGAAACCACCACTGCACTTGGTCCCCTTGTATAGGAAGCCTGTGCCAAGCAGTTTTTCTATGGCTTCCTATACAAAAGGCAATTCTATGGCAATTTGTTTTACATGGTGAGTTGCCTGCCCAGTGCACAATCTCATGTTGCCTTGTACGATAATCCTGAGGATGCAGTAAGCCTATTCTTTCTTTGACTGTTCAGAGACCCCTGGTAGCTATACGGGGCAGTACCATGTTATGGTCGACAGTTATTCTTTCAACGAGGTTTTGATATGTGTGTGTGCATGCATGCGAGCAGGTGAGAGAAAGTAATACCCTTGTAATTTTGTCATCCCGTACTCTAGTATGTACGTATTTGTCTTTCAGGTGCTAATTATTTCTGCTGGTTTAAGCAGTTACGCAGCCATGTTATTCTTTTTTTTTTTTTCCTCTCCTGAAAAGTCATGTAGTGGTGCCTAGTTTCATGCATTTTGGCCCTTAAGACAACATGACAGTCATTTCAAACACCTTAAGTTTGATCTTTTTGAGTACCTTGAGCCAGGATACATAACTTGACAGAATTCTTCAAATAGTTCTTGATACTATGGAATTTTTCTCTGTGAAATATTTTGACAACTACCACTTGACATGGATCAGGGGCAGAAGTTAACAACGGATCAGTATGAATTGCAAAAAGGAAAAAAAAGAGATGAAAAGAGTGTTGCTCTTTTTTATTCATGAAAATGGAAAGGTGTTTTTCACCAATTATGAAATTATTGATTTAATTTTTGTTTTATTTAATTGATTTAGAATTTTTTTAACAATGTTCTATCCATATGATCATTTTATTAGGTCGTAGCTTTAAAAAAACTTACTTACTTATTTAGTCGTTCCTCTTCTACCCTGAGGTGTAGAGGTTTGCCAGAGAGAGCACCATAGTTTTAAAAAAAGAAAACAGTATGTTTAAAAAAAAATTTGTTTTGCCTCGGTTTGGTGAGTCGCACCCAGGTCAACCTAGAGTCCATCGGTTATATAAAGGAGCTTGTCCAAATATAAAATGCCTTGTAGTCTGGATTGAAAACAGTATATTTTTGTTTGTGTCGTTTTTGTTCGTGTATTTTAATTTAAGCTTTCATTTCAAGAATTCATTTTTGAAAATTATTGATACTTGACAATATTTTGAAGAAAATGACATTTAAGGTATTGCTGTTTCCATCTGCCTGTAGTTTTCTTTTCTGTGGCTTTATGTTCCTTAATGCAAGTACAGAGGTGGAAAAATTTGTTCAGTCAAACACCCAAGAGTTGTCTAAGGACAAGTGGTTATGTCCCTTGTCAGGGAAGAAATTTAAGGGACCTGACTTTGTTCGCAAGCATATCTTCAACAAGCAGCAGGACAAGATCGAGGAAGTCAAACAAGAGGTGTTTTATTTATTTTTTCTTTCTTTCAATCTTGTTCAGTAAATATACCATGACTTCTGCTAAAAGAAAGCAGTCAAGGATGGTGGCTCTCTCCTAGTAATGTTAGGATATTGCTTAAAACAGGGGTTTGCAGCTGATTGCTGGTCGCTCACAAGGAATGATTTAATATCTGTAGGAGACTGGATGGGCAGGAGGGGCATGGGGGGAAGGTTGAAAAAAAAAAACGTTTGGCTACGGAAATTCAGACTTGCCTGTGTCCCCAGTGAAAACACATAAGCTGTCTTACTAAAATTCACTTTATTTATGAACTGCATCTTTTCTTCAAAGTGAAGTTAGCATTCTGTGATATCTTATGTTGGTTTTATTTTCTCTCGCTCTCTGTCCAAGGAATTTCAGAAATCAGATCTTATGGTTGAGATAAAGGTTACATAAAGGCTGTGTTTATTCAGATACAGTGCAGACCTGATAAGGAGAACTCACCAGGGACCCAAGAAATAGTTCTTCTTATCAGAAATTCCTCTTATCCAGATAAGAGTTCAAGTATATGGTAATGCATTTACAACATACAATACAATAATGAATTAGCGTTGAATATGACAGATGTATGACACAGAAAATATGTAAATCACCAAAAGTGTTAATGTACAAAGTTGGCACAAATATCTAGAGAATAACAGCACTTTTTACACTTTGAAATGAAAAAGCTGCAATTTTCCTCTGTATCTTACTTAGTACCTGTACTTGAGTTAATAAAAATGTCTTTCCATGACATCCTTAAATTCAAAGAAATGATAAATTAAATCATCTTGGCATCCAGCCTGCATTATATACATGTTAGTTTTATCCATGCAATTTGAAACTTCCAACTGTGAAATAGTTTGTACCGTTAACCCACAGTCATCATTATCTCTAGAATTTGCACACTCTTAAATGATAAAGCACTCTTAAATGAAAAAGTATGTAATTTTCCTTTGTACTGCATCAATGTGACCTACAAGTTTGGACAACATTGCTGACCTATAATGAACCTTCAGATTTTGAATAATACCTTGGTCACAAGGCTGAAGTTTGGATGTCGCATTTGGTGGTAAAAATAAAAGTTATGTTGCTTTTAGATTTTGAACATTTATGTGGGCTGAACAGTTGTAAAGCACCAAAAGAACTTTGTGATGTTGACGTTCCATAGAATGATCAAATGCATATAGCCACTTGGTGAAAATGTATGATGTCATCCAGGCTATTGAATTAGCTGCATAATCAACACACAATTTTGTCAAACCTTTAAAACAGCGTGGATTTTTTAATTTACCGATTTCAAGTAATGGCAATTTATCTGAACCATCCATATTTGTACACACAACAATTGTGATTCTTTCTTTCCATTGCCCCCCCCCTGGCACTTTTTATTTCTGAAGGAAAAAGTCTTGTCAGGCAGCAATCTCCAAAACAATCCAGTTTCATCAGCATTAAACACATCAGCGGAATTATACCTACTCATGGCTGGTTTTAGCACCTCCTCCGTCCATGACTCGGTAGTCGTTTCATTCACAGAATGTCTTTCCCCACACAAAACAAAAGGTAAAGGAACCCGTTACACGCCCATTGAGGCATATTGGGAATATGGTGTTAGGCCCATATTATCTTGACCGTCGGCACACTAGGGGTGATGTGGTTGGCATCACGCCGGCCACCTTAACCTTCACAGGGTTGCTCTGGTACCCATTTGGAGCTGGGTCGACCCAGAAGCCGTTTGTAACCTAATAAATTCCCACCTCATCTGGGGATCGAACCATAGACTACTGCGCTAGGAAGCCAGTGCACTAACCACTATGCTACCGCGGCTTTGTAAGTAATGTGCCGTTTTTTAAAACAACCCAACCAGCCAGGACTACATAACTCCAGCCAGTCCGACCTTCCAGAAGTGCTAACTCTTCTGCCTTTGCAGTTAATATAGGTCCATTTACAGGAACATTTGCTGATCTTGCCAAGGTGAACCATTTTAGGAGTGCCGTGTCAACCACATCACACGTCGCTTTTCGGTTCTTCATTCTGTGACAATCAACTTGTCCACCATAAACATTTTTCTGTACCGATCCTTATTTTTTATGATTCCTGAAAGCGTTGATTTTGGAATGTCGAATTCCTTTGCTATTTCCATTTTCTTTTTGCCACTATTTTCCTATTCTTGTACTAGCTCAATCTTTCTTTTCAAAGATATGGATTTTAACTTTCCAGCCATTTTTAGAGGGGAAATAACTCAAATTCTAACACTGACGAAGCGCGCAATTTCTGAAAATAGCCGAAAAGTTGTACAAATGTCCAGGTACTGTATTTGAAAAAAGTTCGCCTTAAGCAGATCAAATTATATAGTCGGGACACGTTTAATCGTTCGGCATATCCGAAAATTCGTGATAAACGGATTCCGCTTAACCGGACATTTTTTACAAAGACAAAGAAGAAAAATTGCCGGGGATAAACAAATTGTTCTTCACAACAGAAATTCGCCACATCCGAGATCGCCTTAAGCGGTTTGCACTGTACTCTGAAGTTAAAGAACTTACTGTTTCTATAGTAGATCCCCACAGCTCCTGAGTTGCCTATCCCTCCTTTAAATAATATATCTTGCTGTGTTTACGGAGGTATGGGGAAAAAAGTAATGAAAAAAAAATGTATTATTATGTTTAAGAAATCTGAATTCTCATCTCCTTCTCCTGAAGGAACATAAGGTCACCACTGAAACTGCTCTCCCTGGAGGAGCCTGCATTAAAGCATAGTATGTGTTTGCTGTATTCTGTGGCAATTAGTTTTACATGGTGAGGTTGCCAGCCACATGTATGACTTCACTTTAGTCATCTCTTGTAACAAGCCTGCTGGGAGTGGTGGTCTCTTTAAGTATTTGTTTTGTCAGACATCCCCAGAAATCACACTGGGAGGGGAATCTAAACACTGAGTCATTCATTGCTAGTACTCGAGAGTTCCAACCTAATCCTGCAAGTTGCAGATTTGTCGTGTATTCCTGTCCTCATTTGACTCATCCACCACCATTTCCTTGCATTACTTTATAGACCTTGCCATCTATAGATCCCAGAGGTCTCTGAGGAGACAAAGTAAGAGCAGGACTACTGTTCCCTCATCAATCAATCAATCAATACCCTTTAGCTCCCCAAGGAGCATAGGCCTTCAACAAACACATGCCAAGTCTTCCTGTCCTGTGCCATCCGCTCAAGTTCATTCCATGTTTTCCTCATCATTTTCACTTCTGTTTCCAGTTCTCTTCTCCATGTGTTTTTTGGTCTACCTCTGCCTCTCTTTCCATGTGGATTCCCTCATGCATGTCATAAAAGGCAATTAATGTGAGGTTTTGTAAGGGGCTGACAAACTCATCTCTTCATGAAGGACAGCTTACAGAACCGTTTGGGATAAGAACGGGAGTGCAACAGGGATGCCTCTTGTCTCCATTTTTTTTCTTACTAGCAATAGATTGGGTTATGAGAACATCGACAACACGCAACAGAAATGGAATCCAGTGGATTCGACTAAGCAGTTGGATGATCTGGATTTTGCTGATGACTTGGCTCTTCTGTCCATTAACCGTAATCAGATACAGGATAAATTGAAAACACTCGATGAGAGGTCACAGCAATTGGGTCTGAAAATACACAGGGAAAAGACAAAAATAATAAGAATAAATGCACGTAATGATAACAGGGTTGAACTTGAAGAAACACCACTACAAGATGTAGAATCGTACACATATCTTGGCAGCAATATAGACAAAGTTGGAGGGACAGACAGTGCTATCAAAATAAGAATACAAAAAGCAAGAGGAGCTTTCATTGCATTGGGAAATATATGGAGATCAGGAGAAATCGGATCCAACATGAAAATAAGAATCTTCAACTCAAAAGTCAGTACTATTGTATGGCTCTGAAACACGGAGAACAACAAAGACAACAACCAAAAAGCTACAGACTTTCATAAATGGGTGCTTGCATAGAATAGAAGGATTAAAATGGTATGACAAGGTTACCAACGTGGAACTGATGACAAGAACCAGACAAGTGCCAGTGGAACAAGAGATGAGAAGAAGACGATGGCGATGGATAGGACACACACTGAGGAAACCTGTTGATAGCATTACAAGGCAGTCCTTGTTCTGGAACCCCCAGGGCAAGAGAGGCAGAGGTAGACCAAGAATTACATGGAGAAGAGAGCTGGAAACAGAGGTGAAAATGATGAGGAGAATGTGGAAAGAACTTGAGATGATGGCTTGTGACAGGAGGACTTGGCATGTGTTTGTTGAAGGCCTATAGTCCTTTGGGAGTGGAGGGTTATGATGATGATGATGACAAACTCATCAAGTAACAGAAGTTACTGCAGAAACCACTGTGTGAGGAAGCAAAGATTCTTTGCCGCAGGCTTCTTACAAGGGTGCCAGCTGCAGAGGTAGCTACATGCTCCGTAAGGTGCAGAAAAAAAAATGAAAGAAAGAAATTAAATTTGCCAGTCTTGAGCTACAGCTGTAATAAGGAGAAGAAACAAGACACTCGTCATTCATGTAATCTCAGTTGTCACATTCCAATTTTTTATATTTTGAACATTTTATGGAGGTGCACACATAAGAATGTTTAGTTGGCAAGATTAGAATAGTTTCTTTTCAATTGTGTGCCATCTATAATTTTTTGTTTTGTTTTGTGAGATGTTTTTTTTTAGAATGTTTGGATTTTAAAAATCTTTTCATTGTTTTTGTGTAGCATTCCTTGTAGTTTTAAATTTAAATCTTTTTTTTAGTACATATTTTTTCTATCCATTAACAAAATTTCATTTGATGTTGCCATTGTAGATCATTTTTCCTATTCTGTCTTTTTTTCACTTGATATTGGCATTGTAAAAATTCTTTTGTTGATGCTTTCTTCTTTTTGCGCATTCTTTTGCACATACATGATTATGTGTTTTGTTTCGTCATTTTATTTATTAATGTTTTCATTGTGATGCTGCACTGTAATTCTGTCTTTCAACCGGCCCGATTCTATCGTCTATTTTGTATTTCCGGGCCGATCCTGTTCTTTTATTTTGAATTGTCACCATTTTATTTCTTCTCATTTGAATATATATCGTGTTTGGTATTTTTGAGGAGATAAATTAAATGGGGTCGTTTTACGATGGTAGGTTTATTTTTCACTCTGCCAGTTTTTTCTCTTATAGATTTTTTTTCACGATCACAGAGATTTCGTTGTTTACGAAATAATCGCCATTTCCGGCACGCGGTATGACGAGTCCGGAAGCACGCGGTCGTCAGGTAACGTGACGCAATGTTAGGCCACGTGGGTTTCGCAATAATGCGTAGGAGTGGTTCCCTTGGTGTATAAATAGCCAGTTAGACGGGGCAGCGTTCTCTAGAGTAAGAAATAATTGCCTGCCGTCAGACTACGTAATTTATCGTCTCCACTGTGGGAAAAACAGCGATGAATTGGTATGTAGAATTTTATTAATCGTTTTACTTATTAGGGGTTCTTTTAGAATTTCGCCCGTAGTTAATTTCGTCAGGGACATTAATTCTTAAGTTTTAAACGCCAGCGCCATCCATTACTTTCTTTGTAGAACGATGTAAATGTACAAAGTGTGTATAATTCTTTCTGGGATTTTGGCAGTAGATAGGAGTGTGTGAAGTTGTGAGAAACTCGTGTGCCCATATTTGTAGAATGTTATGTAAAACCACCATTTATTTCTGTGTATTTACTAATGTAATTTTATGGGGAAATCCCTGGTGTGTTCGTTAATTTTACTGAGCCTTAAATGTGAGAAATATTGTCGGAGGGTTCAGATTTACGTTGTAAGTGAATTATACTGCTTAGGGGAGGAAACTATTCCTATAGCGAGATTTAATTTAATTTTGGAGCAAGCCGGGAAACCTCAATGGGTAATGTTAAAAAGGGAGACCCCGGAATTTCGGACAAAAGAAGTTCCCGAGTTGAAAATGTTGACACGTGGGTAGCCATGTGTGACGGCCAAGTGGCCCGTCAGACAGATTTTGTTTATTTGGCTGGCGGATTTTAGTTGCGAGAGAGAGAGAGAGAGAGAGGAGGGAGATTTAAGTGCCACATGGGTAGAAATATTTTATGTATTGTTATGCAGAATGAGAGAGAAGGAGGGAGATTTAAGTGCCACGTGGGTAGAAATATTTTATGTATTGTTATGCAGAACGAGAGAGAGAGAGAGAGAAGGAGGGAGATTAAGTGCCACGTGGGTAATATTATTTTTTTGGTATAGTTGTACATGACGAGTGGAGTATTGAGTAAGAGGAGTTAGGTTAGAGATGCTTTATGTTAGAGTGGTGTACATTAGACGCATTTCCTTTTAATTTCAGCGGGTGACGGCAGAATAGTGGGGGAGCGTAAATTTGCACATGTGCAAAATTACCCACGGCAACAAGACATATCTTAAGGGGTCAGAGGACTCGAGTTATCGTCAGAAGCACAACGAAAATAACCTACGGTCTCTTGCAGTAAAGTGCCCATGCTTTAGCGGGAACGAGGTTTATTTATCGTACAGCCATAGCTTATCGCTATTATAGTCTCCAGCAACGGCAAGTGGCCCGGGAGATTGGTGTAATCTTAAACAGCCAGAAATCTCGGCTGTGGTTTTCCTCTAGAGCCGGAGCGGGTTGAAAGGGGAACGTATAGAAGCCAGTCAGCAGCAGAGTAGATCCTACAGTTTATCAAGCACCTCAGGCTTGATACCGGAACAGCATCGTCATCACCAAATTCAGGAACAGGTGACAGGGTTACCATACCTAGGTCCTGAAAGTAACGAGAGAAGAGCGTAACGGAGACGCCGCATCATCAGTCGTCGAGTGTTAGAGAGACACTGAGACCAAGAGAGAGAGAGAGAAGGAGGGAGAAAATAGACAGGACCAGTAGGGTCTGTTCAGTGTCCACTCGAAGGATAGACACTGAGCCTTTGGGTTACTCCAAGTCTATTATTTTAGCATCGCCAGTGGTGTTAGTTAGCGGCGCATATCGCCTACCAAGATGGAAGCTGTGTAGATGTTTTCGTTGAGAAAGAGTCAACCGGACTGAGACAGTAGAATCTTATTTGTATTAGAGAGTGGAGGCTAAAGCGGACAGCCCCCACAATAGTAGAGTTATTTAATCACTAATCATTTTATTGTTCCTCAGCAGGGTGACAGAAAGAGTGAATGTGATTTGAGGTTTTTTTTTTCTAGTGTCTATCTAATCTAATTGGTGCGTTGTTTTCAGGCCGTGCAACAGTGCACGCTATCGACTGACTTGATGACGTATGATGCAATTTTTATGTTTTTTTCTTGTATGTAAATAAATATATACATATATTATTTACTGGATCAGCTTCTACTCCTTACTATACTTACTTTATGTCATCTGTATAGTGGTGTCTGTGGTCGTTTTTATACACCTTATCTCCTTGTATTTAAAGGAAGTCAGAGGAGGGTGAGATTATAGCCAATTTGAAGTCATGAAGCGGCAAGGGCGAGTCAAAATCTGGTTCTGTCCCTTGAGCCAATAGTCTCATCTGTCCACAGGCATGTCTTTTTCCATCTAAATTCTATCTTCTCAGACTTTCTCATACTAGGGTCTTGTTTTCATTCAGGCAAACTCTATAAACTTAAATCCACTTCGTGACATTCATGTAGTAGAATTTTTCATTGTTTTCATCCCTTCTTTCTTTTTTTCACTAGTTAATCTTTGTCACTTATCATTTCTTTATTTTCCTTTGTGCCTGTTACCGCTGGTAACACCTTCTGCAGGCGGGATTGCTGGACAATGTTAATATATATATATATATATATAATTTCGCTGATAAATGTCAATCATTCCAGTCTTTAACACTTAACTCCCTTTAATTAAAATATGACTTAACAGACTACACCGACCTCCGGGGAAAAAAAAATAATATGATCATTTTTTTTTTTTTTTGGGAAAAAAATTACATTGAACAAAAAAAATAAAAATTGAGGTTGATGCAATCATAATATCTACACACAAGGATTACACTATGTTAAGTCATGTTAACAAAAAAGAACAAAAGAGGGATAGAAGGAAGTGTAAAGTAAAAAACAATGAAGTATAGAAAGATAATGAGATAAGCATACGAAGATAGAAAAATTCAACAGCAAATGGAAATGGAAAAACAGAAATTAGAGGCTGAAAAACAGAAATTAGAGGCTGAAGATAGAAAAATTCAACAGCAAATGGAAATGGAAAAACAGAAATTAGAGGCTGAAGATAGAAAAATTCAACAGCAAATGGAAATGGAAAAACAGAAATTAGAGGCTGAAGATAGAAAAATGCAACAGCAAATGAAAGGAAAGGATCTTATCTATGGAACTGGAGAAAATAAAGGTAGTGAATATTGGTAATACACAAAATGAGACAAATAATCAAACAACTTCTAATAAGGCAAATACTAATTCTTATAAAATCAGATTGCCTGTTTTCAACTCTGCCTATGATGATATTTCATTCTATCTGAATAGATTTGAACTTTCATGCGAATCTCATAAGATAGACAAGTCGGAATATTGTGCACGACTTATGGACATACTTAAGGGTGAAGCTATGAACACTATAAGTATGTTGGAGGGCCCTGACAAGAATACTGGCCACCACTTATGTTACCGCTGGATTTGCGGTAACACCTTCTGCAGGCGGGATTGCTGGACAATGTTTATATATATATATATATACATATACATATACATATATATATACATATATATATATATATATATATATATATATATATATATATATATATATATATATATATATATATATAATTTCGCTGATAAATGGCAATCAGCTCTAGTCGGGCTTACTGGTGGCCGACAGGTGTGTGACTATGTAGATAACAACATAAGCGAATATTAAAGGGTTCTGGCATACCTGAACAGACTGAAATCACACACCACTGCAAACATAGGAGTCAGGAAATGTTCAGAACAGCTGTAACGTTTTAAACAGTTTATTGACGACACAGCAAAACGTTGACATCAGAAACAACACACTGTCACAGGTTACTACGGTTATAAAATACGTGGCAAATGGCTGTAGCACATAGTATCAATAGACATCAGTATAATCCACAGGATCAATTATCCATCAACGGGAACAACATCATAATTCTTATTAAACATCAGCAACTCTCTCAGTGCAATAACATCCATGGGAACAATATCCATCAGAGGGAAAAAACATCATAATTCTTATTAAACATCAGCAACTCTCTCAGTGCAATAACATCCATGGGAACAAATATCCATCAGAGGAAAAATGAATCATGATAATCATAATGGCCGGTATTTTTTTTTTTTTCGTACGCCCGCTAATACTCGAGGCGAAATCTCAGGTTATTATTATGTCTAACCTGACATTGATTTTACGTGAGTATCCCTTTATTTCTTGTACAGAGACAGGTGTCCCTCGCCATTCAGGCAAATACTTGCCGATTTCGGAGGTACCCATTGCAGCTGGGTCGGCTCAGGAGCCGCCAGTCCCTGGTCGACGACACTTCTTCAAATGTTCTCGCCAGGTCTCGAGTTAATCCAGTCCAAATCCCGGTCGACGAAAAATCCTCAAATGCCGTCGCCCGGGTTTGATCCTGTATCACCCGGTCGCCAGAGCGGTGTTGTAACCACTACGCTAGCGCGGCTCCCATAATGGCCGGTATAATCCATGGCCTGAAAATATATTCCATCTATTAAATTCCCTTCACAAAAATGTATTATGGAACACACTAGCGAAATGGTAAACGTCCATTTTCCAGCTCTGCCACACAGCGTACTCCAAAAATCAGCTGCTCAAAACAGCTCAGTAAAAAATCATTCAAGCGCAAACTCGCAGCTTGAGATGTGAGCTGAATTCATCCGCCTTTCCCCTCAAAACTACTTAAAAGAACGTTCTACCAGTTTCTTTATCCTATCTTTAAACAAAGTAACAACTAGACAGGTAACAGTTTAAACATTACTCCGCCTTCCACCCCTCAAATAATAAATTCTCTCATCACGCAGAGCGTGTTTACAAGCGTGTACAAAAAACCGACCCGTACATTCCAGTCTTTAACACTTAACTCCCCTTAATTAAAATATGACTTAACAGTGCCCCCTATGGAGCATGGAACAACCACCATCACCAACTAGTTCCCTTGCAGGAGGCCTACACAAAACTTTCACATGCTCTTCTTCTTGTGGTTTCTGTAGCAATTTGTTTGACATGATGAGGCCAGCAACCCACATACACAACCTCACATTAGTTGTCTTGTATGGCTTAACTGATGGATCAGTAGTCTTGTTCTGTCATTGTCTCACCCCCCCCCCCCCCCCCCCCCCGCGAACCGCACAGGGCAATCTTTGTCACTAATAGAGACCCAATGTTATCTTTCATTTTCTTTTGCACTCCTGAATGAAAATAAGAGTCACCACTTCAGTTTGTCCCCCTTGCAGGAAGCCTTCACCAAACATTCACAAGTTTTTGCAGCAGTGATGTTTGTGGGAATTTGTTTTACACAATGAGAATGCCAGTTCCCATGCAACCTAATGATATGCATAAACCATTATTTATCATTTCAATGGAGACCAGTCATGGTGCATGGACATGATTTTATTTATACAGGGGCTACATTGGTTAATAAAAGAGTTGTCCAATCATTTGCAGGTTAAATTCTTCAATAATTACCTTCTGGACCCAAAACGTCCCTCATTGCCTGAACATCCCAGCAGCCGACCAAAGCCTGCACCCATACCTTCACCTCAGCCGGCCCCTCCTGTTGGACAACGTATGGATCCTTACAGCTATATTCCGCCAGCAACTATGGGAGTATATGGAGCAGTTAGACCTCCCATGTATGGAGGTGCAGGCAGTGGTGGTGAGTGGTTGATCTGTGTTTACATTATATTCTGTGGTTGTCATAATGGGGGCCAATCATAAGGGATTTTTCTATGTCCTAGAATATTGAGAATTACATTTTTGATTATCTATTTTTGGTTGCTTATTTCATAATTTTTTCCCCTTTATTTTTTGTTTTTTTTAAAAACTCTGCCCATTTTTCTCTGGATCTTTCTTACCCGTCACACACGTATAGTTAGTTACCTGGGGTTTTTGAGGAAGCCATGTCATAAGAGGTGACTGATACGAGGTTGTGCATGCGACTGGTGACCTCATCATTTAAAACACATTGCTACATAAACCACCACTACAAGATCCATGGATGGCCTTGGTGCAAGCTTCCTGCACGGGAACCCGTCTGCTCTTTATGACAGGAATTAAATTAGTATGGTTCTTGTAAGGAAGTCTTTTGTGCCCATTTCATGACAATTTTACATTCCTCTGCTGTTTATTGTATGCACCACGTTAAAATGATAGGTAAATTACTGAGCTGCTTGTGAATTTTCAATACAGAAATGAGAAGTGCACAAGAAATTAGAGCTGGTCATTGGAGAGAAAGACAGAACAGTCAGATTTGTGCTATGTAAAGTATTTGTGCTTTATATATGCACATCTCACCTTTGAAGAAAAAAAAATTCTCAGGTGGGCTAGCTGGGAAATATCCTGTAAAGAGGACGAACCATTTTTTAAAGTCCTCTTGATATTTGTAAAGTTATATTAATGTCATCATCATGACTACTCTTCAGCTCCCTAAGGAGTATATATGCTTCAGCCCTCAACAAACTCATGCCAGGGCCTCCCATCCTGTGCCTTCAGCTCAAGGTCTTTCCATGTCTTCTTCATCCCCTTCATGTCTGTCTCCAGTTCTCTTCTCCGTGTGTTCTTTGGTCTCCCTCTACACCTCTAACCCTGGGGATTCCAGAAGAAATTCTGCCTTGTAATGCTGTCAACAGGTTTCCTAAGTGTGTGTCTTATCCATTGCCAGCATAGTCTTCTCACCTCTTGTTCGACTGGCACCTGTCTGGTTCAAGTCATCAGTTCCACATAGATGATCTTGTTTGGTTCAAGTAATCAGTTCCACATTGATGATCTTGTTTGGTTCAAGTCATCAGTTCCACATTGATGATCTTGTTTGGTTCAAGTAATCAGTTCCACATTGATGATCTTGTTTGGTTCAAGTAATCAGTTCCACATTGATGATCTTGTCTGGTTCAAGTAATCAGTTCCACATTGATGATCTTGTCTGGTTCAAGTAATCAGTTCCACATTGATGATCTTGTCTGGTTCAAGTAATCAGTTCCACATTGATGATCTTGTCTGGTTCAAGTAATCAGTTCCACATTGATGATCTTGTCTGGTTCAAGTCATCAGTTCCACATTGATGATCTTGTCTGGTTCAAGTCATCAGTTCCACATTGATGATCTTGTCTGGTTCAAGTAATCAGTTCCACATTGATGATCTTGTTTGGTTCAAGTAATCAGTTCCACATTGATGATCTTGTCTGGTTCAAGTCATCAGTTCCACATTGATGATCTTGTCTGGTTCAAGTCATCAGTTCCACATTGATGATCTTGTCTGGTTCAAGTAATCAGTTCCACATTGATGATCTTGTCTGGTTCAAGTAATCAGTTCCACATTGATGATCTTGTCTGGTTCAAGTAATCAGTTCCACATTGATGATCTTGTCGTACCATTTCAGTCCTTCTGTTCTGTGCAAGCACCGATTTATGAAAGTCTGTTACTTCCTGGTTGTTGTTTTTTGTTGTTCTCTATGTTCAGAACCACACAGTAGGACTGATTTGACATTTGAGTTGAAGATTCTGATTTTTGTGTTGGGTTTGATTTCTCTTTATCTCCATATATATCCCCCTACGGTGAAACCTCCACTTGCCCTTTGTATTCTTATTTTGATATCATTGTCCATCCTTCCAACATTGTCTGTATGGCTGCCAAGCTAGACATATGATTCTACATCCTGTAAGGCTAATTATTTTAATGTGGCTGATCAATGTCCTTATTTTTGAAGTCACCAAGGTGCATATTTTTCTATTGCTATATATTTTCTCACAAGTTTTCTTTTTCAGACTATCTTTGCACTAATATATTTTCAGTTTATCAAAGTCCATTCACGGTACGAGAGACACGGCCACCTCCAGACACATTTAGAAGAAACAACTTTGGAGGAGCAACCCGACCATACCGCCGCTCAGATCCACGTCAGCTCATACAGTATACAGACTTGGATGCACCAGACGAAGGCGATTTGTTTTAGTCATAACGGCAGCTGTATTTGTATTATTACTGCTTTGTTACTTTATATACAAACTGTCAAACATAAAATGTGCTCATCTTATAAAACATGTGCTCGATTCAATTAGAAAATGTGCATCCATACTGTAAGATGTGTTTGTTTAAAATGGATTAATATGAGAGTTCTGATAGGTTGTCATCTTTATACCCAGAGATGAGTGGTGTTACAATTGTCCAGGTTTGTAATGGGGGGAAAAATACATACACTTTTAGTTTTTGAATTTAAGTTTGTTCACAAGTCATGTTTTTGTGGGTATTGCATTTCAGTCATGTGGAATACATCATCATCATTATCAGAGTGCCAGGTTGACAGAAGTCTGTCTACAAGTTCAGGTGCCTGGTATTTGTTTGTCAGCTGTATTATTTATGTTCTCTCAGACAGTGTATCTATTGTTTGCTCACTGTTAAAGTTTTGTTATTGTTATTGTTGAACAGAATCGACATCATTGCACTCGGGGTAAACCCATAGGTGCTCAGTCTCCCTCAGTATATGTCAAAGAGTGTGAATGCTAACTGTTCCTGTAGCTCGCTGGTTGTATACACGATGGATGCATCCTCTTCTACGTCCATCTCTGCTAGCCTTACGTTTGATGCCATATTCCAACAGTCTTAACCTTGATGATTCATCTATTGCAGTCATTCTCTAACAGGCGATTATTAATTGTTCTCAGTATCTCTCCCTCATCCATATCCAGTGTCCACACATAAAGTTTTATACTATGTAGCTGTGTGGGATATAAAAATATTCTTAAGTAAGCCCACATCTCCTTAGCCTCTGTGATCTTCTTATGCTTATTGTTGGTGATTTGCTTCCATAAGACAGTATTGGCTTCTTGTAACATCATTTTTTTCTTGCCCAGGTCTTGCTGACAGTTCCAGTGCTGCTAGCAATATATCAAGTGCTATGTGAAAGTATGCACGCAGTGTAAATGAATATGGTTCCTATTACGTGATGTATATGTAGTTTACTGCACAGTTTGTTAATAGCATAATGTTGTAGAGTAGGTAGTGCGAAAGCAGATAACTGCCACAAGGAAGTGAAATGTTAGACTTCACCGTACTAGGTCTAGCTAGCATGAGGGGAGATGACCAGTTCCCTTCCTCACTGTCTTTCCTAACTCAATTGAAAAGCCAGGTACCTATTTACATCTGGGTAGACTACAGCATGAAGCTACCAGATTTCGATCCCAGAGCCCGATAACTGAGCAGCGAGAGGAACACACTCTGCTTAACCAATTGGACGCATTTTGAACAAAGTACCAGGTATGAATCATAGAGGTATTGTGGACATTTTCAAGAATGGCAGGTGGGAGAGCAAGGGGATTAAACAGTTAGGTCAGGTACTTAACATGGCCTGGTAGACAGATTTTTTACATTATCAAAAATGTTCTCATTGCTTTGGGTTGTTTTGTTATCTTTTAGCTGTGCCTTTTATCTCATTAATGTGCCCAGGATTGGTCTTTAACACTTTGAGTACCAAGGCTTCTCAGTAGCAATTACCTTCAAGTACCAAGGGTTTTTAGGAAAAATTTCCGATTTGGGGTGATGAAATTTAAAAAAATCACTGAGACCGAATAAGTCAACAGATTTTCATGACACTTTCAGGATGATATGGGAAGTGGATAAGGTGTCGCGTGGTGACCTAGTTTTGTGTTCAGGTCATGTGATCATGGCAGCCATTTTTAATATTAATGAGGCAATAGACAAATATTGGCATGCACTATTGAAAAATGTATTAAAAATATTGAAATCAACTCAAAAGTCATAAGACTTTCCAAGATATAATATTATTGTACATTATTTCTAAGAAAAAAAAGCAATTATAATATGCTCTTAAAATGATATTGAGGTTAAAAAGCTATTTGAAATGGACACAAAATTCAAGGGCAAAATAGAAATTTTCATGAGGTACTGACATCATTTCATGCAAAAAGAATTTTTAAGAATACATACTTATAACTTTGCTTTAGCTGAGTGTGATAATCTAACATAAAATATGATCACAGATGCAGTTATTGTTGCTTTTTTCTCTGGCCTTGGGGGCCTATTTCCTTCCTGGCGGCAGCATTGTCCTCACACTTATAAAAAATTGAAAAGCAGGCACAACGCAGAGAGGTTTTTCACATCCAATACAAAAGAGTCTTTTCTGGATTCTCAGTCCAGCAGAATTACAAACAATGCATCTTGGTGCTGTCAGTTGTCTTCATACTGCTGTGAGAACTGATTATGTTCTGCGACGAGCCTACACCACTCATATTGTGATTATAAACATCTGCCATAATAGGTTTTCTACTGTCATAAATCTCCCTCACGGTATATGGATCTGATACTTTTGTCAGTAACATTGTTTATGTGGACTGCTGAACAAATTCTATAATGCCACGTACAAGCAACCATGTTTCCCGATCTAGCAAAAACAGATGAACGGCCACGCTTCATGTTATGTTTTGTTTTTCTCAAAATTACAGGAAACCTTCTTCTGTTTCAGTAATTTCAGTCTACCCTGCATCAAAACTAGACCAACTGTTGTCATTTTCAAAGGTCAGCTGAGAGCCAGAATCCAAATCATTGCAACATTCACTAGTTTCACTCATTTTAAAAGAAATTTCCACCTAAAGATCAATCAAAACACATGAAAAAATAATCCGGCTGACCATTTCTCAATAAAATTGAGTTACTTCCCTTCATATGCGTTATGTTCAAACACTTGCCGTGATAACATTGGTACTGTATGGAAACTAAGGCTTGTCGCCAATAGGCGCACATGGTACTCAAAGTATTAAAGATTGCCATCCTGCTTACTCTAAGGCAAGGCTTATGAACATGTGGTCCATAGGCCTAGGGTCCATGAATGGAATCTAAGGGGACTATATGCATAAAGTAAAATTTTTAATGATGCGTTTACGTACATTTTTTCTAAGAAGGGGTCCTGTAGCTCTCAGCAGACAGACAATCTAAGCGATCCATGGCATAAAAATGGTTAAGAAGCCCTGCCCTAAAGCCTCTAATTTTATCTGTCACCATGCTGTCAGTGGAGTCCCTTCATGTCAGTTCTATGACGCTTTTGGTTATTATGTAAGCTGCGTATCATAATTTTGTTTGCGTCCTCATGTAGAATTAGTCCAATTCTTTGGATCTTGTTATGTTTTTGCCATGTAGAGAGAATAGATCGTATTTTTTATTATCTGGCAAATACAGTTATGGCCAGATGGATTTAAAAAAAATCCGTGTATTGTTATTTCTGAAAACAGCTGTTTCATGTTATATATCAGTGTTTATATTTGTGTTGTTATTTCTTTAAACATCTGTTGAATTTTATTGTTTTGTATTGTCATTTCTGTAAACAGCTGTTTACTGTTATATCAGTGTTTATATATTTGTTGCCCATTATTTGCTGTAAAATATCGGCAGTCAGTTCACATTACCATCCTTTAAGATAAAAATAATTGTGTTGTAATATTTTATGTCTGCATTGAAAATAAATGACATTGTCATGATCTGCATGTTAAAAGTGTTTGTCTGCTGTTGCAAGCACTCATTTTTATGATAAACTTTTTCTGTCCCAGGCAATCTTTAGGTTTTGCCCTAACATCAAAATGAATACCAATTGTTTTTTCTACACTGGAAGTAAAAAAAAAAAAACCACATCTGTTTGTAACTCCTTCAGAATTTCTGCATTATTATTAACATTTAAGAGATAACAAACCTGAACACCACACTCCCACTCAGTCATACTGTGTCTTGAATTATAGCAAAACATATTGTGTCAGTTGGCAACACGGCTATAGCCATCATGAAAGTAATTTATTTAAAAGAAGTTCTGAAACAATCCGTATTAATTTCTTCAAAAGACACACCACTAACAAAATTCTTTAATATTAATACCCGAATTAAGTGCAACCTCATTAATAGAACTGCTTTCCTGTATTGTTCTCTCATTTGAAGCCTCATAATGTTCCAGTCTTCTTCTTCTTCTTCTTCGATCCTTAACCACCGACTGTCAAAGCAGTCAGTGGCCATCACGCCTAGTGGCGTCTTGTAGGGCAACAACAAATTGATTCCACTTTGCACGGTCGGTGGCCATCCTTCGTACAGTGCCCCAACTCTGGTTCATTCTTTGCATCTCAGCCTCCACAGTCCTCCGCCAAGTTGTTTTTGGTCGGCCTCTCTTTCGCTTTCCTTCAGGGGTCCAAAGCATAGCTGTTCTTGTGATGGCATCGGGGTCTCTTCTGAGGACATGACCAACCCAGCTCCAGCGTCTGCCAGCTATGATGGTATGCATGTCCTCTTGCTTGCTACGAGTAAGCAGATCTTGGTTGGTGATGGTATTCGGCCAAAAGATTCGGTGAATTTTTCTTAGGCATGTTGTGTGAAAAGAGGACAATTTTGACATTTCCTTCTCTGTGACTCTCCAGCATTCCGCACCATAGAGAAGCACAGAAAGCACGCAACTCTGGTATAATCTTAATTTTGTGCTTGTGCTGTATTGGGAGGACTTCCAGATGTTATTTAGGCTAAAGAAGGCTGTTCTTGCCTTATTCACTCTCCACATGTAAGCCTACCTTGCCGTGGTTGGAGAGCTTGAGCGCCTCAATGATCCCGGGAGCTATGCCGGCGGGAGTTTTACTCCTGGCAGGGTCACCCAAGCCGGACAGGTCCTGGGTGAGGGGCCAGACTAAATGGGCTGAGGAGTGGGTGGAACCCTATAGGTGTAGATGCAGAACCCACCGGCGAGTGGTACATGCTCTGGTCTGCACCAATCCACCCCCACTTCATGGGTTAAATGCTTTCTTGCCTCATTCTTCACTGTTTGTCGTCTATCACGCCCATGGCGACCGTTGCCTCAATTGGCTGTGTGTGGTGTACCCGGAAACGGGGCCTCCCAGTACTGAGGCAAAGTTAAGTCCCCGATGTCACTTATCGGTGCAGAATTGAGAGAGAGATGGCTGAGCATCACAATCCCTCCTGTGTTGCAGCATGATGAGAACCCAGCATTGCACACTGAGCTTGGGGGGATCACTTGGGCACCAGACTTAATACTGGCTCTTGACTGGATGGCCGCATGCAGGAGATTTCTACAATGGAGGGTTGGCAGGTGGTGGGTATCGGGAAGTGGCTCTGTGCAGGACGTGAGGATTCCTTGGGAGAGCCCCGAACCAGAGCACAGCATTGTGCAAGCTCTGCATAGTTGGAGAGCCCCCTGGATGACGGGGAATGCACAGTGTGCTACCCCACCTATCCCCAACTGCTAACTTAGAACCAGAAGTGGGGTCCTCTGTATGCGTGCCAGGCCAGGATAAAATGCCTGGGAAAGAGACTGGAGCTCAGAACTCCCTAACTCAAAGTTGCAGGATGGCAGAAAAGCCACGGGAAAGACAGGGCTATTTTGAAGATAACGCAACCATATTTTCACCATACGAGCTCGGACGCCGCCTCGGTAAACAAGGTCCGCGCAGAGCAGTGACACCCCCAGGCTGCTTGCGAATAGTCTACTACTGGGAACATAAACAGATTAGGGATGAGCCCACTCTCCCGTTGAACAGGTGCTAAAGTCGTAGATACTGGGCCAGAAGGCGCACCGGAAACCACAGTATCATGCAACTCGCTTTTTTTTTCTATGGAGAGTACACCGTCAAATAAATCTCGTTCTGGTGCTCGCCCTGTGGAGCTCCACCAGGCAGGTGCAGTGCCGGGCTCTGAGCCTCGACAGAGCCCACCCTCAGCTACTGGAGGACCCTCTAGACCGTCTTGTGGAGTCAACAGACGGCGGAGGAGAAACCCAGAGTGCCACTTGTCATGATGCACTGGAATGCAGAGGGAGTGAACAGCAAGCAGGCTGGATACAGCAAAAAGACAGAGCTGGAAAACATCTTGTATGAGAAGCAAGTCAGTGTTTGCTGTATCCAAGAGACTCACTTGAAAGCAGATCAAACCTTTAAAATAAGGGGATATCAATGCTTCAGATCCGACAGACAAGATAGACGAAAAGGAGGAGTACTTACTCTTGTAAGGAATAACATTCCTGCACACGAAAGGAAAACCTTCATGGATGGAGCAGAATATCAGCTGCTGCAGATAAAGGTAGACAAGAAGAGGTTGAAACTTGGCAAGATGATCACTCCCTAATCCTAGTCAATAATGCCACAGATACTCCTACCTTCTACTCCAGAGGATGGCACACAACCTCAACACCAGATCTTGCCTTCTCCACACCAGATATAGCTGGATCTATTAGTAGAGA
Source organism: Oreohelix idahoensis (assembly GCA_024509875.1). NCBI lineage: Eukaryota > Metazoa > Mollusca > Gastropoda > Stylommatophora > Oreohelicidae > Oreohelix > Oreohelix idahoensis. The sequence continues at coordinate 189,052 of JAMPIV010018955.1, forward strand.
AGTAGGAGACCAACTAGGGGGAAGCGACCATCGCCCAATCTTTCTTACTGTCCAGAGTGCAACTCTCAGTACAGGCCCAGCCATTACAAGATGGAACTACAAAAAAGCCAACTGGGGTTTATTCAGGCATCAGGTGAACACGCTGCTGTCTACCCTCAAGGTACAGAACAGAGACATTAATGAAGTGGTAAAAGACTTCAACAGATGCATACTACAAGCTGCAAAAGAAACCATTCCCAAAGGATGCCGGCGTAACTACATACCATACTGGTCCAGCACACTCCAAGAACGTCAGGAAGCTATGGACAAGGCTAGAAAGGACGCAGAGTCTCAGCCTTCACTTGAAACTCACAACAAATGGAAAAAGGCTGTAGCAGAGTTTCAGAGAACAAAGCTAGAAGAAAAGCGGAAAAGCTGGAGAACTAAAACGGCATCGCTGAACCTTGAGAAAGACGGCAGGAAACTTTGGAGATTAGTCAAGTCTCTAAATGAAGAGCATTCCTCACCAAGGCAGACTATCACATTGGATGAAGGTGGCAAACTTTTCAGAGGAAAACAAGCTGCAGACTTGTTTGCTAGAAGATACAGTTCAGAAAGCAACTTACCCATTAACATAGACCATCAGAGAGAGATAAGAAAAGAAATACTGGCAACCATGGGACAGACAGATACTCTTGCCCCAATGAGGGAACCCATCACACTAGGAGAACTACAGAAGGCTATTTCCAAGCTTAAGTTTCAAAAGTCACCCGGCCCAGACAAAATCAGCAACGAAATGCTAGTAAATCTGAGCTCAGCAGCAAAGACAAAACTGCTTGAGATATTCAACCACAGCTGGTTGAAAGGAACGGTACCCCAAGTATGGAGAGAAGCCATCACAATACCCATACTAAAGAAAGGGAAATGTAAGACCGAGGCTGCAAGTTACGGCCAATCAGTCTCACAAGCTGTGTTGGGAAGACTATGGAGCGAATAGTCAACCACAGATTGAAATGGTATTTAGAGTCTGAGCAGATCCTGGTGCCGGAACAAGCTGGATTTAGAGAATGCTACAGTATAGAAGACCAAGTTACTTACTTGTCTCAAGCAATAGAAGATGCCTTCCAGGAGAAGAAAAAGGTCCTAACGATCTGGGTCGACTTCAAGCAGGCCTTTGACAAGGTGTGGAAAGATGGCCTCATTGCAAAACTTAGGAGAAGTGGAATCCAAGGCAACATGATGAAATGGATCCAGTCATACTTGCATAACAGGAGAACTAGAGTCACTCTTGACGGTCTGCAGAGCAGAAAAGTGTTGCTCCATCAGGGGGTACCTCAAGGAGGAGTAATTTCCCCAACACTCTTCCTTGTTTACATCAATGACCTGGTGAAAGATCTCCCTGCAGGAGTTAAAGCTGCCTTATATGCAGATGACCTAGTACTCTGGTGCGCTGATGAAAATGTCACCACAGCAAATTATAGAATGCAGCGGGCAGCAGACATGCTAGTGTCATGGGCAGAGAAATGGCTTATCACAATAAACACAGACAAAACCTCCACAACACTGTTCTCCCTCGCCCCCAAGGACAAATCAGCTAACATACACCTAGGGACAACCGTGATCAAGGAAGAAAGCTACCCCACCTATCTTGGGGTGACATTTGACCAAAGGCTTACATGGAATAAGCATATTGAAAATGCAGAAGGAAAGGCCCGAAGACGACTAGGCATACTCAGAAAATTAGCAGGTACCAACTGGGGAGCAAATGAACGAAATCTAAAGAAGATTTATAATGGAGTAATAAGACCACACTTAGAGTTTAGCTCAGCAGCATGGTCATCAGCTGCTAACTCACATCTGCAGTCTTTGGACAAGGTGCAAAATCAAGCTCTCAGGCTCATTACAGGAGCCATGAAAACTACACCAATAACAGAGATGCAGAAGGTTGCTGGATTACAGACATTGTCCCATAGAAGAGACACAAAAACCATGATCCAGATGGAAAAGTACAACAGTATGCCAATGCACCCAATGAAGGCAAGACTAGATGATCTGGCATTGGGACGTCTAAAGCGTAGCAGCTTTGTGCATCGGGGGAAAAGACTTATAAGACAGCATCAAGAAGACCTATCCATGAAGACAACACCACTGAAGCCCACCCTATACCCTGTACCATGGGAGCAGGCCAGCAGTGCCCTCCAAATTAATACAACAGTCAGTGGTCTCACAAGTGGATGTGAGTATAATGATCTGCAAAAACGAACTGCTACATTGAGTATGATCCAAGAAAGCTATCCCGATCAATCATGGATACATGCCTATACAGATGGATCAGCAACTAATGCTGTTAGGAATGGAGGTGCCGGTATCTTTATCTCATATCCTGACAACCACTATGAGACTAGGCACATTCCCACTGGTAAATTCTGTTCCAACTATACAGCTGAGGTTCAAGCTCTAGAGCAAGCTGCAAATATGATTTATAACACCAACTCTGACTGCCACCAGGTAGTCATCCTCACAGATGCACTGTCTGTCCTGCAAGCTCTCAAGGGTGGTAAACTCCCGCATCTGAGAAATGAACTAAACAAGGTAGCTGCCAAAAAGAGAACCATACTTCAGTGGGTACCATCTCATTGTGGTGTACCCGGAAATGAAAAGGCAGATAAACTTGCAAAAAAGGGAGGAGAATGTGAACAAGAAGATAATGAAGTCACATACTTTGAGAAAAAGAGAGCTATCCAGACTATCAGAAGAGAACAGAACCAACCCAAAGACGACTATCACACTCTCGACCGGCAGGGACAGACAACTATTTTTCGACTCAGGACAGGGCATAACAAACTGAATAAACACATGCACAAGCTACGATTGTCTGCTTCACCACTGTGCACATGTGGATTAAACGAACAAACTGCTGAGCATGTTCTACAGGACTGTCCTCTGTATGACCAGTTAAGAAAGATATACTGGCCCAATGACTCAACACTAAACTCAAAGCTATATGGAGTTAAAGAGGAACTTCAAACAACAGTCGAATTCATCATGAGAACTCGTCTGACGGTGTAATCATCAAAGATGCGATCGCAAGAAGAAGAAGAAGAAGCCTTATTCATTCTGATGTTGATGTCTTTGTCTGCCCCACCGTCTGGTGTTACTATGCTTCCTAGGTATGTGAAGGTATCTGTCTGTACCAGTTGCTGATTCCTTACTGATATGGGCTCAGGGTTGCTCACATTGAGCGTCATGACCTGACTTCTTTAAATTGATGTTCAAGCCCACCTGCTGGCTAAATTTATTAAGTCTATCCGTTTTTTCCTGGATGTGTTGATGTGAATGTGCCAGCAGTGCAATGTCATCTGCATATTCCAGATCTTCCAATGTTGAAAATGTAGTCCATCTTATTCCTCTTGGACTGCCCTCTGTTGTCTGGCGCATCACCCAGTCTATGACTGTTAAAAATAGAGTGGTTGATAAGGGGCATCCCTGTCGTACTCCTGTCTTCACCTCGAAGGTTAGGTTGCTCTGCCCAACACTACACGTAAAGTTGGCATAGAGGCTTTTTATGATTGACACTATGCAGCTTGGAATTCCATAAGCCCTCAGTATTTTCCATAAACTGTCCCTATGTATGCTGTCAAAAGCCTTTTCAAAATCAACAAAATTTATGTAAAGCTGTCTTTGCCATTCTGAGCACTGCTCTATAATGTTCCTGAGAGTGAATATATGGTCTACACATCTTCTGTTCTTTCTAAATCCTGCTTGTTCTTTCCTCAGTTTGTAGTCTACTGCCTTTGAAATTCTCTGTATAATTATCCTGCCTAGTATTTTGCTGGGAACTGAGAGAAGAGTGATTCCTCTCCAATTATTGCAGTCTGAAAGATCTCCCTTCTTGGGCAATTTGACAATTATTCCTTTGTTCCACTCTGATGGTGTTGTCTCCGTTTTCCACACTTGTGCAAATAGTGGTTCTAATAGTTCTGCTGCTAGCTCAGGGTCTGTCTTAAATAATGTTCCAGTCTACACAGCTGTAAATGGGTATCTGACTCTGCTCTTGAGTTAGGGAAGGCAAAGAGGAAAGGAACTGGTCACCCCACCTCATAAAGCTGGACCTAGTGTGATGAAGTTTCTGAACACTTCACTCCCCTATGGCAGTATCTGTTATGGGATTTCCCTTATCCTCTGCAACCATTTCATTGACTCATTACCCTTCAGCTACTATCTTCAAACAACCTCGTGCCATCAGCTGGAGGTCTTTCCATAACTTCCTCGTCCCTTTATTTTCTGTCTCCAGTTCTTGTCTGCGTATGATGTTTGGTCTCCCTGTACCTTTCTTACCCTGGGGGTTCCAGAACAAGAACTGCCATGTAATGCTATCAACAGGTTTCCTCATTATGTGTCCTATCAGTTGTCAGCTTATTTCCTCATTATGTGTCCTATCAGTTGTCATCTTATTTCCTCATTATGTGTCCTATCAGTTGTCATCTTATTTCCTCATTATGTGTCCTATCAGTTGTCATCTTATTTCCTCATTATGTGTCCTATCAGTTGTCAGCTTATTTCCTCATTATGTGTCCTATCAGTTGTCATCTTATTTCATTATGTGTCCTATCAGTTGTCATCTTATTTCCTCATTATGTGTCCTATCCATCACCAGCATCTACTTCTCATCTCTTGTTACACTGGAACTGTTCTGGTTCTTCTCATCTCATTACACTGGAACTGTTCTAGTTCTTCTCATCTCTTGTTACACTGGAACTGTTCTGGTACTTCTCATCTCTTGTTACACTGGAACTGTTCTGGTTCTTCTCATCTCTTGTTACACTGGAACTGTTCTGGTTCTTCTCATCTCTTGTTACACTGGAACTGTTCTGGTTCTTCTCATCAGTTCCACATTAGTCATTTAATCATACCATTTCAATCTTTATGTTGTATGCACGCACCCATTTATGACAGTCTGTTACTTCTTGATTATTATTTTTGTTTGTGGTCAGAACCACACAGTAGGGGACTGACTTGATATTTCCCAAAGCAGTGAAAGCTCAACGTATGTTTTGTTTTTACATTCTAATTTCGATATTATTGTCTGTCCTTCCAGCTTTGTGTATATTGCTGCCAAGACATGTATGGTTCTACATTTTGGCTGCCTTGTTTTTTTTTTTTCCTCCATTACTTCTGATACGCTGTCAATCAACTCTGGAAATCAACTCCATAGAGGGAATATGCTGTTTATCATTAGAGGCTCCATCTTTGTGTATGGTCTGGTACCATGGGGGCAAGTGTCACGAAGTGGATTTAAGTTTTAGAGTTTGAGTGTATAGACAAGACACTAGTATGAGAAAGTCTGAGAAGATAGATTTTGCATGAGAAATGACAGTGAATGTGGAAAGATGAGACTATTAGCTTCAAGGGGTGAGAACCTAGATTGACTCTCCCTCGCCACTTCTGACGTATTTAATAGCTATAGACTCACCACCTCTGACTACCAATAAAGGAGATAAGGTTACGTTAAAGTCCACAGACACAACTATACAGACAAGTATATAAGTACAGTATAGTGATAGAGAAACTGATCCAGTGCACAGTTTATAGTTTATTATACAACAAAATCAAATAACACAGTAAAATAAATAACGTGCGAGGTCGCACTAACCTGAAAAATAAACAGAACAATTACAATGACAGACAATATAACCCACCCCATTCACCCTCTCGTTCAACCTGCATGGAAGAAAATTAATGATTAACAAAAATTACTTGGTGGGGTCTCTAACTTAAGAGCCACCGCTTTCCTCTGCCTATCCTAATATATTTATAACTATAGTCTACTGTCCTGCTGCAGATGTATACCTATATGTCTACACACAACTGAATGAACTATCTAATGTCCTACACAGCTAATCACAAGCATTGATCCTCTAACGGACTTCTACAGTGCAACCTCAGAGGCTGTCCTCTGGCTATATAAGTTCTGTCTCTCCTCTGTTTCTGCTCAGTGTCTCTCTGACACAACTGTCTTCGGCTGAGTGGCGTCTTCGTTATGCCCCTCCTCTCATTTAGTTTGGCAAGGAATGGTAACCCTCTCTCCTTCCTTGACTACTGCTGTTGATGACTTTTGAAATAATGACTAGGTACTTGACTTGGGAGGTATATGCTTTGCTGCTGAAGAAACTTCTTTTATTTGCCGTTACCCTCTCCGGGTTCAGGACGACGACATTATTATGGTCGTATAAAAAAACTGATCAACAAACACCAGGCCACGCGCCTTTCCGGTGTTGTTATAGCGAGCTGAGAGCTCTGGATTTCAAAGATGAACCTGTTCCCGCTGAAGCATGGGCTTCACTGCCTGAGAACGTCTCGGTCCTTTCACCTCTGGCGATATCTTGAGCACTCAGCTCCTGAGATGACAATTTGCTGTTGGTAAATTGTAGGGCCTGTTACACCCTCCTAATGTGCCGTGAAAATGCTGTAAAATGAAAAATAACAACAAATATACAACACGTCAAAATATTCTCAACTCTAACACTTAACATCTTAAGTTAATAAATCTCCCGTCTTTCCCCTCCTCAACTATGCAGCGATAAACAATTATTTCCGCCCAAGGGTCAAACTACTATACCGTCTGCTCCTATCTCTTCCCCCACCTCAACATAAAATATCTGTCTGGTAGGAAAAAACCCCCAACACAGGCTGACCTACTCTATTACGCTAGTCTAGCCTCAGACGTCAAAACAATTCACTCACTGAAGGAAATCCCTTGTACTAAATAATTCCTAGGCCCTACTTTTTACGTCTGACCAGGGAAGGTTATCAAATTTACACAGTATAAACACACCGTTCTAGGAAATATTAATTACCCCCGGTCTTCTGACTACACAACAATCAATACCCAATTAATTAAAATACACAAATATGCTCGCGTATATACACTGCAATTATCATAAATCAAAGATGAGGAAATATTAATTCCCATCTCAGTAAGATTAATTACACCCCTGTCTTCTGACTACATAACAAAGTAATACACAGTTAAATAAAATACACAAATACGCCGTGTATCTACACTGCACATTATCATAATCGCATTGCGATTTTCACAGACTACCTATTACAGAGCACCCGCGTATCTAAGCGCCATCATCTCATCTCAACCCGTAACCCGTCATGGGTCGTAGGGGTACCATGGTGGAAGCATCAGCAGACAGGGTCCTCCACTGCTCTCTGTCTTCAGCAATGCGTACAAGTGTGGAAAAACCGTGTCCTACCCATTCTTTGATGTTATCAGCCCAGGATTTTCTTTTGCCTTCCTCTTCTCCGTTTACCTTCGACTGTTCCCTGGAGGATCGTTTTCGAAAGGGAGTCATGACGAGTTACATACTAAGCGCTATACTCACACAGATAATATCTCAAAAAAAAAAAACCCCGTTATACAATCCTAGCTACTGCTACTTATTCACAGAAAATTTATAGGCACAACTTCAAGTTTTATTATTTCTATAAGATAGCAATTGATGGCACTTCAAGCTAAATTAACTTTAATTAACTCCCAGAAGAAAACTTTACTTTAACATGCTAAGATCTTACAGAACTATCTACTCGCTAAATTAAGATGTACACATACCCAATTACCGAATATCTCTCGTTTGAGTAAACGATAAGGCGTAGTTTCACGGCTGATATTCTGGAGACAAAGAGACCGCTAACTACTAGACGCTGTTATTTATTACAGAAAAAAATGATGCAAGAGCCACGCTATAAGTGAGTCATCGCATGGCTTCGCTTAGGGGCCGCTCTTAAACCACTAATCTTGCTGCAAATTAATAACCTCTGATCTCCGCCAATGATATTTGCAAACTACTCATGACTAATGTTTATTCTGCTCGCGCGCATCTTATTGTGTCATGTTAGATCATTTCTCTGAGTGCTCGTGTTACCAAAAATAAATCTGACTGGTTAAAGCGTTGATTCGACGTACCTGGGTCGTGCTTTTCACACCCACCCCCGTCTAAGCCCGGGTAGGTGTTTCTAACGTCGGAAAATTTTTACCCAGCCTAATAATACTCAAGTGACTAATACAATAAAATGACCGCAATTATTTTACAAAGAAAATAAGACTACGTGAACGCACTTACTTACAGAGAGAAGAGGACTGGGGAAAATTTGAAATTAAACCCCACAGTAATCCCTCATAAGAAAAAACTCAAATAATTACTAGAGAAAAAGAACGGGCCCCGTTGAAAATACAATCACAGTAACTTCTCACAGCAAGCTCTAGCTTTTTTCGTGCTCAACAGTTTCTTTGATGATATCCTTTGTCGTTCATTGGATAGTTTGTAAGCGTTGTAAATTGTTCTGCATTTTGTAGTACTCCTGCATATCTTCAAATCTGATGATATGATAATTTAACAGAATTCTGATTTAATGTTCTTATTTCAGAAAGTAGGTAGTAAGAGACAAGCAAAAACACTTTTATCTGAGAAAATTCTTTTTATTTGTCCCTTTCCATGTTTCTGAGGGATGTGTCCAGTTTTGTGTATATGTTCTAATGGTCATCTCAGTCTTGAACTCATGAGACTGAACTTTCAACGTGATACAAAAAGTTTTATTACTACATAGAAAACAACATCCCTCCACATCAACATGTTCATTAACAGTTTTGACATTTCTTCAGAAAACAAAATAATTGCAGGCAAGAACAGCTTAAAATTCTCTGCATAATTTTAAACTGGTGCCTCTTTCATTATATGCAACTTGCTGGGTGAAGGTTTGGCATTAGACCATGAGGAAAATTGCAAAGACCATAAAAGATCAAGCTGGATTGACAGAACATGTAAAGAAAGAACTAAAGAAACAGATGATGTAAACACATTTAGAAACAAAAGTTTTAAGCACGGTTAGAAACAGACAGAAGAATAATTGTGGTACCTGCAAAAAACATTGCTCTTAAAACTAAGAACAGATCATTAATAGCTGCTGCATTCTACCATTTCAACACAAGGTGTGCCATGGTCACTATCACAAAACAAAATAAATAATTAAATGATTACAACAGAAGATTGTGAAGGTTTTGCAACTGTCACAGACTCATTCATTACTCTTAGCTCCACACAGAGTATAGGCTTTCAACAAATGTGTGCCAGGTCCTCTTGACCTGTGCCATCCACTCAAGATCTTTCCATGTCCTTTTTTATTTCTGCCGCCAGTTTGTCCATGTATTTTAGTCTTCCACCAGCTCTCTTAGCTGGGGATTCAAGAACAAGGACTGCCATTACAATACTATCAGTAGTTTGTTTCTCAAAGTGTGTCCTATCCACTGCCAATATCTTCCCATCTCTTTCCAACAGCAACTCTCTCTAGGTCTTGTCATCAGTTCAACATTCTTGATCATGTCATATTTCAATCCTGCTCTACGCACGTACACACTTATGAAAGTTGCACTTTAATAACATAATTTTATCATAAAAATAATTTTAAAGTTTTATCCGACTATTTATTGAATCCATTTTTAATGTGTTATTTAAGCCGGTTGCTTTAATTTATGTGTAGAACTCTCACACTCGATAAAGCTACGGAAAAATAATTTTCTTTAAACTGGCATCTTTGTTATTATCATGTTCTTCGGCCAACAATTACTTATGGTTCAAACAGATAGTCACTAGGGATAAGATCAGGGCTGTAGCAAGGATGCTTCAAAATGTTCCAGCCTTAATTAACAATTGTCATAACTATACGACTGCTCAGAATATCTCACACAGCACTTGTCAAATAGCAAATATTTGCCACTTCTTTAATACTAACTTAAATAGTCTATGACTGCATGTATGCTAGCAGACAGACACTGCTTGTGAAGAATTGTCTGTATTATATATGTCCTTGTGAAGAATTGTCTGTATTATATATGTCAATTGTTAAATAAAAGAGAACTGAAGAAGGAAATGACAGGGATAAAGATGACATAGACAGAGCTTCAGCTGATGGCACAGTTTCTTGAACTCCTATGCTCCTTTGTGAGCTGATGAGGAATCAGTCGTACAATAGTGAGAGATGTTTGGTTCAAAGTAAATTAACACATATAATGTAATTAACATACATATTATTATTTAAACATTCACATGTAATAAGATACATTCATACAAGCACAAGCTAATGTGAATTTTTTTTTCAAGTCACAGAGAATGGAAATGTATGTTCATTAGAGCTGAGGCAGAATGTCACAGACTGTTTAAACATAAGGCAACCACATAAAACCATCTACCCCAGAGGTTTTCAAACTGTGCGTCGCGGCCCTCGGCTAAGGGCGTCGCGGTGGCTTGGGAAAAGTGTTGGACTATGTTACAAACAGCTGCTTATATATAGTATAGAGAGGAGCCGCGGTGACTTATGCACAGGTCAAGGGAGCCGCGGACAAAAAAAGTTTGAAAACCTCTGATCTACCCTGTTTCTCTAATTTAACCTCAGAAGTCTATGGGGTACTTTGTATTCAAACACAGTGCATCATCATCATTCTCTTTTGTGCTCCTTATGAAGCAAGGAGCCACCACTGTAGCTGGGTCCCCCTGCCTCAAGCGGTCACATGATCTTGTAGTGGTGCTTTCTATGGCAATATGTTTGACATGAAGTTGCCAGCCCCATGCAGGTCATAAACACAGTGCATGCTATTCCCCACATTCAGATATGCATTGGATTTTAACAGCATGTAACAAAGTTCTAAGTTACATTGTTGCCAGTTGTAGGTCAATTAGTGCTTGTCAGACAACAACAAATCAGCAAAACCCATTTATGACGAGAAGTTTTGTTGACATTATTTCCTGTGTTTCAGTTGTAGAAATAGCTCTGGTAAACTGCTTTTACCCAACATCACGTTTAAATTACAAGTAACCACTAAAGCTTAAGTCAAAGGAGGAGTGAAAAGATGTAAAGTCAGACCAGGAAACCAAGATATCAAAAATGGGAGTGTCAATTAACCATTTCCAACTTTCTGCTGATTAAGAACAAAAATAAAACTGTTAGTAACTAATGTTTCAGTATGATTAAAAGGCAGGAAAGACCTGTGACAAGGGGCTTCTTTACCTATAAAGTATTTACTATGGCCAAAAACTGCGTCCACAGAAGCAATATATCTTTGTAAAAAAAATGGGCTGTCTTCTCGAAATGTTGTAAGGCAACTCTATATCTGTTGTAATAATGGGCTGTTGTGATTTTGTATGGGTTTGAAAAAAAATCGAAAAAAGGTGATTCGTCTTACGAGGACAAAAGACAAAGAAAGTAGTCTACGTTACGGCCACAAGGCCTTCGTCAGGAAAAGAAAGAAAGTGAAGGCTAGATAGGAGACATAAGAACTTAAAAGAATATAAAAAAATTAATTAATTAATAAATAAAACCTAGGTACTTCCCTGAAGGCGAAGCATCTAAATCTTATCACGCTTGGTTCCCTTTTTCAACCAAGCGTGATAAGATTTAGATGCTTCGCCTTCAGGGAAGTACCTAGGTTTTATTTATTAATTAATTTATTTTTTTATATTTATTTTTATATTCTTTTAAGTTCTTATGTCTCCTATCTAGCCTTCACTTTCTTTCTTTTCCTGACGAAGGCCTTGTGGCCGTAACGTAGACTACTTTCTTTGTCTTTTGTCCTCGTAAGACGAATCACTTTTTTTCGATTTTTTTTCAAACCCATCCATTGTCCACGTCTTACTGCAGTTCCCCTCAACTTCCTGTGATTTTGTAAAGCACCTCTACATCTGTTGTAACAATGGGCTGTCTTCCTTGAGCTCGTCTACATCCATTGTAATAATGGGCTGTCTTGAAATACGGTAAAGCATCTCTATAACCATTGTGATAATGGGCTGTCTTGAAATATGGAAAGCACATCTACATCCACTGTAATAATGGGATGTCATGAAATATGGGAAATCCTCTCTACATCCATTATTTTAATGGGCTATTATAAAATATAGTAAATCATCTCTACATCCATTATAATAACTGGCTGTTTTCTTCAAATATCATGAAGCACCACTTCTTCATATGTAAGTAAGAAAACTTTATTCTTCTATGCTTCGTTTAATTATAATCCAATTCATTCTTAAGTTCATAGGTGAACTATTAAAGCATATATTTTGTAACCTATCGTTTTGAGTTTATACAGATGAACTAATCTTGAAACAAATTGAACCTTCAACTATTTTTCACTTATGTACAGAAAAACTGTCATATACCGGTAATGGTAATTTTTTTTTTTTTTTTTTAAATGAACAAAAGCAAATCCACAGAGGTCTTATATAGTGATATAACAAAAATGATAATTAAGGTCCTCTGTGATGATATTACAGAAATGATAATTAAAATAAACATGCGTGTAAACAAATACAGTAAAATCTTACTACTTTTTGCATCATGTTCACTTTGAAAATGCTCTAAATGTAATGGTCTGAGAAACTGTGTCTACATCACATATGCTATGCCATTCTTACACCTGGCATATCTTGAGACAAACCCGAGTCTGAACAACAACAGGTGATAGTAGAGGAAATACACGTAGATGAATCTGAAAATGCCAAAGCTGAAACTAAATATAGGTAAATAGCAGGTATTCGTAAGACAGTAGGAAGGTGTCTGATAAACGCCTTTTTTCCCTTGTGGTAATAGTGATAAAGGCTGTTATTCTTGGATGCTGTATACTGTGTTTTATCAGTGTACGTTGTAAAGATGTACTGGGACTGAATAGTCAACTCAAACAACCGAGCACAGTGGCAGGTATACATGTCACCTTGTCCTGGGACACAATGAGGCCCTGACAAGAATACAGTGTTGACAATGAGTGTTGTAATAAATGTCAATACGCGAATGTGTGACTGTTCTGTGGAGTTGACTGAAGGTTCAAACACTCATTCATGCGTATCTAGAAGTTACTTATGCAGACCACTGTAGACGTTTCAATAGTTTAATTTGACGCATACACTTGACAGAATGGGTACAGTTACAGGAACACAGGTCGACATCAATAGCATATTGTTGACCCACGGTGTACAATCATAAATTGGCATTCATGTTGAGGACAAACACAATGGAACGTCAGTATACAAACGTTCAGAGTTCCATATCTCATCTAAATATTCATCAGGCCTTACTGACTGATCATGTCAGTTAATATATAATGTTTAACAAATCTTCATCAGGCCTTACTGACTAGTCATGTCAGTTAATCAATAATGTTTACGGTGACTCCTGGACAGAACCTCCTTTAGCATAAGTGTAGCTTGCACCCTAGCGGAGATTTCTTTAAATAGCATTCAGCAAATATCTTCTGAGCGAATGTTAAATCACCCAAGAATAGATTTTCCTTTCATAAGTGTGATCTCTTGATCATTATCGGATAATAAGGGCATCCCTGTTCTCTGATAAATGATCAACAATAAATAGCATTCCAAAATGGCTTCTCGTCTTGTAAACATCGCTCACCCTAAAGATGTACAACAAAGCTTCAATAAAGATTCAATTCATGCATATCAAAGTTTCCACAAGCATCAGCATACTCTGTCCTCATAATTGCTGTATAGAAACATAATCAGTGCTGCTAGATAATATGTCGTTCTGACATACTGACATAGGTAGATTCATGTAAACGTCTGCCCATCTTAAGCCTAGGAATGAACGAAGTCAGCAAAAGTACGTTTACCTTGACATAGGAATACACTAGCAAGCACAAACGCTCTTCTCCTGGCGTTATGGAATGAACACTAGGGAACTCATGGATTTAACAATCCCAGAAGAAACTATCTTCGTTCCCATAATCAAAAAAGAGATCACAAACTTTGGGCAGGTCTACGACATGACTCCCGCCATAGGCTTCATCACCGAAAAACTCTCTAACGTATCTTCATCCGCCGAAAAGCATAGACATTCTGAAGCAAGAACAATCTATTTCTAATCAAACACAGAATAGATTAAAGTAAGTCAAAATTCCTCCGCCAAGTTCGACTTTCAGGAACGATACAAGGAGCGATAACTCACAGAATGAATACCCATCGCCTAATCTGAGTTCTGTCCCTTTAGACCGAAAAACGTGCATTCAAAGATAAATATTTTTTTATCAGACAAATAAATACATTTTACTTTTGTATGCGTAATCCGTGCGCCAAAGAATATGTGCGCAACAGTGTCCTTTCTGTCTTACAAGTGAGTGCCATTTACCAATATTTATTTACGAGGGGCGTTCAGAAAGTAATGCACCACATCGTTTTTCTCAGCTAATAATGAAGATAGAAGCATGAAATTTTGCACACTTCAAATATGGCATGTGCCAATTGTGTGCATCAAATTGCACCGCAACCGGCCAAATTATACGGCTGCCCTAAACCGTTGAAATGGAGCGTGTTAGCAACTTGCGTTATAAGCAGCGAATTGTGATAGAATTTCTCGTTGCAGAGAAGGAAACTGTTGTGAACATTCACAAGCGTCTATGTGATGTGTATGGAAGTTTTGCAGTCGACAGGAGTACAGTCAGTCGCTGGGTTCAGAGAATCAAAGAATCAGGAAGTGGAGATACGGAGCTCCTTGATCGGCCGCGCTGTTGACGTCCTGCAACAGCCACCAACGCAGAAATGTTGAAATGCGCTGAGGGCATTTATCTTACTGATAGGCGAATCACTACTCAATAATTGGCCTTACAGCTGTCAGTCAGCATTGGTAGTGCAAATGCAGTTATAAAAACTCTCGGATTTTCTAAGGTTTGCGCAAAATGGGTTCCTCGAAGTCTCACAAATGACCACCGATTGCAAAGGAAAGCAATTTCTTCTGAATTGTTGGAGCGTTTCAATGCTGATGGAGAGAACTTTTTGGCTAAGATCGTTACAGGTGACGAAACCTGGGCACATCATTTTGAACCTGAGACAAAAAGACAGTCAATGGAGTGGCATCATCCGCAATCACCACGAAGAAAGAAATTCAAGACAATTCCTTCAGCTGGAAAGGTCATGATCACTGTCTTTTGGGACATTGAAGGTGTGATTCTTGTGGACGTTATGCAAAAGGAGAGACAATCAATTCGCAAGCTTACATTAAGACACTGAAAAAACTCAACGTTTTCGCTGAGTTCGGCCGCACAAGAATCCAGCAGACCTGCTTCTCCTTCACGACAATGCGCGACCTCACACAAGTCTGGCAACACGGGAAGCAATCACCAAATTGGGTTGGACTGTACTACCCAATCCACCCTATAGTCCCGATTTGGCACCCTCTGATTTTCATCTATTTGATCCACTTAAAGATGCACTCCGTGGGACAAGGTTTGAAGATGATGAAGGAGTGATTCATGCAGCGAAGAAATGGCTACATGATCAAGACAAAATCTGGTACGGGCTAGGAATACATGCACTTGTTTCGCGCTGGCATAAAGCCGTACAAGTTGATGGGGATTATGTTGAATAATACCGATGTTTACATGACATATCCATGTATATTGTGTATAAATTTCATGCCTTTTGAATAAACAGATCCTGAGAAAAACGATGTGGTGCATTACTTTCTGAACGCCCCTTGTATTTACTACTCACAGGCCTCGGGTTTCTTTCATTAATTACACTGGACAACAGCCAAAATATGTCCGAGACAAAAGTAGCTATTTTGGGGTGTTCACCTTCCCGATGCGATTGACCCAGTCCTTCTCTTTTCTATAGCCCTGGCGCGTGATTCCCCACGAGACGGATAGCCTTAAGCTCCAATTGGATGATGCAATCTGTAGCAGTCATTGCAACCACATTTCCTCCTTGTTCAAGATGCCTCGTGAATGTGTGAACAGTGCAGATTATTTTTGCTATATTTGCGGACAAATAACTTTGCAATCACAAAGGTCGGTGACCAGGACCGGTATTGGGCCCCACACATATGTTGTCAATCCTGTGCAACGAATCTGCGCTGCTGGTTGAACCGAAAAGGACGATCGATGCGTTTTGCAGTTCCAATGGTGTGGAGGGAACTGACAAACCATCTGAATGATTGTTACTTTTGCATGACTCCTCCAATTGGACATGGTATTTCTAAGAAGAAAAAGTGGCCTGTGGCCTATCCAAATATTCCCTCTGCTATGCGGCCAGTACCTCACGGGGAAGGACTTCCTGTTCTGGAATCTTATACTCTGGATGATGAAGAAGATAATAAAGCCAGTGGACATCCGTCACTCCTCCTGATTTCGTTCCTATTGAAGAGTCTGCACAGCCACATAAAATTACCCAGAGTGAATTGAATGATCTAGTGAGAGATCTGGAATTGCCAAAAAATAAAGCAGAGCTGTTGGGGTCCAGACTACAGCAATGGAATCTTCTAGAAGAGAATGTGCATGTGTCTGTGTTTCGCGCTCGGCAAAAAGATCTGCTTCCATATTTCAAAATGGCAGATAACCTCATTGCTTGCGTTGATATAGTGGGTCTTATGGAGGCACTACACATCAACTACAAAGACGACGATTGGAGGCTGTTCATTGGTTCGTCCAAGTTGAGCTTAAAAACTGTGCTGCTCCATAATGGTAACGTTTTACCATCTGTTCCACTCAGGTATGCAGTCCACATGAAAGAAACGTACAACAACATGAAACAACTGTTGCACACCATCAACTATGACAAGTATAAGTGGCAGATTTGTGGTGACCTGAAGGTCATGCCATCATGATGGGGCTACAGCAGGGTTACAAAAAGTTTTGCTGTTTGCTCTGTGGGACAGCCGTGCCAGGACTTCCCACTACAAGAAAAAGGATTGGCCCCAACGACAATCACTTGAACCAGGGAAAAAGAATGTACTTAACGAACCAATTGTAGAATCCCACAAGATCTTGCTCCCTCCTCTCCACATCAAACTTGGATTAATGAAGAATTTTGTAAAGGCCATGGATCAAAATGGGGCAGGATTTTTATACCCTCATGATAAATTTCCAAGACTTAGTGAGGCCAAAATCAAGGAAGGTGTATTTGTCAGTCCACAGATACGTCAGCTCTTCCGAGATCAGCGTTTTGATGATATCCTCACAGGTGATGAAAAGTTAGCTTGGAATGCTTTCCAGCACAAACTTTCTAGGAAACAATAAGGCTGACAATTACCAGGAGCTTGTAGAAACCCTCTTGCAGAGCTACGAGAGACTAGGGTGCAACATGTCTTTGAAATTACACTTTTTACACTCTCATCTGGATTTCTTCCCTGCTAACTGCGGTGCGGTGATGCGAGCATGGGGAACGATTTCATCAGGACATTACTACCCTCGAAAAAAGGTACCAAGGGAAATGGAATGCAGCAATGCTAGCAGACTATTGTTGGACCCTTGTGAGAGATGCTCCAGAAACTCATTACAATCGACAGGCAAAAAGGCGTCGCTGTGAATCATTTCCGCTATGAGCATTAATATCATATGGTATGTATATGCAAATGTATAAAACTTGTTTTATAGATATTTAAAGGGAGCCGCGCTGGTGTAATGGTTACAACGTTGTACTGGCGACCAGGTTTTCAAGGTTCAAGCCCGGGCGTCAGCGCTTGAAGGAGTGTCAACGACCGGGATTTTGACTGAATAACCTGGACGGCTCCTGTGATAAACCCTCTGTGGATGGGAAGGAGCGAAGCTCCTGACCGGGTTGGAAGGAAAGTCCTCAGGTTCCCCAGCCTCGCAATGACATGTCATTGGGCCGAAGGGCTGAAAGCCCAAGTGCCGCTGGTTAAGGAAAAAAAAAAAAAATTAGATATTTAAAAAACTAGAGCTAATCTGGTGTTTTAACGGCCATTTTCATATTCAGCAGCCTAAACAACGTAAAGGTAACTTGGTTTAATCTCAGATACACACAAAAAGTCAAAATTTGTTGTCCAGTGTTATTTGATGTGTGGTGTCCAGTTTTCTGATCGCCTGCTGTTTATCAATATTTATTTATTAACTACTCACAGGCCTCAGGTGTCCTTCATTATTTATTTGAAGTGTGGTGTCCTCATCTGTCTTACATGTCTCAGGGTTTCCTTACTTACTTATTTGATGTGTGGTGTCCTCATCCGTCTTACATGTCTCCGGGTTTCCTTACTTACTTATTTAAGCGTTTGCCCAAACTAAAAGTAAAAATTAATTGTATAATTACTATTAATTTCTTGGTCTGGTGTCTGCTGACAAACAACTAATTCTTAAATGCTCTGTGAGAAACAGTTTATGATAGTCAGTCAGTTAACAGTACGGAGATGTGATGTTTGTGGCAACAATGGATCACCAGTACCTGGGCAACTGACAGGCTTTTTGGCAACACTAGTAACATGTCGACATATCTAATGTAGAAGAACAAAACAATAAAAGCCTTTAATCTGGTTAAAATAAATGATTATGAGATCTTTCTATTTTATGAATTTTACAACTGCACCCTAAGGCTTGTTGCACAAGGTGACTAATATGACGTGCCTGGGGCAGGCAACCTTATCATGTAAAACTAATTGCCACAGAAATCACTGCTGTAAGAGCATGTGATTGCTTGATGCAGGCTTCCTGCAAGGGACCATCTACAGTGGTGGCTCCCATGCTCCATAAGTGCAAAGGATGATGATGATGATATTTTTAAGAAATCTCTAATTTTCTGTTATCAAATGGCACAATTATATATGTTAAAAATAATCTTGGATAAATCGCGTTGAACACTGAACCTCAGGATTTCATATTTCAGACATGCTGTCTTCGAACACAAATAACTTTTCATCAAATTAGCCTATTAAGAAATTAAAAAAAAAAATCTTATCATTACAAAGGTCTTTGAAATACGTCTGATAACACCACAGTACCTAAAACTGCAGCCAGGTTATTTATTCTGTCACGCCAAGTCACAGTTATTAGGTACCACAAACTGCCCGGCTAATTCGCTGGAAAAATGTCCTTCGTGGGGCAGAAAGGGGAAACTATGTATCTTTGTTGTTTTGCTGTTCTTGCATCTTTGTTTGTATTGTAATAAAATTTACAGAAGATAATTCTGTGTTCTTTCTCTCAAAATATGTAAACTTGAAAACGGAATGTATTTTTTAAATGATAGAAAAATTGCAACGAAAAACATCAGTATATCGGGTTTTTCGATGCGCCGGCGAACTCCGGAGTTACCAGCACGCCATTCAAACACTCGTTGCTATATCAAGAAAGAGCTATCCTCTCCACATTTACGATCAATGCAAAGAAGAGTTATTGGGCCTCAGTTTCATATAACACAAGCCCTGATGGATGTCGAAGGAGTTGCACAAATTTCGAAGTGATGACAAAGTTGTCTTTTTAAGTGTGCTCTTGGAAAAGAGCCAGATCCCTGCTTGTGTTACATCCATAGATTCACCATCTATTCGACTATCAGTGTGCAAATTCTTATCATTTTCTGAGATTTGTTGAAAGAGCAAGCTTTCACGAACGACGACCAACCCAACAAGTGTTTTGTGCTTGTGTCTGGTCATGGAGGCTGTTCCACCCGGGAAAGATCAACCCCCTGAGCGTGATGCGAATGAGAGAAACTATCGGGCTGATTCTACTGAGCACACGAATGAGAGAAACTACCTGCGTAAGTTAATATATGTTTTTGAAAATTGATAACATTTAATTTATACTGAAATAATGTACAACTGTGATAATTTAAATAAAACCAAGGGGAGTCTAGGTAGAAGATTCAAGGTTGGAACAGCCAAAATGTCAATCGCTCGGTTTAGCTTTTGTTTTGGCAATTTAATTATCTGAGGGCGACTTTAATACGTTGGCAGCATTTCAAAAGCATTGTGCACATTGAATGTGGTATTTAGATACTTTTTAATCATGATTAATGCCCCAATCGCTCAAAAACTTA
The DNA here is from genome assembly GCA_024509875.1 of Oreohelix idahoensis. Lineage (NCBI taxonomy): Eukaryota > Metazoa > Mollusca > Gastropoda > Stylommatophora > Oreohelicidae > Oreohelix > Oreohelix idahoensis. The sequence goes on from JAMPIV010018955.1 coordinate 208,854, forward strand.
GTTTTGTGACCTCATTCAATGTAAACAATCACGGCAGTTGCACACCATCAGATATGCAACAGGAAATGTTTCTAAATGAGAGACATCTAAGAGTTACTGGATCAAGGAAAGAACTTAATAAAACTTTGTGCCAGCGTATAACAGAAAACTCTGGGTTGCCTTGTCCAAAACAAGGAAATTACAGTCCAGATGAAACAGGCAGCGATAGTGATGTTGAATAAGCTGTAAATATATTATACTGTAGGATTCTTTCTTAATGAGATTGGGAATAATAAGACATTTCTAAAAGGTGCCACATAGCAGAATATGTCATATAAACATGGTTTATTTGAATTCCATTGCAAAGAGCTGTAAAAATGCTTTAAAGTGATGTATGATATAAATGGTTAATTTTTTTTCAGTCTTTGTGGGTGACAACAAATATGAAAAATTGTGCATTTTCTTCAAACAAGGCATCTTTGGGCCTATACTCTGTTTAACAAGTCAAAGTAAATGTGCTTGAAAAAAGCTTTAAAAAGATACATGGATTATTACTGTAACTTCATTAGTACATTTTTTCTGTTCTTTGTAAACATGTAGAAATCTTGACGAATTGCGCGGTTTCTGCGGAAATCAGTTTTTTGGCTTTCTTGTCATTTTCAACTCATAATAACCTTGTTTAAAATAATGTGACATGTTTAGAAAAAATTGGGCCTGCTTAGTATGTCTATGACATCGGATATCATAGATAATGAGTGTCTACAGTGCATAGATTTTGAGCACTGACACTTTAAAATTGTGTGTCGAGCTGATTTTGTAACCAAAAACACATGACTAACCTGATTTTCTTTAAATTTGAAAAGAGTTTATTGGCCTTTTTATGTCCTCCATTTCTTACAATTACAAGTAGTTTTTAACACAAACATGACCTTATATGTGCTTATACATGTTATTTGCGATCCTTTGGTGATGTCAAAGATGGCCCATTTTCACTTTCAGATGGAGCGATAAAATTTCTAAGTCGAAAAATAAAATAAAAATTCATAACTATTTTATTTATAGACTGATTTTGATGATGTTTTTTTTGTTAATTTTTTTTAAAATGTACTTTCTAAATATTTTATTGAATTTTCTATTTAACAAATATGAAAAATCCGTTTGTGGTACCTAGTTATATATGTTAAAAATAATCTTGGATAAATTTCATAAACATAAAGGCACTTCCCAAATTTCGTTATAGCGTTGAACACTGAACCTCAGGATTTCATATTTCAGACATGCTGTCTTTGAACACAAATAACTTTTCATCAAATTAGCCTATTATAAAAAAAAATTAAAATCTTATCATTACAAAGGTCTTTGAAATACGTCTCAACCACCGTCCTTTTCAGGGCGAACGAGGAAGAAGAAGAAGAAATACGTCTGATATCAACACCACAGTACCTAAAACTGCAGCCAGGTTATTTATTCTGTCATGCCAAGTCACAGTTATTCAAAATGGAACTAATAAAAAATTACAACAGACATTAAAAATGTTTAAAAACTTAATACACACATTCATGAATACTAGATATACTATATTAAACCACATGTGTGAATTTTCATTTACATGTCTGAGAATGTAATTGCATACCCACTGTGTTGCTGAAAGATCAAATAGCCACCGATTATGTGCTGACTCCCCAACACCCAACTATTGACAACACTGAAGGTCCAAGGCTTCAAACTCATTCAGAATTACAGCGCCACAAATTCTTTACAGATGCAATATAAAGAATTTACCACTCTTATAAGAGCAAAATAGCACAAGCTTTAACAAATGCTTTGTTAACATTTTATAGTCATAGTTTATACATGTATACAAATTAAACTGTGTCAGTATTTGAAAACAGATCCTCACTTCAGCCCGTTTCTCCTGATGTCATTGCTGAGTATTTGGAGAAAGAGGGGTAATCCTTTTTGGACAGAGGTCTGTAGTGAAGCGTGAGGTCCCCTGTCTGTTTCCAGATAAAGTGACGAACAGTTCGCAAATCCATGTTTGGATCTAAAACCTGAATGAAAAAGACATTGCATTGATTTTAAAAGCTGGGATGTAAACAAATTCACAAGGGTAAATTCTAGGGTCAGACCACTAAGTGAACTTAGCTGGGTAGACTAGAGAATGACATCAATGTGTTTAAACCTGGCACCTTTGCTGTGAGAGGCCAGCACTCTAACCACTCTGCCAATCGCATGGAACAGATATGTTAGGATTAAATCCTTTCTGAGTAACAGAACAATATAAGCAGTATTGTCACGAAGTGGATTTAAGTTTAGAGTTATGCCTGAGTGTAAGACAAGACCCTAGTAAGAGAAAAGACTGATAAGATAGATTTGAAGTTTAAATGACAGTGAATGTGGTAAGGTGGGCCTATTGGCTCGAGGGTGAGAACCGAGATTGACTCTCCCTCGCCACTCGTGACTTCTAGAATTGCTATAAACTCACCCTCCTCTGACTACCTTTAAAAGGAGATAAGGTTAAACTAATTGACCACAGACACCACTATACAGACAACATTTAAGTATGGTATAGAAAGATTCAGGCTTTCAAGTATAAATGTTACAGAAGAATTTTGCGCATTTGCTATAAAGAGCACAAAACAAATGTCTATGTTAGAGAGAAAATAAACACCTATGCAGGCCACCAAGAACCACTTTTATCAGTAGTGAAACGTCGAAAGCTTGCCTGGTTTGGGCATGTAACTCGTCATGACTCCCTTTCGAAAACGATCCTCCAGGGAACAGTCGAAGGTAAACGGAGAAGAGGAAGGCAAAGAAAATCCTGGGCTGATAACATCAAAGAATGGGCAGGACACGGTTTTTCCCACACTTGTACGCATTGCTGAGGATAGAGAGCAGTGGAGGACCCTGTCTGCTGATGCTTCCACAATGGCACCCCTACGACCCATGACGGGTTACGGGTTGAGATGATGATGATGATGATGATAGAAAGAAGCTGATCCAGTGAACATTTATAATTTTATTATACAATCAACAAAATTTCATCATAACAAAGTTAAGTAACAAAACAAAAAAAGATCGTGCAAGGTTGCACCGACCTGGAAAGCAAAAGAATCAATTTGATTATAAGCACAATAAACCCCAACCACTTTCACTCCTTCATACACCCTGCTGGGGATGAAATAAAATGATAAATGATCTTAACTACCGTCTAATTTGGTGGGGCATCAACTGTAGCCACCACTCTCTATTCCACTACTATTTCTACTGTCATTCCTCTACTAACACTGCATAACGACTATCTGCACAGCTTCCAAGCTCTGTCGGCGACATACGCCACTAAATCACACTCTGAACTGCTACCTAGTAGACTTTTGTTATAAATCTAAGGCTCAGAGGCTACCCTCTAAGGATAAAATGAGACTCTACTGGTCCCCGAATTATTTGCTCTCTCTATCTCTACTACTCCTGCCTTGCTTCTCTCGTTTTGTTTTCAGAAACCGGGAATGGTATCCCTTTCTCCTGGTTCTGACTCTTGCACTGATAACTTCTGTCAATAAGGACTAGATACTGGACTTCGGCTGTCGATGCTTTACTGGTGGCGAAACTGCTTTTCACCTGCCCGGTTACCCCTCATTGGGTTTGGGCCGTCGGTATTATTATGACCGATTATTTTATAAACGACATACCAGGCCACGTGCCTTGGTTCGGTGTGTGTATATGAGCTTAGAGCTCGGGATTTTAAGAAAATCCTTTCACTGAAGACTGTGTCGCTGCCAGCAACCTGCTCTGGCTCACTCCCTCTCTCTCTGGGCCAATGTAATTGGAGCCGATACCCACCGTGGTACCAATGCTCTTACGCCTCTGGCGTTTCCTCGACTCTTCTATCCTGAGAAGACTGACTACCTTTGCCAGCTGTCAGGAACACAATTTAATGGCACCCCGATCTACGGGCAGTGACCAAATGCTGTGGACAAAAAAAGAAAGGCCACTATGTACATCAATTCCAAATACTCTCATATCTAGCTCAAAACATGTAACCACCCACAACAAAGACTGCTCCCCTTTTACCCCCTACTCCTATGCCCAATGATACATAAATATTTACTACCCCGGGTCAACTAACCCCGACTTCAACGCTGTCTGTCTAGTAAAAATCCAGACGCCCTGACCTAAATCTTGTTATGCACATCTTGCTCCATGTATCAAAACATTACAACATTTTGGGAAACCTCCCATACTTAGGCCTACTTTAACTCTGCAAGCGATCTCAAGACGGTTCAATCGATTTAATAAAATGCACTACAATTAAAAGCACACCCATGATTAAAATTTACACCAATACACTTATAATTACATCTCCATGTACATACATATATAGATAGACTATATTCTCTAGGACTTTTTAAATCCCATTTTCAGAAAAATTAAATACTACTCTCCATAATATTTAATTACACCACCAAGTAAATGCACAATAAAATACCTTACGTACCACCAAGCGTATTTACACTGCAATTATTATAGATCAACAGATAAGGAAATATTTAATTACCCCCTCTCTCCATCCAACTACCGTCCCGAATTAATACTCAATTAAATACCCGTAACCACATGATTAAACTACAAAAAATCTGCTCCCGTATATATTCTGAAATTATCATAAATCAAAGAGGCGTTTATTTCTACAGACCTTCTATTAAATCTTACAGAGCACACATACTTAATCTCTCAACCTCTTTAATCACTCATAAACACTGCTATCCTCGAAGAAATAATTTTATTCACCTCTAACATTAAAATACCTCCTCAAGATCGTAATTGATGGCTCTACAAGTTACATTAGTTTTAAATAATTTCCCAAAGGGACCTATACAAGATCGGCTAAGACTCTGTTAGAGAAACTAACTTTAAGTACCATGCTACTTTAAATTATAGACATACCAATTACTGCGTTTCTTCCGCTCAGAAGCAGACAATAATGCTTGGATGCACGGCCGGAACTTTCTGCAGACACAACGAGGCCTCTGATTGAGATGCGCTCGTATATATCTAAAACTCCCCACGCTGACCCCCAAGCCATACGTCATACTTGGCGTCCCACTATAGCCAGTAGAAATAGTGCCAAATCTAAAATTATCCCGTGCTCATATTCTAAATTTAGCACATATGAGTAACCCGCTACTTCTGAACGCGCGCGTCTCAATCTCTACGTCATTATTACCTAACATTACCCGTAGCGTGAGTAGAATCCGTTTTGATTCGCTCTAACATAAATGCAACGTTACCTGGGTAGTGTTTCATCTCCCCCTCCATCCTCCGTTTTCACAGGTGGGGCTAAATAACGTCAGCCACTATACCCTTCCTAAATAATCACGAGCTCAACTGCTTACTAAACAAAAATGACCGCAATAATTTAACAAAGAAAAAGGGGCTATGAGATCGCGATAATTCTAGGGAAAGGAAGACTGGTGCCATTCAGTACTAACCTACAGTAATCCCTATAGAAAAAAAACCCGCAATTACTTTACCTACAGAACAAGATTAAGCACCACTAATTACAGAGAGAAGAAGAAATTGTCAAACTCATGTAATTACTAAGAGAAGAAGACTGGTGCAACTCCCATAGTTACAAAGAGAAGACTAAATGGGGCCTGTTGAAAACTAAAACACAGTAACTCCTCACAAGTATAAGACACCAAATCATCCACACACACACACAAACACTCAAAGAAGGATTATACAAAAACAATCTATGGACACCTGCAATGACATGTGCTGTGCTGGAAGCTGCCGAGTGTCATAGAAGAATGAGAGAAAAATACCCAACAGACAACTGGCTGAAAACTGGACTAAAACTAACAAGACTAAAACAAAAAATCACCACTACATGTAGCAACAACCATACACAGAACAATACTACCTCCCACAGATGTGGGAAATAACTGGAAAATGCCTGATCCTTTGTCCTGGCAAGTTAGTTCAAAACTACCTACAAAAACCACACTCGTAGCAAGTAGAGATGGCTACTGTGTATATGTGTCGAAACAATGTGTCGAAACTGCGTCGTACCCGAACGATTCGATGCGCAGATTTTTGCGGTGTCGAAACAGTGTCACGTCCTGTCTGTTTTGCAGAGACACATTGTCTCACGCAGATTCGACACATAGCCTGCTTCGAACAGCAGCTTCAGTTCCCGTCTGCTTCGCTGTTTTGCAAAAGGCACACTGTATCATTGTCTCATGTGTCAAGCGTGCGCTACATATGGCGTTCATAGATAGTATGGAAAATCAAACAAGTCATAATTTTTTTTAAAATAATTCCTCAGGACTGAAAGAGGCTTACTACTATTAGGTGTCTGCTCGGTTTGAGTTGAATCATTGTCGCTGACTGTACCTATTCTAGTTTTATATAATGTGTCATTATTACTGTTATTATTATAATTTTTTTCACTTTTACTGCAGCTGTCAGCATGTTCCCCTTGCATATCATCATAATGAAAACGACTGTGTAAAATTCTTAACAGTGGTCACACGAAATACCATAGATTTGTACTAACGAGAATAAATAAATCTGCATACTAGGGTGTCACGACTCATGTCTCATTGTTTCAGTTAATTTACTTGTAGTCTGCTGTTTCGAAACAGTTCCATAGTTCTTTTTCATCCAAGCGCTAATTATACGCATGTTACGGTACTCTTGATTCCTGACTTCAGGCGCTCTCGTAAGAAAACGTGTTTTGTTTATACATAAAATAGTGTTTAAAACTTGTGTTCAACCTCATTTAATCTTCATTTATGGCGGGGAGAAGCCCTGTTTGGGATTATTTTGTAAAGATCAAAGACAACAAAGTAAAATGTAACGTGTGTTCTGGTATTTTATTATTCAAGGGTTCGTCAACTTCAAGTATGACTAGGCACTAGAGATGGCTAGTGTGTGTATGACGGTATGTGTCGAAACAATGCTTCGAAACAGCGAGCGATTCGACACTTCCTGCTTGTTTCTTTCGTCTGCCTCGCTGTTTTGCAGCGACACACTGTCTGAGCCTATGTAAAATTTGAATCAACCGTTCGGAACATTAGTATGGAATATCAAACATGTCATATTTTTCAGGGATGTATTATGCTGACTTGATTTTACAAGTGATATTATTTTTGCTGAGAAGTTATAGACACTGGAAATTGTGTCAGTGTTGCAGTTGTCAATGTTTTAGGCGCTATGTTAAAGTTGAAAGTGTCAGTGTGTTCGTATAAATGTAATATACACTTTATTAGCTCTGCTGATATGTGTACTCGGTGTGGATTTGAATCATTGTCTACCAAATCTAGCTTACTCTAGTTTGATATCATGTGTTATTATTACTGTTATTATTATTGTTGTTTTTTATTATTTTCCCATATACTGCAGCTATCATCATATCTACGTTTTATTACATCATAATGAAGACTTGTGTAAAAATATTGAATTGTGGTCACACGAAACGCCATAGATTTTCACACACGACAGTAAAAACAGAGGAAAGTGTCTCACACAGTTCATGTATACCCGCGCCGGTACTGTCTATAAGAGACTTCTTTCTCCCCGATACGGGCAATTGTGTCGTTGTGTCGACTCACTGTTTCGAAACAGTTTAAATCACTGCGCTAACTGTTTCGAAACAGTTGAGTGTGTCAATTTGCCCACCTCTAGTAGCAAGCACAATTACAACAGGCACCAACCCAACAGTATTAAAGACGGCTACTTTGGAAACTACAGACAGCTATGCTAACACTGCAATAGATGCGTACACAGACGGCTCTGCCTTAAAGATTACTGTGATTGCGGGTCCTGGAGCTTGTGTAAAGTAGCCAAATGGTGAAACATCAGAAATATGTGTAAATTCTGTGCTAATTTCCAAGCAGAAATGACAGCAATAAACATCACCCACATTAATGTTACCAGGAGAGTTTTGGTTTGGTTTTGGTCTTAAGGACTATCTTCAGTGCACATGGACAACTCCATCAGTGAATCGATCTCCTCCCTTTGTTGACACAAGGAGGATCTCAGCACAGTGCACAAACTCACGAGAATCCCAATGTGTATATATAGGAATCACACATTCTATAAATATTTTTGTTTCTAATTTTTAAATTTTTGCCAGGGCAGCAGCCATATGGCCTACTCTTTACCATTTCCAAATACCGTGGGATTTTTAACGTGCGCAACTTGCACACGGGACCTCCTATTATTTTGCCCTTATCCATGAAGGCTAGTCATCCAATCTCACTACCCAGGAGACCAGGGGGGAGTATGACATCATTAGGACCACTGGTTCTGAAAAAAATTTCTAGAAATTATATTCGCCCTTTGGGAATCGAACCCAGTACCTTTAAAATTCGAGGCGGATGCCATACCTCTTAGCCACTCCTACCCCTTACCAGGAGACAGCATGAGAAATGATGACATCAGAACAAATGTAGGAATTACAGAAAGGCAAAAATGTAAGATGTTTGGCCATCTCATGAGAATGGAGCCTGATAAATTATGTGCCTACAACAGTAGAAGATCTGGTTTCAGGTCATGGGGAAGACCAAGGAACAGATGGATAGACAACATCAAAGAAATCCTACAACAAGATGGCCTCACAGCTATCAGTGTGACACACTTGGCTCATGATGAGCTTTCTTCAAAGTGAACAAGACTCCATGAGTAACAACAGTGCAATCTTCCATAGCTAATTATACAGTACAGACTAAAAGCATAACTCACCACATCATTACACAGGAGCTCCACTCTCTCCTCTGCTGCACATGATGATGGCTCCTCTTCTTTTTCAGCCTCCTTTTCATGACTGTTGCTATTAGCTGCCTGTGAACCTGCATCTGACCCTTGACCTAAAACTTTTTCATACACATGCTCTATGACCTTTCTGACATTTATCATGTCACTTGCAGACAAACGGTCTCTGAAAAAAGAACCATTCAAATATTTTAAACTTATCTTTCAAACAAAATGGCTAAACAGCATTTATCTGATCTTTGGAAATGAACAGTTAAAATATTTAACTCAATGTCTGAAATGGAAAAGCTACATAATATTTCACCTCTCTCTGAACTGAACTGCTAAAATTTATAAATGCCCTATAAAAAATAACGGGCAAACAATATACAGTGCAGTCTGGATAAGCAGAAGTCATGGGGCCATCTAAAATACTTCTATTTTACCAGAATTTCTGCTCATCAGAAGTTTGCTTAAAGACGGAGATTTTGTGGGCAGGATCAGAAAGAAAGCATTAAGTAATTTAACCCTTTTTATACAACTGTTTCACTGTATAATTAACATTTTTGCATCTTTTTTTCATGTTTCAATAGCTAATTAACAAAGGGACATCACCATTTCATCATTCTCCTTTGTGCTCCTTATTGAGCATGGAACCACCACTACAGTTAACCCCCTTGCAGAAAGATTGCAACAAGCAGTCACATGATGTTTATGTGGCAATTTGTTTTACATGATGAGGTTGTGTCGTGAAATCGCTAAAAGATACCTTGCGCATTTATTTACGCCTGGACGCCCAGCAATACGAAACGAAAGTAGCTAGCTCTTCTCTACGGGAAATCACGTGATCAGGATAATGGCTATATATGAAATATTATTTGTCGAAAGAAGAGGTTAGACTTAGGCAAATGTCTAAGCAAAGAATGATTGGAAATAACTCAAACTTCATCATAATAAAGCCGCCTGTGAGCTGAATCTAAGGAATGTTCTTGTGGAGATATATGGATTTTAAGTGATGGTAACGAAACACCGATCAGCCATTAGCAGTGAATTTATTCTATAAACAAAATGATGAACACTCTGACTAAAGTCAAAATTATGCACAAGAAAGCAGAGAGTGGGCTGAATTTAAGGATATTCAGCCTGAGACACTACTTATCAGCAATAAGAAGATATAAAGGATTCTTGCGGCATGAAATGCACAAACTGCCATTTTTTGACTGCACGGTCTGGAAAAATTGAACTCCATGATAAGTGTGACATCACTGGTTTCTCGGACGGCCGCACTGGGCAGATATACAAAATCAAAATTGAAATCCATTCACATGCAAAAGTCAATCTACAGGTGAAATAACTGTATGAAGAGCTGATCCACAGTATAACCTCAGCAAAGAGAAACTGTAATTGAGACAGCCTCATCAATTTGTTCAGAATTGCATTCTGAAGCCAGAGGGGAGGGTATGTAAAATTACTCTAAACTGAATTGTACTATGTTGATACTCTAATATGTTAGTAATATGTATTTTGCAATTGCACACTAATATGTTGTATTATGATGTTGGTTGATTTATATCTTGTGTATGACTCTTTGTCGCTATTCTTGATAGGCTAGTGGAAGATTGGTATACCTGAAGTATAACCAAAATTCTACTCAGCTTGGGTGAAGTTGCTGAGCCCTTTTCAGGGCTGGTAAAATACAGCAATGAAAGCTATCAGCCCTTTTCAGAGCTGGCTTTTAAAGCTCAGAACAGAGAGTTCATCTTTACCTATTACTTGTCACCTTTTGTCTATGTGACCAATGTATTATACAACATACTTACCCTGACGACAAGTCTAGATTACATAGACAATGTGATTTGTAGATATGTTAATTAATATAGATAATGTTAATCCATATAGAGAACAGTATTTCATATAGCTAATGTCATTTCATTTAGATAATGGTATTTCATGTAGATAATATGACTTTACGTTTAAAAGTCATCTTTAACCGTGACTGTGACACAGACAGTAGGAAGTGGTGCATAAGACCCAATAAGTGCCATACACTGGGCTTGTTGTGTTTCAGGTTTCATATGGTGATGGTATCAATCCTGACCTCAACATTATGCTTAAGACCCAGGAGTCCCAACATATTCGTGGACCACCACTGCCACCTGGCCTCAGTATTGTACTGTTAGGATCAGGAGACCATCACAGCTAGCTGGCCTTAGCATAGAGACTCAAAGACCAAGCGCATATTTCAGAGATAAGTGTGCTACCAACAAGTATCACCAATCCTACCTAAAAAGTTACAGAATGTCTATGATGAACCTAGAGTCATAAACCCAATGTAGATAATTCATTTGTGCAAGCTATGATGCAAATTTTTCCAACTTTTTACAATACTTTCACCTGAAGATATTCAGTAATTAATAAATGCTTTGAGTTGATTTTACAACTTAGTTATTGAATTATTTCACTATTACATGTTTTTCTGCGTTAAAGTAATTTTAAGTTGAAGGGATATGTTATAGAGCCAATTAAAATGTCCCTAGAAGCATAGGATAGGTCCAGCAAGAGGGTAAAGTAGCCACTTGTTCCATAATTCTTAAACATCTGAACAGTGAGCTTAACAGCCTGACTTCATCCTGTGCCATCCCTTCACCAGGTCTCTTTCCTGAGTCTGGATACTATCTATATTCTGATCATCTGGCCACAGGTTGCCAGACCCATGCACAACCTCATAATAGTCGCCGTGTACTGAGGGCACAATAGTCATATTCTTTCTTTGTCTCTTTAGTGACCCCTGGGGGAACTACACCGGGCGGCAAAACTACAGTATCTTGTTGTTTTTTATTACAATAGTAGCAAGTACCTAAACATTAAAAAGACAATATGCCCCTAACTGACTAATCTCAAAATCCAGCAATGTATTGTCAGAGTATAACATGATCAACAGAAACTGCATCAGAAGAGATACTGTACCCGGAGTCTGAATATAAAATGGCTACACCAGAAATTGAAGAATTTTTACCCCAGGGTCATTCTGCAGATGGCCACTCACAGAACTCGACTTTGTAGCCAGACTTTGCACTTTGTATACTCATTTAGCCCTTACTACATGGATTTTATAGCCAGAGCAATAAATGCTGAGAGTAATGGCATAAACACAGAAGGACATCTGAGGCCTGTGAGTAGTAAACATTAAATGACAACAGGTATATGGCAAGTGCTCATTAGAAAGTAAGAACAAAGGAAGGAACTAGACAGCAGGCAAGTAACTGAAGTGATAGGCACTCCTGGGAATCAAACTAGTCATCATCTGAATGGCACCATTTTCTTGTTCCAAGAATGAACCATTTTATAATTTATTACTGTATTTTTTTTTAAAAACGTACGCCCGCTTATTACTCGAGGCGAAATCTCCGGTTAATACGTCTAACCTGAGACTGATTTTACGTGAGCATCCCTTTTTCCCCTGTACAATGACAGGTGTCCTCTCGCTATTCAGGCAGATACTCGCCGATTTCGGAGGTACCCATTAGAGCTGCATCGGCTCAGGAGCCTTTCAGGCTATTCCAGTCCCTGGTCGACGACACTACTTCAAATGTCGCCAGGGCTTGAAATTAATCCAGTCCAAGTCCCGGCCGACGACACTTCTTCAGATGTCTTTGCCAGGGCTCAAAACTGGATCACCCGATCACCAGCACAGTGTGGTAACCATTACACCAGCGCGGCTCCCTGATTACTGTATTAAAGTTTATCGTTGTACTGTTAGGTCATTAGTAAGAGTTATCTGCCCATAACCTAGGGGCTTTTTAAAAGAACTCTGAGACACAGTAATAAGGGGAATGGGTTAGAAAACCTGTACAGAAATTATGTACAGGGTGTACACATATGAAAACGCAAACACCTTGTACAGATTATGGGTAAACCATAGCATGTGGCATGTATGAAACAGTAGTCCTGTTCTTTGTTTGTCTCCTCACAGACACAAGGGAACTACACAAGAGAGGCATGGAAATGTACAGTATTGTTCTTGTTTAACTAGGGCTGCTGAGCTTCTCGCTCTTTAGCAACCAATACCAAGTTAAAGACTCCTTGGTATTATCTACACTGTCATCTAGGCTCTTCCTGTGGCTTTTCCGCCATTCCGAAACATGTTGAGTTGAAGTCATGAGCTCCAGTCTCTCCAGCCTGGCTTGCATCTAAAGGATCATCACATCTGGTCCCAAGCTAGGAGTAAGAAGTGCGTGGCATTATGTGCATTCCCCGTCATCCAAGGGGGCTCTCAAGCTATGCAGAGCTAAAACACTGTACTCTGCTTCTGGGCTCTCCCAAGGAAGATGATTGGCCAGGACTTCCAGAGATTTTCACAAATCAGTTTATGAACAAATACAATAAAAACATGGGTCATTTGGGAAAAACCTTTCTGCAGCAACATATCCCCATGTTCCTTATTTGAATTTGTAGACCACCACTGGATGATACTGGGGCAGAATCCTCAGCTATAAATTTAACCAATCACCTCCTTTAGTGTAATAGTGAGGCAGAGATCTTTATTTTCACTCTTCACAATTCCTTTTAGTTTTTAGTGTTTGGTGAGATAGGACAGACTACCTCATCTGATCACTGCAACTCGTTTTTGCAATTTCTACTTTGTGTTTTGAGAGACGGTAAACGAAAGAAATGATAAAGAGGACCAGGGAATTGAAGCCATTGAGACATGAATGATTATACTAGTCAATGTGGCACTTGATATTTTTCTGTATCATTGTTAGCATTATTATATGAAGATAGTATATGGGGATTATACTCTGATTTACGCAAAAAGTAAGAGTTTTCAATTGTACATTGACAAAAAGATACATTAATGATTACGGAGCTCACTTTTTAACTGGTTTTATCCCGGTGCTTGGGTGAGGTTGTAGGAAAAAGGGCAACTTGTTTAGCTTGGGCATTTCTTTCTAAAAAAACAAGAAAAAAAAAAAAACAGGGCTTTGAAAAGGAAAACAACTTGTTAGTCAATGATTTGCATGGCAAGTATGTGTGTTCACTGGGCATACACTAAAGTGTCCTAATTTAATAAACATTTAAAGTGGCCACAGTACACTGAAGATTCTCACAGTGATTGCATTATAATTATTATTGCCAAAGTCATAAAAGTACATTCTTAATGTTTAATAACATTAATTTACTCATTCATTGTGTGCCATGCCAAATTGCTTTGGTGATCACTTCTCTCCACTTCCTTACTTACTTTTTTACTCATTATTCTTCTACTGTGAGGTGTAGAGGTTTGGAAGAGAGAGCGCCATACTATCCTATCGGCCGTCTTCCTCCTGGCCTGGTTCCATTCGAGTCCTCAGTCCTTCAGAGATTGTCTAATGTTGTCCTCCCAGCAGACTCTGGGCTGTACTGGATGTCTGCATCCCTGGCTCTTAGTTTCCCATACTTGTCGTGGTAGCCAATCTTCTCCCATTTTGCAGACATGGCCAAACCACTCTCCACTTCATACAAGTTTCTATTGTCAATCAGCTGCATCTTCAATATCTTTTCAAGCAATATGGCCAGTTCATTGAGGCATTTCTCTCTGGTGTTTGCTATGTTTCCATGACTACAACCCATAAAAGCCAGATCCAAACCTCAGAAATGAGATATCTGAGGAAGGTGGTTGAAGTAACAAGAAGAGACATGGTACGCAACCAGACGATACGTCAAGGCCTTAAATCCTACCCCCTGCAGACCCAAGTAGAACAGTCCCAATTAAGATGGTTTGGCCATGTCTGCAGAATGGGAGAAGATCGGATACCACGACAAGCATGGGAAACAAAGAGCCAAGGATCCAGACCCCGAGGACGACCCAGAGTCCGCTGGGAGGACAACATTAGACAATCTTTGAAGGATCGAGGACTAGAATGGAACCAGGCCAGGAGGAAGACAGCCGATAGGATAGTCTGGCGCTCTCTCTTCCAAACCTCTACACCTCACGGTAGAAGGGGAACGACTAAGTAAGTAAGTAAGTAAGTAAGTTTGCTATGTTTCCTAGTAGCATGCCCCTTTCAACCATTTACCACATGCATGAAACTGTTGGTCATATCAGGATGCTTATATTCTGTGTGATATATTTCTTGATTGTGTATGCTGTATGCACTGTACTATAGTATTGTTTGTGATTATGTTTTTATGCTTTAGTCTGAGTTATTGTTCAGGTTGTTGTGTTGTTCATTAGCTTCTTCTCTTCTGAGATGAATTTACCAGTTGTCAGATTCACCAATTGTTCTGGTCTCACGATGTGCCTAAAGAACATATGACTGCGTGCACCTTTTACAGTGCTGATTAACTGATGACTTTCTCCTGTTAATCAGGGGACTTCCTAAACTGATTTTCTGGCTATGCAAGGCATCAATTGTACCCTTCTTAGGAACCACATCTCTGCCACTTCTAATTTTCTTTCCATCAGTTTATCATCAAGGTCTCACATGCATAAACTAACATAGGATATAATATATGAATATAACATCATATTATTCTCTTCGTCACTGCCAATGATAGTCCTTTTCTAGCTGGTAAGAATGCTTTACTTTGCTGTGGCAAGCTGATTTTGCTGTTGCAATTGTTGCCTTGATTTCAATTTCAACATCTGCCATTTAATCTTATGACAGATCCAAGATAGTTAAAAAGTTTCACTTGCTTTAATGATTTTTCTTCCACAAATATTTTGCATTCTTGGATTATTTCTGTTTTTGATATCATCATTGTCTCTGACTTCTTGCTGTTTAAACCTCTGGTAGTGCTGCAGATGATATTTGTAAATAATTCATGCTGGAGTTCCCTTTTATTTTCCTGAAGTGTGGTTCAGTCTACTAGCATTTGGCTCCTAAAAAAAAAATGTCTACCTTGCAAGGCTACCCAATGTCTGGAATCAAGTTTTCCTTTTTTCTTGATAAGCTGCACCCAAAGTTAATTAATCTCATGTACCTGAAGCAATTTAGTCATAAGGCATCAGAGACTTGCTGTCGACTTCTCCTGTCAGTTTGCATGAGCCCACTACATGAAAGCCAGGAGCTGAACTCTTATTGTTGAGGCTATTTGATAGGTAGGCCTTAGAACTTAGAAGCATTTATCAGAGTTAAGACCTTACCCTCAACCACACTCCCAGCTACGACAGCATTTAGAAACACTTAAAATACTCACAAACACTATGACATCCAGGACCCAAGGAGGAACTGTCTCCTTTAAGAGCATCTGTTCTGTCTCCCCACCTGCATCTCTTGCTAAAAGTCTGAACAACGTTCTTCCTCCTACCTCACTGAAATCAGAAGTCACTTTTAATTATTCACTTGTAGGTAATTATAATCAACTTGAGGCAGTCTGTCTTCAGAAATAGAGGAAGACCAAAAAACAGATGGAGAGGAGAACTGGAGACAGATGTAAAAGTAATCAAAAGACCAAGAACAAATGGCACAGAACAGGAAGGCTTCATGTGATTTATTCAAGGTCTATGCTCCACAGTTAGCTACAGGATAATGAAGTTCTACCTTCATTCATCATTCATTTACTCAGGACCATACATGGCCATGCACAGAGAGTGCTAAGTGTCCTCAGCAGAAAAGTCTGCTAATCACTGTCCAGTTCTTTCCTAGGTGAGACTATAGTCTCTTAATTACTTTTGTACTGTGCATTTTATACATGGAGGCATATCTGGAGTCATCCTTATATGACCACCAGCTATGCACAATGCTACAATATACATATGTGGAAGTGAACCTTTGTCTGTGAGGCTGAATACATCCTCATTGATTCTTGAAATCATCTACACACTTTCAGGGATTCCCCTTGTGGTGAAACTTGTTGAGAACCCAGAATTGCACACTAAGCTTTGAGAAGTCACTTGAGCCCCAGGCGTAATTCTTTGACTTGGTTGACTGCATGCAGAAGGATCTCACTGTGGACCCAGTGACAGGCAGTAGAAGCTGAGAGGTGGCTCTGTGCAGGACTTGACAATTCCTTGGGAGAGCCCAGAAGCAGAGTACAGTGTTTTAGCTCTGCATAGCTTGAGAGCCCCCTTGGATGACGGGGAATGCACATAATGCCACGCACTTCTTACTCCTAGCTTGGGACCAGATGTGATGATCCTTTAGATGCAAGCCAGGCTGGAGAGACTGGAGCTCATGACTTCAACTCAACATGTTTCGGAATGGCGGAAAAGCCACAGGAAGAGCCTAGATGACAGTGTAGATAATACCAAGGAGTCTTTAACTTGGTATTGGTTGCTAAAGAGCGAGAAGCTCAGCAGCCCTAGTTAAACAAGAACAATACTGTACATTTCCATGCCTCTCTTGTGTAGTTCCCTTGTGTCTGTGAGGAGACAAACAAAGAACAGGACTACTGTTTCATACATGCCACATGCTATGGTTTACCCATAATCTGTACAAGGTGTTTGCGTTTTCATATGTGTACACCCTGTACATAATTTCTGTACAGGTTTTCTAACCCATTCCCCTTATTACTGTGTCTCAGAGTTCTTTTAAAAGGTCCTATTAACACAGGATTTCCTAGTCTGTTAGTGATAATTAAGTACAGAAATAGACTAAATGATGATACCATCACATTATTTTAACAGTGTAAAATAAACTCAGACATTTATTGTTTGGGTTTTAAAATAAGTGAAGACCTGCTTTAAAAGGCAAAGTCCCGTGCCTCATTTATAATGCAGCCCACTGTAATTGAAAATATTTTTACACAAATTAACTCTTTGCATATGTTTTTTCAGTCTTTATACAGGTTTTGCTGGTCTATGTACAGGGTTATGGATTTTTTGTACAGGTTTTTAATCTCCGAGGTGTGGCATGTATGCTGTTTCCTCAGGCATGTTGTAGAAGGTGATTAATATGAGATTGTACACGGGACTTGCAATCTCATCATGCACCATCAACTGCTACAGAAATCAAGGGATTTTCCTGCTCATCAACTAACTGTTCACAACTCACTTCTGTAGGTAAGACTGAAGAACTCTCTTATTTTGATTGGCAAAGATTTGTTTTCATCAGAACAATAAATCACCAAAAAAAAAAGAAGAAAAAAACAATAAAAAACACAAAGAACAAAACAAAATTATTTAGTTGCACTTTAAACAGACATGTTGAACAGGCTAGCATTTTTCATTCCCATCTCAGTAACAAAGCGGGTCAAATTTATCTGAGTGATACAATAAAGGGGCAAGTTGGAAACAATGTGATCTGTGCTCAACTGAAAAGACAATGAGAACTAAGCAATATAAAAAAGAGCACAGTTTGACCGACTAATGAATGTTGTAACCAGGAACATCATTAATAATCTTATCACACCAAACAACATGGACAGCATACCTAAATATTACAGGTGTATGTCCAGGTACTGTAAAATGTGAGGGAACAGGAGGCTTCTCTGCTTCTGGATCTAAGATAACAAATTTAGTTTCATCATGGCATATTTCATAGCAATTAAAACTAACATTACAGTAGTTTGGCAATTTATCAGTTAATGATGGCCCATACTATTTTCATACCATTTAAAATTAACATTACAGTAATGTAGCAACTCATCAGTCGACACATCATACTTTTTGTTTAGTATCAAAAGAATGATCGTACTTTGAACAGCCACCTTAAATATAAGAAACTAGCAATAACCTGTCAAACTTGACAGGTTTTTAATTATAGTGTGCTGTTTCTGTTCCTAGATGAGCAGATAGAAGTACATTCTTAGAGTGTTTTTGGTTTCTTTCCATTATACAGTGTGATCAAACTGTTCATGAACACCGTCATTTGAACACTTTTCTTTGTTGATTGTAACTATTTTCGGGAGATTAAATATAATGGAAACAATACCATTTTTCAACACAGTTGCATTCCTCAGCTATGACCAACGTACACACATCGAGAATTATGTTATTTTAGATTCAATTTAAAAGTTATTTGATGATAACATTTCATGTGAAAGTGCGTGGATTGTTTTCAAAGAGTGTTCCATCTTGATCATTATGTGTCAAACCGTTCAAATATAATTCACTTTGGTTTGTTAATGGCTCATGCACACCAATTTTTACGCACTTTTTCTTCGTCGAGCACTACTTCATGAAAGAATAAAAAAAAAAATTAATAAATAAAACCAAAGTATTTGTTTTATATAACACCCACGCTGCCCAAGTTGCACACCGTGCGTTGCGCACTTTTTTTTCTGTGCTCTGTAAGGAGTGCAAAGGAAAATGATGATGAGGATGATATCATAAATGAGAAAATCAGATAAATCATTATAAAGGTTTAATGACACATGCCCATGCAAGGTGAAAAGGTCATTTTTAAGGCCCCTTTTCAAGATGAAAAGCCATAACATAATTCTTCTTCTTCTTTGATCCTTAGCCATCGACCGTCAAAGCAGTCAGTGGCCATCACGCCTAGTGGCGTCTTGTAGGGCAACAACAAATTGATTCCACTTTGCTCGGTCGGTGGCCATCCTTCGTACAGTGCCCCAACTCTGGTTCATTCTTTGCATCTCAGCCTCCACAGTCCTCCGCCAGGTTGTTTTTGATCGGCCTCTCTTTCGTTTTCCTTCAGGGGTCCAAAGCATAGCTGTTCTTGTGATGGCATCGGGGTCTCTTCTGAGGACATGACCAACCCAGCTCCAGCGTCTGCCAGCTATGATGGTATGCATGTCTTCTTGCTTGCTCCGAGCAAGCAGATCTTGGTTGGTGATGGTATTGGGCCAAAAGATTCGGTGAATTTTTCTTAGGCACGTTGTGTGAAAAGAGAACAATTTCGACATTTCCTTCTCTGTATCTCTCCAGCATTCCGCACCATAGAGAAGCACAGAAAGCACACAGCTCTGATATAATCTTAATTTTGTGTTTGTGCTGTATTGAGAGGACTTCCAGATGTTGTTTAGATAACATAATTCAGGGGTTCCCAAAATTATTTTGATGGATACATTATCAAACCTGCACGACTCTGCGACGCATAACTTAATAATTTGTTGGTAGAATATTCTGCAAAAAGGAGAAATTTAATACTCATAACACACCTAATGATCTCTTACAAAACACAGACCACATTAGGTGGGAACCCCAGGTATAAAACACTTTTAAGTGTACCACTCAGGTAAAAAGGACACGAGAAAGACAGAAGAAAACATGGCTATGTAATGTAGCTAAATGAGCTTGGAAATTCTTTTAAAAAAGTGCTGAAGGAATGGCAACATGATATAGTACAACCAGATAGGTGTCCTTATATCACAAAGATTAAGGGATGAAGTTAACTGGATTAAATCACATCTTAGAATTTATTTCAAAATCTGCCAACTACCACAATAACAACATAACAAAACATAATTTTAACAGGCAACACTGGTAATAAAATGATAAAAAGCTAAAAGTGCAAATGATGGAGTGGCGTTGAAATAGCAACTTGATATAGCACAACTGGATAAATGTCCCTATAGCCCCAAGATTCAGGGATGAAATGAGCTGGATTAAATCACATCTCAGATTTTTTTTAAAAACTGCCAACTACCCCAATAACAACGAAAACTAACAGTCTTTTAATGGGCAACACTGGGATTAAAAAGATAACACTACCATTAAAGGTCAAGGTAATTCCACAGTAGATACTGCTATAGGGGAAAGAAGTGTTAAAGACTTAACTATACTAGATTTCAGCTTTATGAGATGGGGTAGCCAGTTCCATTCCTCACATCCTTTGTCTTCCCTAACTTAATCAGAATGAGGCATCCATTTACAGCTGTGTAGAGTAGAGAGTGACACTACCTAGTTTTTAACGCAGTAACTTTGCCATAAAAAGCAAGCACTCTAACCACTCTGCCAATCAAATCTAAACATTACTCATACATAATCTCTACTTGGCCCCCATGCAGTTTCCAGGGGTCCTGAAGGAATAAAGAAAAAACAGGAATATGACACCCTCAGGCATGACGTAAAAGGCAATAAATGTCAGGTTGTTTATGGAGCCAGGAACCTCATTATGTAAAATAAATTACTACTAGAACCATATGCTTTCATCCAAACAACTAAAATATCAAAAAAGTTTTCTGGGCGACTTATGAACATATTTGTTGTTGTTGTTCAGATTCCTAGGAATTATAATTTTTCCCCTTGCAGCTATTTGGGGGTCTTGTTTTGGGTTTTCTTGCAACCCCAGAGAATTTCCCCAACTCAGCGGGCACAGCTGGTGGAGGTCACACCAGACCCACTAATTGGCGTGTGTGCAATGCCACGAGAAGGATGGCCCTCTACCCTGCAAGGGGGTTGATAAGTTCTTGTTGATAAGTTCTGAAGAGTTGACTAGAAGATCAAACACTCCCTCACACGTAGCTAGAAGTTAACGATGCAGACTACTGTGGTCGTTTCATACTGTTTAATTGGACGCACACACTTGGACAGTACGGGTATAGTTACAGGAAAACAGGTCAACATATATATCATCATACTGTTGATCAATGGTCTACAATCTTAAGTTGGCATTCATGTTGAAGAACATTACAATGGAACGTCCATAGACAAGCACTTAGATTTCCACTGTTTATAAATATAATCATCAGGCCTTACTGACCGATCATGTCAGTTAATAAATAATGTTCAAGCATGACTTCTAGACAGAACCTCTTTTCTAGCAAAGATTCCTTTAGGTAAAGTTCAGCAAATATTTCTAGAGACAATGTTAACCCACCAGTATTGGGTTTTCTTTATAACTGTGATCTCTTAATCATCACCTGATAATAAGGGGCATCCCTGTTCTCTGATCGATGATCGACAAAAAATAGGATCCAAAATGGCTTCTGGTTCCCTTGAGCATCGCTCACTATACAGATGCATAGTAAAGCTTCAATATAGAACTTTGTTCATGAACATAAATGTTTCTACAAGAATCAGCATATTCTTTCATCATAACTGCTGCATACAATCATATTCAGTGCTGCTAGGTAACATGTCATCCCGACATAATAATATAGATAATCATCATGTAGACGTCTGCCCATCTAAGCCTAGGAAGAAAAAGTTCAGCAAACAGTTCTTTTACCTTGGCATGGGAAATACACTAGCAGAACACATACGCCCTCTCCTGGCGTTACAGAATAAACACTGGGGAACTCATAGACTTAATAATCATATCAGAAACTATCTTCTTCCCCATAACAAATCACCAAGATCAACAAACTTCGGACTGGTCTCCGACATGGCATTCACCAGGCTCCATCATCACGGAAGACCCTCTTTCGTATCCGCATGCGCAGAAACTCCCTGACCCCAAAGTTCAGTACAAGGAAAAATAGTCCCACTTAGACATACAAAGATATCACGATATAAGACCGAATCGTCTTAAATAGACAAGGAGTAAACATAGACTCGGACCATAAACATTCCTGCATAAACCTAAGCAAGAACAATCTGTTTCTGGCCCAACAAAGAACAGACCAACAAAATCTGGATTCATACGCCAAATTCGATATTCAGGGGAGATAACCCATATAACAAAAGTATCAATCAATCATGGGTGATATATCTTTGGCCAGGAAAGCATCCTGATTCTCAAAACAAATACTTTGCCTCAGACAAATAAATATTATAATAACTACATACATTGCCACCAGTAATCTGTTGGTAACAGACTTCAATGTGGAGGGGGGCTCTATTGTCATCTCAGCCGGTGGCACTGCCACCTCCGCTACCTCCCTGCCAAAAGATGCCATCCAAACAGATACACGTAGCTCTGCTTTATCATTTGAACTGGGAGGGCCTATTGCCAGGAGCACCACGCACAATCTTTTGGGGCAGCATTCGCCTGCAGTTACTTTTTGAACATATTTTGGGCGATTTTTAAACACATTCTGGACGACTTTGGGCTACTTTTTGAATGTGATTTGGGCTGTGATTTGGAAAAATCCAGTTTCCTAAACACAGATGTCCTAGACGATTCAGATAAAAGGATAAGTACTTAAACAGAAACCCCCACTGTAAGTGTACATGAATGCTTTGGTGCAGGCTTCCTGCAAAGGCGTCCGCTGCGGTGGTCGCCCCACGCTCCATAAGAAGAGAAAAGGGAAATAAATGAGAAATCTCTACTTGTAGTATAAGAGCTACCAAAGCACCATCCCATTCACAACAACAGCAGCACCTTCTTTAGTCATAATTAACAACAATACCAAGCAGCTACTGCCCCCAAACAACAAAACACAGTGCAGGATGATTGAAAAGTTATTTCTTCACTCCTATCCAACTAATTTATATGGACACAAGTCAAAATAAAGACAATTAACTGCTATTTAATTACATAAATTGCCGTCACATTAATATTACAACTCAAAGTGAGATCCAGTCTGTTTAACACAGGATTTTATAGCGGGTGTCAATTCTGGCTGTCTCCTGTAACGTTAGATTATTGGTCACTGTAGATGTTTATTACTTATTGTAGTCTGTTTCAGGGGGGAAGAAAAAAGAAAACTTATTTGTCAAATGGCAGTTATTGTTCCTTGTTTTGACTTTTGTTTCATGTATTTCCGCAGATGCAACTGAGGAGATACAAATTACCCAATAGTTAGATATACAGGTCTTCATTGTCATCAAAATGACAGAGACATCTTGTACTAACCTTGGACATCCTCTGGATGACACCTTGGCCAGTGATCCAATAAAGCTTGCAGTAATGTGGTGCCAATGTTGGCTATGAAATAAGAAGAGACAACATAAAATGATGAGTGACTAATCTGTGCAGCCCCTTGTTTTTTCCCAACAGAAGTATTGTACACAACTAACCAGCAGCTGTCATGAGTGGTTCATACAAGCTCATTCTTTTTCATCATCTATCAGTTCCCTAGGGAACAAAGACTTTCAGCCAAATGTTGGGAAGTTGAGATGTTGAGAAGTCTTAATGTTGTGGGTAGTCCATAAGTCTATTCTTTCATCCTGATTTCTGTTCACTTAAGTTAGCAACTGCTTGGTGGGTGTGTGATGAGTAGAAGGGAGCATTCCCACCGCGATCTACCTTTCACCCCCACACTTCATCACACTCACTTTTCTGCATTTTCTATGCGTTTTAAATTCTTTTACCATAATTTCAGTGTTACAGAGATGAATTAGCTAGAGTAGCCCCAGAGTCATTCAATACTATACACATCCAGTCACCCAATGCCTCCTGCCCCCCATCCAGTGCCTCTTGGCACCCCCCCCCCCCAATTGCCTCTTGTCCCCACCTAATGCCTCATGCCTTCACCCAATTGCCCCCCCCCCCCCCCCCCCCCAATGCCTCTTACAGACAGCTAAGACTACTCCTCTCATTATATTACATGTGTCATTCTTCACATTTGTGTTATTGATCTTACAGTTCAATATTCTGCACTATACTTTAGAAATCACCCCTGCAAGAGCATGTGAATATTTGATACAGACTCTACCAGCTACAGTGGTGGCTCCATGCTCCATAAGGAGCTAAAGGGAAAATGATGACTTTAATAGACAGTCTATTATTGTCTATATTCTTCATACACCATACAAATGATGACTATAACAGACAGTCTATTATTGTCTATACTCTTCATACACCACACAAATGATGACTATAACAGACAGTCTATTATTGTCTATACTCTTCATACACCACACAAATGATGACTATAACAGACAGTCTATTATTGTCTATATTCTTCATACACCACACAAATGATGACTATAACAGTCTATTATTGTCTATATTCTTCATACACCACACAAATGATGACTATAACAGACAGTCTATTATTGTCTATATTCTTCATACACCACACAAATGATGACTATAACAGACAGTCTATTATTGTCTATACTCTTCATACACCACACAAATGATGACTATAACAGACAGTCTATTATTGTCTATACTCTTCATACACCACACAAATGATGACTATAACAGACAGTCTATTACTGTCTATACTCTTAATACACCACACAAATGATGACTATAACAGACAGTGTATTATTGTCTATACTCTTCCTACACCACACAAATGATGACTATAACAGACAGTCTATTATTGTCTATACTCTTCATACACCACACAAATGATGACTATAACAGACAGTCTATTATTGTCTATACTCTTCATACCTCACACAAATGATGACTATAACAGACAGTCTATTACTGTCTATACTCTTCATACACCACACAAATGATGACTATAACAGACAGTCTATTATTGTCTATATTCTTCATACACCACACAAATGATGACTATAACAGACAGTCTATTATTGTCTATACTCTTCATACACCACACAAATGATGACTATAACAGACAGTCTATTATTGTCTATACTCTTTATACACCACACAAATGATGACTATAACAGACAGTCTATTATTGTCTATATTCTTCATACACCACACAAATGATGACTATAACAGTCTATTATTGTCTATATTCTTCATACACCACACAAATGATGACTATAACAGACAGTCTATTATTGTCTATATTCTTCATACACCACACAAATGATGACTATAACAGACAGTCTATTATTGTCTATATTCTTCATACACCACACAAATGATGACTATAACAGACAGTCTATTATTGTCTATACTCTTCATACACCACACAAATGATGACTATAACAGACAGTCTATTATTGTCTATACTCTTTATACACCACACAAATGATGACTATAACAGACAGTCTATTATTGTCTATATTCTTCATACACCACACAAATGATGACTATAACAGACAGTCTATTATTGTCTATACTCTTCATACACCACACAAATGATGACTATAACAGACAGTCTATTATTGTCTATACTCTTCATACACCACACAAATGATGACTATAACAGACAGTCTATTACTGTCTATACTCTTCATACACCACACAAATGATGACTATAACAGACAGTGTATTATTGTCTATACTCTTCCTACACCACACAAATGATGACTATAACAGACAGTCTATTATTGTCTATACTCTTCATACACCACACAAATGATGACTATAACAGACAGTCTATTATTGTCTATACTCTTCATACCTCACACAAATGATGACTATAACAGACAGTCTATTATTGTCTATACTCTTCATACACCACACAAATGATGACTATAACAGACAGTCTATTATTGTCTATACTCTTCATACACCACACAAATGATGACTATAACAGACAGTCTATTATTGTCTATATTCTTCATACACCACATAAATGATGACTATAACAGACAGTCTATTATTGTCTATATTCTTCATACACCACACAAATGATGACTATAACAGACAGTCTTATATTGTCTATATTCTTCATACACCACACAAATGATGACTATAACAGACAGTCTATTATTGTCTATACTCTTCATACACCACACAAATAATGACTATAACAGACAGTCTATTATTGTCTATACTCTTCATACACCACACAAATGATGACTATAACAGACAGTCTATTATTGTTTATATTCTTCATACACCACACAAATGATGACTATAACAGACAGTCTATTATTGTCTATATTCTTCATACACCACACAAATGATGACTATAACAGACAGTCTATTATTGTCTATACTCTTCATACACCACACAAATGATGACTATAACAGACAGTCTATTATTGTCTATACTCTTCATACACCACACAAATGATGACTATAATAGACAGTCTATTATTGTTTATATTCTTCATACACCACACAAATGATGACTATAACAGACAGTCTATTATTGTCTATATTCTTCATACACCACACAAATGATGACTATAACAGACAGTCTATTATTGTCTATACTCTTCATACACCACACAAATGATGACTATAACAGACAGTCTATTATTGTCTATACTCTTCATACACCACACAAATGATGACTATAACAGACAGTCTATTATTGTCTATATTCTTCATACACCACACAAATGATGACTATAACAGACAGTCTATTATTGTCTATATTCTTCATACACCACACAAATGATGACTATAACAGACAGTCTATTATTGTCTATACTCTTCATACACCACACAAATGATGACTATAACAGACAGTCTATTATTGTCTATACTCTTCATACACCACACAAATGATGACTATAACAGACAGTCTATTATTGTTTATATTCTTCATACACCACACAAATGATGACTATAACAGACAGTCTATTATTGTCTATATTCTTCATACACCACACAAATGATGACGATAACAGACAGTCTATTATTGTCTATACTCTTCATACACCACACAAATGATGACTATAACAGACAGTCTATTATTGTCTATACTCTTCATACCTCACACAAATGATGACTATAACAGACAGTCTATTATTGTCTATACTCTTCATACACCACACAAATGATGACTATAACAGACAGTCTATTATTGTCTATACTCTTCATACACCACACAAATGATGACTATAACAGACAGTCTATTATTGTCTATACTCTTCATACACCACACAAATGATGACTATAACAGACAGTCTATTTGTGACAGAGTTACTGTGATTTTATTTTCAACAGGCCCCATTCCTTCTTCTCTCTGTAACTATATGAGTTTGCCCCATGTTTCTTCTCCTTGTAATAGGTACGTGTTTTCAGGAGGGGATTACGGTGGGGTTTTATCTTATCCGCCCCATGTTTCTTCTCTGTGAATAGTAGTGGAGTTTAGTCTTTTTTTGTAGGGAATTAATTGCATTTTTTTTCCATAGGGGATTACTGTAGTTTAAGTACAGATTTGCACCAGTGCTTTTCTCTGTAGTAATTTCGTTCTAGTAGTCATATTGCCTTTGTTAAAATAATTGCGGTCATTTTTGTTAGTAAGCAGTAGAGGCGTGAAGCATTATCTCCCGACGGTTAGGAGATAATTCTGTACTCCAGTACATTCTTTGTTTAAACGGGGGATGGGGGTAGTGACTTCTACCCATGTATGTAAAACTGGCGCTTAGAACGAATCAAAGTTAAGGTTGCTCACGCGGTCGCGTAACGTGACACAATTTGTGGATGCGTTAGCAGTAATAATAGGAGTCATAGTTGTTTACAATTTTGATTGGCCGGGGTCAAACTTTATTGAAATGCAGCACGATCATTGGTCTTAGAACAAAGCCACGCGATGACGTATGGCGTGGGCGCTGGCCTCATTTTCTTGTAATAAATAATAGAGAAATTGATTAGCGGGTCTATTGGTCTTCAGAAAATTACAGCCGTGAATTCAAGCCACGCTCGCTTGCTCTTAATTGGGAAATTCGACTGGGTAAGCCATAGCTTAGAGTTCGTTTTATATAATTAATCTTAGCCTGATTTAGTGAAGTTTTCTTCAGGGGAGTTTAATTAACTTTTAATAAACGAAAGCGCCATCAATTGCTATCTTAAAATAATACTCATAGTGCGCCTATATAGTTTCTGTGAATAGTAGCTGTATTTCTGATTTGGGTACAGGCTTTTGAGCTATTAATTGTGTGGCGAGGCTTTTGAGATGTTCATGGTGTAAGGTTAAGCGCTAAGATAAACCGGCGCTCAGTAATAGGTAGAAGTTAGTTGTGACAAACTCAAATTAATTCTGTAAGTTACAAATATATATACGGGAGCGCATGTATGTATTTTATTTCATTGAGAATTTAATTGTGATAAGTTACAAATATATATACGGGAGCGCATGTATGTAGTTCATTTCATTGAATATTTAATTCTGATAATTTACAAGTGTAGATACTCCAGCTTAGTTGCGTATTTTTGCTAGCGGGCTATTTTGTTAATGTAGTGGGATGAAATGGGATAGTGAGGGGTGTATTTTATTTTTCTGAGACGGGATTTCATTTTTCCTATGGAGAGATGTATATATATCTCTATATGAATAGTGGTGTAATTAATTTTTCCTAGTTGGTGGAGCAGAGGGGGCACACACACACACACACACACACATATATATATATATATATATATATATATATATATATATATATATATATATATATATATATATATATACATATATACATTTAGAAAACCTCACTTGATTATAATATTTGCAGTGTAAACTACGATAGCATATTGTGTGTACGATTATGTTATTGGGCATTTACTCATGTGTACGTTATTTTTATTTTGCCTTGAAGTGTTGTGTAATCAGGAGGGATGTAATCAATTTTTCGGAACTGGAATTTAATGATCCCTAGAGTAGTTCTAATTTTATTTTGTGTTAATCAACGAATCATCAAGGGTCAGTGTAGAAGTAACCCAAAGTATTACAGACAGGAGGGTTCCCCTCAAGTTTGTATTGTTTTGACTCGGGGCTAGCCTAGGTGTAACAAAAGATTTAGGTCAGCCGGTCTGGGAGTTGATTACCAGACCGAGGTACGTTGAAATGGGATAGAGAGGGGACTGCGGGGTAGTTTGACCCGGGGTTAGGTAATATTTATGTATCGCTGGTGCGGGAATGGAGCAGGGGAGCTGCATTGATTTAAAGGGAGAAGGGAGTTAGGGTTAGAGATGTGTAACTTTTGACGTGTTATATAGCTGTTGTTGTTGTTTGTTCCACAGCAAGTTTTCACGGCAGGTAGGAGGGGTAACCTGCCTATATCCTTTACAACAGCAAGTTGTCATCTCAGGAGCAGAGGGCTCGAGATATCACCAGAGGTGAAAGAAATACCATACGGTCCCAGGTAGCGAAGACAATCTTCAGCTGGGAACAGGATTTTCCTTAAAATCCAGAGCTCTTAGCTCATTATACCACTCCAACAAACGGCGCGTGGCCAGAAGATTGGTTTAAATTTTATACAGCCATAATAATGCTGTTTTCCCCTAAACCTTGAGCGAGTTAACGGGGCAAGTAAGAAGTTGTTCAGCAGCAGTGAAGCTTCTACAATTGATTCAAGCAACTCGTGCTTGATACCCAAGTCATCAGTGCAGTAGTCAGAAACAGGAGACAGGGTTAACATTCCTGGTTCTGAATGTTAATGAGAGAAGGGGTGTAACGGAGACGCCACATCAGCAGACGTCGAGAGTATCAGAGGGACACTGAAGTAAGGCGAAGAGAGGGAGAGAGGGGGAGAAAATAGCCAGGACCAGTAGGGTCTTATATTATCCTTAGAGGATAGCCTCTGAGCCATAGATGTAATCAAAGTCTACTAGCGTAGCAGTCTAGTGGTGTATTTTAGTGGCGTGTATATCGCCTAAAGAGCTTGGAAGCTGTGTAGACAGTCGTGTAGGCAGCGTCAACAGAACAGTGACAGTAGAAATATTATTGTAGTAGGGAGTGGTGGCTAAAGTGATGCCCCCACACATTTGTTGTGGTTAAACCATTAATCATTCTATTGTTCCCCAGCAGGGTGAAAGAAGGAGTTACAGTGGTCGTTTTTTTTTCTCTAGTGTCTATCAATTTAATTGTTGTTCTTGTTTTCAGGTCTGCGCAACATTGCACGTTATTTATTTTCCGGTGTGATTTGATTTTTGAGTTGTTTTAATAAAACTATATAAATGTTCACTGGATCAGTCTCTATATATATCTAACTATACTGTGCATACATATGTGTCTGTATAGTGTGTCTGTGGTCTTAGTACACCCTTATCTCCTTTTTCTTTTTGTAAAGGTAGCCAGAGGGGGGTGAGTCTATAGCTATTCTTGAAGTCACGAGTGGCGAGGGAGAGTTAATCTCGGTTCTCATCCCTCGAAGCCAATAGGCCCATCTGTCCACATTCACTATCATTTCTCATCTAAATCTATCTTCTCAGTCTGTCTCATACTAGGGTCTTGTCTATACACTGGACACACTCTAAACTTAAATCCACTTCGTGACACTATTATTGTCTATATTCTTCATACATTACACAAATGATGACTATAACAGACAGTCTATTATTGTCTATATTCTTCATACACCATACAAATGATGACTATAACAGACAGTCTATTATTGTCTATACTCTTCATACACCATACAAATGATAACTATAACAGACAGTCTATTATTGTCTATATTCTTCATACACCACACAAATGATGACTATAACAGACAGTCTATTATCGTCTATACTCTTCATACACCATACAAATGATGACTATAACAGACAGTCTATTATTGTCTATACTCTTCATACACCACACAAATGATGACTATAACAGTCTATTATTGTCTATACTCTTCATACACCACACAAGATAAAATACTGCTTATATTTCACGTTAAAATTAAAGTATCAGGATCACTTCTCCATTTATTCATTCTTTATCTCTCACCTGTCAATAGCATTACACGGCAATCCTTGTTCTGAAATCCCGAGGTAAAGAGAGGTAGAGGTTGACCAATAAACACATGGAGAAGAGAATTGGAGACAGAAGTGAAAATGATGAGGAAGATGTGGAAAGACCTTGAGCTGATGCCACACGACAGGAGGACTTGGTATGTGTTTGTTGAAGGCCTATGCTCCTTGGGAGCTAAAGGATACTGATTGATCCTTCACCTCCCTGGAAAGCTCGTCTTCAACAAGCTTATGCCAAGTCCTCCTGTCCTGTGCCATCCTATCACAGTCTTTCTACATCTTCAGCTCTTTTCTATATGTGTTTTGGTCTCCCTCTATATCTTTTACCATGAGCATTCCAGAAAATGATTGCCTTGTAATGCTATCAACAGGCTTTCTCAGTGTGTGTCTTCAGCATCTTTATCTTACCTTCTTTTCCAGTCTGAACTCCGCCAATGCCGGTCCCAAGCCCGGATGAAAAAGGAGGAGGGCGGCCTGCATGGAGGCCATAAGGAGGCAGACCCTCCACCATGCAAAGGCACAACAGGCCAATCACCTGTTTGTCTTAAACTATGATTACGAGCAATACAACAGAGAAAACCGGACTGATTCTAAAGGCGACGAACTGGAACGGACTACGACTTATGGAACTTGGAACACAAGAAGTATAAATGGGAAGGAAGAGGAGCTGGTGGAAGAGATGAGGAAAGCAAAACTAGAAATCCTGGCTATAACGGAAACGAAGAAAAAAGGACAAGGAGTCATGGATCTCGATGGCAACATGTTGCTCTACAGTGGTGTACCCATATCTGAAAGAGCTAAAGGGGGCGTGGGTTGCATTGTGGCCCAAAATCAAAAAGATAGTATCAAGGGATGGAACTTTGTCTCGGAGCGCATTATGGTTGTAAAACTAAAAGAAGGAGAAACCATAGTCAACCTGGTCATAGTGTATGGGCCAAATGAGGATGAGAGAGCAGAGGTCAAGGAGGAATTCTTCGAGCTGCTTCAAAGGACAGTGGATGACTGCCTAGATGAAGTTATCATGCTCGGAGATTTTAATGCCAGAGTTGGAAATGACCATGCTAGATGGGGTGGAGTTATCGGAAGATATGGAGAAGATACTCTCAATGACAATGGAAAGCGACTCCTTAGATTCTGCAGTGAGCAGAATCTGATCATTACAAACACAAAGTTCCCCCATAAGCGCATACATGCATACACTAGATGTGAACCAACCAAGAATGAGAAGTCAGTGATTGACTATGCCATTGTTCGGAGAAGCTCATTCAGATATGTCCGAGATGCAAGAGTCTGGAGGGGGCCAGAGATTGGAAGTGATCACTACCTGCTAACAATCAAATGAACAACTGAAAGAGTTGCTCAGCCTAGGAACTGCCCAACATCACGCAAGAAACCAAGTAAACGAGCAGGAGAAATGAGCATTAGGACCTACAAGCTGAGAGAGCCAGAAATTAAGACCAGATATCAGGGGCTTATTGCTACAGCAGTGAGCAACACAGAAGAACGACCTGATGACTTGGAAACCCTCTGGAATAAATTCAAGGATATCATAAAGACAGCTGCTGCAGAAGCATGCGGTGAAGTCCGACTTGGGAACCAGAGAAAGAGGACACCTTGGTGGACAGAGGAAGTCAAAGAGAAAATAAGAGAGAAGAAAATGGCATGGAAACAATACTTAGGAGCTAAACACACAACAGGACAAATGGAAAAATATAGAGAATATGTGACACTCAGAACAGAAGCAAAGAACAAAGTGCTAGCAGCAAAACAGAAGTCCTGGGAAGAATTTGGAGAAAAGCTAGAAAGAGATGCACAAGAAAACCAGAAATTGTTCTATAAGACCCTAAAGAACATGAGGAAGGAAAAACAATGCCCTCTCAAATTTATAAAGGACAAGCAAGGCAAATTGCTTACTGCCCCGAAGGAAGTAATGGAAAGATGGAAAGAATATTTCTCAGAACTCCTGGATGGTGAGCATGGTGAAGCATCAGAAATGATAACCACTAGCACAGAAGAGAAAACCAATGATGGTGAAGATGACATAAAGATGGAAGAACTGAGGGCAGCACTAGAGAAAATCAAGATGGGCAAAGCAGCAGGGCATGATGGTATAACACCAGAAATGGTTAAGTACATGGGAGCATCAGGCGACCTATTACTTTTAAAGGTCCTACAGGCAGCATGGTGCAACAAGACCATACCAAAGGATTGGGAGATTGCCATCATAACACCAGTTTTCAAAAAGGGTGACAATCGACAATGTGGAAACCATAGAGGCATATCCCTTCTCAGTGCCCCTGGTAAAATCTACTCTAGAATCCTAGAGCAGAGACTCCGACGCCTAGCTGAGCCACAATTGGATGAGGTCCAGTGCGGATTCCGAGCAAACCGAAGTACTCAAGACCTAATCTTCACACTCAGACAGCTGAGTGAAAAGGCCCTTGAGTATAAGAGTGAGATCCATCTTTGTTTCATAGACCTGGAAAAGGCGTTTGACAGGGTCCCCTGGAGCAAACTTTGGGACTGTTTGGCAAGGAAGAATATTCCAGCACCTCTGATTCATGCTATACAGAGCTTCTACAAGTCTTGCAGAAATTATGTGAGGACAGCAAACCATAAGTCAGAAGAGTTCAGGACCACCACTGGTGTAAGACAAGGTGATATCCTATCACCTTACCTCTTCATACTCCTTATGGACGATGTCATCAAGGCATGTAAGGAGAGAACAAGAAAGTATTCAGTGGGGTACTGGAAGATAAGACAGGTCTATATTTCGGAGCTGGCATTTGCTGATGATGTTGCCCTGATTGCTAAATCAGAGGCACATCTCCAATCCAACCTGCAAGTCTGGAAGGAAGAGCTGGAGAAGAGAGGGATGGTCATAAGCAGCTCTAAAACAAAATCCGTGGTGATATCACGAGAAGAAAGAAAACATCAGATTAAGTTGGGAGAACAGGTCCTGGAGCAGGTCGACCACTTTAAATATCTCGGAGCTATTATAGACCGAAAGGGAGGCATCAAAGAAGAGCTGGCCACTCGAAAAGCAGCGGCTGGGAGACTTTTTCAGGCCATAAATCGTGGATTCCTCAGCAAGAAAGAGGTTGGTAAGAAAACGAAGATGGCTGTATACCGCTCCACCTATGTCCCAGTCTTGACATATGGATGCGAGTCGTGGGCAATGACTACAACCCACAAAAGCCAGATCCAAACCTCAGAAATGAGGTATCTGAGGAAAGTGGTTGAAGTAACAAGAAGAGACATGGTCCGCAACCAGATGATATGTCAAGGCCTAAAATCCCATCCGCTGCAGACCCAAATAGAACAGTCCCAACTGAGATGGTTTGGCCATGTCTGCAGAATGGGAGAAGATCGGCTACCACGACAAGCATGGGAAACAAAGAGCCAGGGATCCAGACCTCCAGGACGACCCAGAGTCCGCTGGGAGGACAACATTAGACAATCTTTGAAGGACCGAGGACTAGAATGGAACCAGGCCAGGAAGAAGACAGCTGATAGAATGGTCTGGCGCTGTCTCTTCCAAACCTCTACACCTCACGGTAGAAGGGGAACGACTAAGTAAGTAAGTAAGTAATCTCCATTTATGATATATTACAATGTTTTGTTTGGCAGTTAATTTTCTAGGAATCTAACTACAGTGCTAATTGGGTCATTACTGTAAATAAATGAAAAGAATCATCTGTAAATGTCACTGATAGCCACTTCAAGGACCGTTGGCAATACCAAGGGATTTTAACTGTTTGAGCTGGAGACTGAGCCAAATATTAAAAGCTTCTTCAGTCATTATTTTTCCTTTGCTCTCCTTATGGGTGGATGGAGCCCCTACTGTAGCTGGTCTCTTTAGAGGAAGTCTGCACCAGGCATTCACGTGCTCTTGGTGTTCTGGTTTCTGTAGCAATTAGTTTGACATGATAGGGTTACCAGCCCCACCCATTCACAACCTCATATTAGTCACTATGTACGACAAGTCTGAGAGTACAGTGGTCCAATTCTTTATTTCTCTCTTCAAATCCCTGTGAACCACATGGGGCAAACAATTGCTTATTTTTGCACATTTTTTTTCACGATAATTTTACATCCTTACTTTTTATCTCTGGTGCATCTGGTTGAAGTTCCAGAACTAAATCTTTGGTGGACATCCAGGCTGCAAAACAGTCCGTCTCTTCTAAATGAATTGTCAACAGCTGTGAAAAAGATAGCATTCAAAACTGCCTAAAGGAAAATAAGAGGACATCATCCAATGTAATGTGCCAATTAATAATGATTATAAATCAGTGAAAAAGAAGAATTTAGCACCAGACTTCAAAATATTATAGAAAGACATTGCAATGGATGATAGGGAATAGATGATTGTACCTTTGAAGAGAGAATGGGAAAACATGGACTTGGAACAATGAATGACAGGGTGAAACTTGTTGAGAACACAGCATTGCACACTAAGCTTGGAGAAGCCATTTGAACCCCGGGCGTAATTCTATGGCTTTGACTTGGTTGACTGCATGCAGAAGGATCTCACTATGGACCCAGTGATAGGCAAGAACAACTGAGAAGTGGCTCTGTGCAGGACATGACAATTCCTTGGGAGAATCAAGAACCAGAGTACAGTATTTTAGCTCTGCATAGTTGGAATGCCCCCTTGGATGGCGGGGAATGCACAGTATGCCACACACTTCTTACTCTTAGGTTGGGACCAGATATGACGATCCTTTAAATGCAAACCAAGCTGGAGAATCTGGAGCTCATGACTTCAACTCATAACATTTCAGAATGGCAGAAAAGCCTCAGGAAAAGCCTAGATCTACAGTGTAGATAATACCAAGGAGTCTTCAACTTGGTATTGGCTGCTAAAGAGCGAGAAGCTCAGTTGTCCTAGTTAAACAACAACATCTGAGGATGGGTGCTTGTGTACCAATATAGCAGTGTTTCTCAACCTTTTTGTGTTTGCGGCACACTTTTCAAATTTCTAAAATTTTGCGGCACACCTATCTGACCTATACAACATTACAGTGATATGTACAAAACTAAATACACTAATTTGTGGGTACTTTAGAATAAAAAAAACTCTCAATTCGATTTTCTTTTAATTGTTTAAAATAATTAGAACAAATATTTGACAAACAAAAAAAGAAATGTCTATCACACAAACCTGATGGTCCTAATGCGATCCTTGGGCTTGATGCTATTGAGTAATTTCTTAGATATTAGGGCGTGTCTGAGATAAGCAAACTCTTATTTCATCTTTAACACAGAGAAGTCTTTCCTTTTTTTGCATTTAATGCTTGTAAATGTTGAAAATCCCAACTCACACAAATGTGATGCAGAAAACTGCAATCTAAATAATTAAAGATCGTTTTGCAATAACAGAATACTTGTCTTTAACAGAAATCCAGAATGAGTCCAGAGGTATCTCAGAGTGTTTCATTTTAAGACTGTGATCAGTTGAAATAGAAGCTAACTGTTCTTCTGTTATTGTAAAATCCAAGTCAGATGAAACAGACAAAAATGGATTTCTTACCCAGTCGAATCTCTCTGTAGTCAACGATGTAAATTAATATAGGATATTTTGCTCCAATGCTTCCAAATGCTCCATTATGAGGGTAGCAATGTCTTTTATATTGTTTTTGGGTACCAGTGGAAACATATCAAGATTACCCTCCTTAGCTCTATTTAACTAGATTAATATACTATTTTTAATGACAGTAGCTTATCAGTAGATGTAAGGATGTTTTCATTTCGCCATTGCATACAGGTATTCACCCTGTTTAGGTGTCTAAATATTTCTGCCAGGTATAATTAGGTCTAAGTGGAAGTACTATGCTTCGTCCATGGCCTTTAAAAGTTGTTTATGCGCCTCGTGCATTTTTGTAATATCATGAAATTTTGAAGTATATCTATTTTTGTTCAAAGCAGTTAATAGCTCCAATTATTATTGAATGAATTCAAGCTATAAGATCAGCTTTATTTTACATGATCATCAAAAATATACTTCATGTAGTAAAGTGACAAAATCTTTGCAGCACACTGCTTGAGAAACACCGCAACAGAGAAACTGGAGTGGTATGACAGGATCATCAATGTGGAAGTGAAGGAAAGGGCCAGTGGAGCTAAAGGTGAGAAGATGATGCTGGCGTTAGATAGGACACATGCTGAGGGAAGCTGCTGGTAACACTGCAGGACACTCCTTGATCTGGAGTGAGACCAGGCAGTACATGGAGAGGGGAACGGGAGACAAGTGTCATGGTGATAGGGAGGATGTAGAAAAACCTTCAGTAGGTGGCGCAGGATAGGAAGGCTTGGCAGGAATTGAAGGCCTTTGCTTCTCAGGGAGCTAATGGCAATGAATGAATGTGAAAAAGATAAGGTACTGAGGTTATAATGGTTCAAAATGGCAGATTCACTACTACCACAGTTACTTCAGAAAACAAAAATAACAAAGCACATAGCCTAAAATTTAAAATATAAGCTACTACAGCATTTAAAGAAAAAGTGGAGGCTGATAGCAAAAACCCTCAGGAAAGAACCAACCACTATAACCGGGAACATCCCCTTATGCAGCCAACAGAGGAAGAGAACAGTGGGGAGGCTAAAGAGAGCCTGGAAAGAAAGACAGAAGAGGAAGTTAAAGTAATGGAATCTAGTGTTGAATAAAAGGGTCCAAAACAGAAATCAAGTGGAGGAACAGACAGCGATATCAAAGTTACAAAACAAAAGGAAAGGAGCTTTCACTGCATTGGGAAATTTATGGAAATAAAGCACAACACAAAATCAGACTCTTCAACTCAAATGTCAAGTCAGTTCTATTGTATGGCTCTGAAACATGAAAAACAACAACCAAGACAATACAGACTTTTATTAATGGGTGCTTGCGTGGAATAGAAAGATTAATACGGTATGACAAGAGTAGGAATAAATAAGAAAGTATGACAAGATTACCAATATGAAACTGACAACAATAACCAGTGGAACAAGAGATGATAAGAAGATGCTGGCAATGGACAGAATACACAGAGGAAGATAGCATTAAAAGAGAGTCCTTGTTCTATTAGATGAAGATTGAAAAACACAAGGAGAAGAGAACTAGAGAGAGCCATGAAAGGGACAGTAATAACATGAAAATATCATGAGGGGATGGCACAGGACTGAAGAACTCAGAATGAATTTGTTGAAGCCTATGCTCCTTTAGGAGCCGCGGTAGCATAGTGGTTAGTGCACTGGCTTCCTAGCGCAGTGGTCTATGGTTCAATCCCCAGATGAGGTGGGAATATTTTTAGGCCACAAAAGGCTCCTGGGTCGACCCAGCCCCAAATGGGTAACAGAGCAACTCTGGGAAGGTTAAGGTGGCCGGCATGATGCCGACCACATCATCCCTAGTGTGCCGACGGTCAAGATAATATGGGCCTAACACCATATTCCCAATATGCCTCAATGGGCGTGTAACGG
The DNA here is from genome assembly GCA_024509875.1 of Oreohelix idahoensis. NCBI lineage: Eukaryota > Metazoa > Mollusca > Gastropoda > Stylommatophora > Oreohelicidae > Oreohelix > Oreohelix idahoensis. Next base: position 247,331 of record JAMPIV010018955.1, read on the forward strand.
GTTCCTTTACCTTTACCTATGCTCCTTGGCTAGCTGAATGGCGATGAATAAATTAATGAAAAAAGAAATCTGTCATGAGCAACAAAAAAAGGCATATGTTCAACAGGGAACAAAAATGAGGACTGATAATGATAACACCATAATTAAACACACACATCCTTTTCTGCATCAGTAAATATTAGTAGATATAAGAATTAAAACACATTTGCTGCATTTCAGTTCTGCCTGTAACAGCATCATTAATAATTTAAATGAAAAATAATACAAGTGTTCAGAAAATACTTACTCCAGTTTTCAGATCTACAGTGAACCAGTTAGGAACAAACACCATCTTAAAATGTTTTTTCACAATTTCATCAAAATCTGCTTTCTGATAGTCCTGTACCTTTCTTGCCTGAAAAACACAAAATATTAAATTATTAACATTAAAAAGCACATCAAACGCATTCTTCAGAAAAGAAGTAATGGCGTAAGAAAAATAATAGTACGGTGTAGTGGCAGCAGTGGTATTAATAGCCATTGTTGTAATGAAGCTGATAGTACAGATCCGTAACCGGATATTCAAAATTCCAATAATCAAAATACTCAGAAAATCGAATGCTTTTTTTTTAAAAAAGAAAATTTTTTTTTTGATAGCACTTCAGTATGTGCAAAAAATGTATCCAACAATGTGCCATGGTCAGTTTTATCACATTTTCAGTACGTGTGCTTTACACTACTATGCTAGCCTAAGCGCAATGCATAAGAAGTGCTACAGCATGGTCAAAATTTATCAAATACTGGACACATGTCGCACAACTTGAGATCAATAAGTAGGCCAACTGTGGCGTAGCGTAGGAAGGATAAGAACTTATAGTAGTAGAAATAATAGAAATAAATTAAGTGAAGGTTTGCCTGGATCACCCAGAGGAAGATTTGGCTCAAGAAGTCCTGTTGGGGTCCTCCACCGGCTGAAGGGAGACAAAGAGGGTAAATTCTCCTAACTAGACAAGGTCTGGAAAAGTTTGTAAGGAGATATTTGGTCTCTCGCTACCGTAGTCCCCTTCTCAGTTATCTATTATTAACTCTTAGTATACGAGCGGCCTCTTAGAGAGGCCGATGATCGATCCCCTTCAACAGCGAAAATGTATAGGTGAATGCATGTTTAAAACCACTGAACAATTTAGTTACATGCATGATATAGGGGTTTCATTTCTTCACATTTTGATATATAACACTTTATGTTATCTTTATAAATAAATTATTTAGTGCAGATCGATCATCGGCCTTTCTAAAAGGCCGCTCGTATACTAAGAGTTAATATCCTTAATGATTACTGGGATTATACTATATTTTACGAGCCCCCCCCCCCCCTTATAAAGGAAGATAAACATCAGACAATATGTAACATCTAATAGAAGCAACAAGGCATGGGGTACATTATATACATCTAATTGGTTTATTAAAATTAAAATGAATGGATGGCGAATGATGGTATTGTCGATGGAAATGGTGTGTAAGCTGTATGTGATATATGTCTTACAATTCAAGTATTTGCATCATTTACTGGCTAAAGATATGGCATTAACATGATGAGTTCCCTTTTTCATAGGAACTTAGCTTTTCAGCCCCCGGCTGATAGTGAAGCGTGGTTGGTTGTCCTGTCTCCTTATGACATTGCACCGGGTAGGTCTCAAATGGTTCGGATCTGCCTTCACTGTGCTCGACTCCGTATTCTTCTCTGAGATTGGACTGTCGTGCAAGGCTCCCCCATAGACTGAAGACAAATAAGGCTTCATTAATTTCCTAGCTTGAGGAAGCTGTCTTTCCCTAAGCCGTCCGTCTGCCAGTCATATCAGATTTTAGTCTCTAACATCATATGTCTAGAGCCTAATCTTGAAATCAAGTTTCCCCCCTTTCTGCCTTTCTATTATTATATTCCCTGATCAAGTGGCAGTACTATAATTCTTTACCCATTTACCGTCACGGTAACACGATGAATTATTATAAATATCAGTTAAACCCACCAAATTATCATAGAAATGTCGGGCGACAGTATTCTAGTTCTGTGAATCTAGCCTAATCGTCATGACAATTATGATGAATTACCATATAATTGTCGGACACCAATTATAGAATTATCTGACGACATTATCACAACACTTCATCTCTGGTCGAATCGTCATGTAAATTATAATGAATATATGTCACGGTCTGTCACATTGTTGTTAATATTAATTTCCTCTAGTCTAAGCGTCGGGTCGAATACAATGAAATAATATGGAAATTAATATATATTCCAGTTAACATTAATATGAACACTTTGTACAATCTCATCCCGTGGGATCATAAAATACACCCAATCACATGTGGCTAGATGCGATCGTAAAGCAAAATGAATAAAGCAAAACCAGTTCATACCAATCACTGCGTCGATTTTGCAAGGTACTACACATTTCACCACAATACTATTTTCTACCGAGATTTCACTTACCTACTCAGAGATTGGACTCTAATCAGCAATTTAGACACGTGGCTTCACAGTGCTTTAACGCGTGAATTTGCAGCTGTCTTAGATTAGATCTGGCCTTCTCGTCTTCCTGGGTGCAAGTGAAATTTGCTGTGTTTGGCGCAACTTTTAGCAAGTGATTTCCGCTTGGGCACGTGACCCGAAGTGTGCCTCATGTGACTTTGGCATCTGATAGACGCTCCAATCATTAACGTTAAAAGTCAAGTGGAGGTTTCCTAAAGTGGGTTAAACTGGTTCTACCTAAGTTTAAGTAGTCGGCCATAAATTAAAACAGGTTTCAGGTCACGGAGGTTAGGTCTAGAATGACATCGTTATTCTAAAAATAGTACTAGACGCTAGAGTTGTTATAAACGAGCGAAATTTGCCGCGTATTTTTACCGGCTTTCCGATCATGCATTGAAGATGAATAAAAATAAATGGTGTCTCGTAAATTAAATGAAGAGAAGATTAGGCCAGTTGTCACACCAACTCACGATTCATAACTACCCCAGTTTGCTGTTGTGTATCTGTAATTATGCTTGAAAATGCTCAAAACAAGTTAAGAGTTAAGTTAAGACTAGCATTAGCAGACACTGTTCTGAAATTTATAGCTGCTTATTATTCACAAGTAAAACTAACATCTAAAAACAGTGTTACGGTTAGCGGTTTAGCATTAAGATTAGGCCTAGGCTTAGGATGCAGAGACAGAAAAATAATAATAACGCACAACAGATATTGAGGCAGCACATAAAAAAAAACAGCAATTGTTATGAATCGATAATGTGACTACTTTGTAATCGCAAGTTGGCGACCCTGAAATTAAAAAAATTAATAACTATCCATGTTCGCTGTTGTGTGAATAATTATATTTGAAAATGCTTAAACTAGGGCAAGAGTTATATTTACCAATAGTGTTCACTGTCTTTGCAGCTACTTATTATTTACCAAAAAAAAAAAAACAACAAAAAAACTTAAACGCTGAAAATGGTTATGATTAGTAATTTAGCATTAAGATTAAGCCTAACGCAAAACAGGATACAAGAATAGGATTTTGGAATGTCAGGACAATGAACGAGGCAGGTAAACTAAGACAGGTCACGGCAGAAATGAGAAACTATAGGTTACACATCCTAGGGATAAGTGAGAGCAGATGGACAGGGGCAGGAAAAGTTAAAACAGCAACAGGAGAAACAGTACTTTACTCTGGAAGAGAGGATGGACAGCACAATGAAGGCGTAGCCATTATTCTACAGAAAGGGATAGAAAGGACATTACTGGAATGGAAACCCATCAACAACAGACTGATAAGATTAAGATTGAGAGGGAGATTCACCAACACTACAATAATACAATGCTACGCACCAACGAATGATAGCGATGAGGAGGTCAAGGATGAATTCTATCAACAACTGCAGAAAGAAATGGAAGACACACCTAGATATGATCTCGTTATAGTAATGGGAGACCTCAAGCGAAAGTTGGTACACACATAGTGAAAGAACATTGGGGAAATGCGGCAGCGGAACAGCAAACGAAAATGGGGATAAACTAATAAGTTTCTGTAGCATTAACAACCTGGTCATTGGAGGAACACTTTTCCCACATAAAGAAATTCACAAATTAACATGGGAATCACCAAATGGTCAGGACAGAAACCAGATAGACCACATCATGGTTAACGGTAGATGGAGACATGCATTACAAGATGTGAAGGTAAGAAGAGGTGCAGATGTGGGAAGTGATCATCATTTAGTAGTAGCAAAACTGAAAGTGAAACTAAGAAGGGCTAGACCAACTGTAACTACACAGAAAAGGTTTGACATCAGCAAATTGAAGGACCCCCTTACCAGAAAAGCTTTTGCGGCCGACATTAAGAAACGATATCAATTTGCCAAAAGCCAGGAAAAGACATTGACTGATGATATAGACCAGAATTTCAACACCATTTCAACAATATATAAGGAAAGCAGTAAATCATGCTTGGGATTCCAGGAAAGGAAGAAGCAAGACTGGATAACACCAGAAACACTAAACACCATAAAGATGAGAAAGGAAATGAAAAGAAAGAAAACAGAAGCAAAGTCCCCCAGGTTAAAGCAACTATATAGCGAACAGTACAGTCAGCTGGACAAGGAAGTTAAACGCCAAACCCGAGCCAACAAAAGGAATTTCCTAGACGATCTTGCAAGACAGGCAGAGGAGGCAGCACTGAGAAATGAACAAAGCACAGTATACAAAATAACTAAATTCATCAGCGGAAAACGAGGTGCAAACAATATTACATTAGTAAGAGATAAGCAAGGAAATCTCATCACAACAGCAGAGGGACAGGAAACAAGATGGGCAGAGCACTTCAGAGAAACTCTGAACAAGGAACCACCAGAGACACAATTGAATGTTCCTGAGGCTGAAAATGATCTAGATGTAAATACAGACATTCCACGAAAAGAAATCATCACAGCAATCAAAGGGTTAAAGCTCCAGGCCATGATAACTTAAATGCAGAGCTATTTAAGACAGACCCTGAGCTAGCAGCAGAACTATTAGAACCCCTATTTGCACAAGTCTGGAAAATGGGGACAACACCATCAGAGTGGAACAAAGGAATAATTGTCAAATTGCCCAAGAAGGGAGATCTTGCAGACTGCAATAATTGGAGAGGAATCACTCTTCTCTCAGTTCCCAGCAAAATACTAGGCAGGATAATTATACAGAGAATTTCAAAGGCAGTAGACCACAAACTGAGGAAAGAACAAGCAGGATTTAGAAAGAACAGAAGATGTGTAGATCATATATTCACTCTCAGGAACATTATAGAGCAGTGCACAGAATGGCAAAGACAGCTTTACATAAATTTCGTTGATTTTGAAAAGGTTTTTGACAGCATACATAGGGACAGTTTATGGAAAATACTAAGGGCTTATGGAATTCCAAGCTGCATAGTGTCAATCATAAAAAGCCTCTATGCCAACTTTACGTGTAGTGTTGGGCAGAGCAACCTAACCTTCGAGGTGAAGACAGGAGTATGACAGGGATGCCCCTTATCAACCACTTTATTTTTAACAGTCATAGACTGGGTGATGCGCCAGACAACACAGGGCAGTCCAAGAGGAATAAGATGGACTACATTTTCTACATTGGAAGATCTGGAATATGCAGTTGACATTGCACTACTAGCACATTCACATCAACACATCCAGGAAAAAACGGATAGACTTAATAAGTTTAGCCAGCAGGTGGGCTTGAACATCAATTTAAAGAAGTCTGAGGTCATGACGCTCAATGTGAGCAACCCTGAGCCCATATCAGTAAGTAATCAGCAACTGGTACAGACAGATACCTTTACATACCTAGGAAGCATAGTAACACCAGACGGTGGGGCAGGCAAAGACATCAACATCAGAATGAATAAGACAAGAACAGCCTTCTTTAGCCTAAACAACATCTGGAAGTCCTCCCAATACAGCACAAGCACAAAACTAAGATTATATCAGAGCTGTGTGCTTTCTGTGCTTCTCTATGGTGTGGTATGCTGGAGAGTTACAGAGAAGGAAATGTCGAAATTGTCCTCTTTTCACACAACATGCCTAAGAAAAATTCACCGAATCTTTTGGCCGAATACCATCACCAACCAAGATCTGCTTACTCGTAGCAAGCAAGAGGACATGCACACCATCATAGCTGGCAGATGCTGGAGCTGGGTTGGTCATGTCCTCAGAAGAGACCCCGATGCCATCACAAGAACAGCTATGCTTTGGACCCCTGAAGGAAAACGAAAGAGAGGCCGACCAAAAACAACTTGGCGGAGGACTGTGGAGGCTGAGATGCAAAGAATGAACCAGAGTTGGGGCACTGTACGAAGGATGGCCACCGACAGAGCAAAGTGGAATCAATTTGTTGTTGCCCTACAAGACGCCACTAGGCGTGATGGCCACTGACTGCTTTGACGGTCGGTGGTTAAGGATCTAAGAAGAAGAATTAGGCTAAGCTTAAGATGCGGAGACAAAAATAGTACCTTAATTCTATTTCGCGCTTAAAAAAAAAACTGTGTGACAGACATGGAGGCCACGCTTAAAAAAAAATTTAATGGATCAAGAGTTGGGTGACATATGAAATTCAAAAATGCATAACTACCCGAGTTCGTTGTTGTGTCAGTAGTTATTTTTGATGATGCTCAAAACAGGGCAAAGTTATGGTTATGATTGGTGTTAGCGATCATTTCTCTCAGATTTGTAGCCACTTATTATTTTGAACTTGAGACTATAGCATGAAGCCACTTTGTTTTGAGCCTGGTACTTTTACCGTGAGTCGGCGGCACTTTAACCACTCTGCTAATCAGACATTCAGCTAGCAGTAACAAAAACTATATAACACTCTGTCAAAATAGATAATAGCAGAACCAGAGCTAGTAGAAGCAACAGCAATGTTTTTTTTAATACCTGGTCAAAATGTGTAACAGTGAAAGTGGAGCTAGTCGTAGCAAAAGCTATATTTCAAATACTAAGCCAAAACATATAACAAGAAATTGTGGAAGTAGTAGTAATAAAAGTTACGTTTTTTTAAAAACAGAAAGTTTAATGTAATACTTTGCAGTATCTAAAAATGGTAAACAATTTTGAAAAATTTTACAATATTACTTAAAATAAATCACAATTTCCTTTAAGATAATTATCAGAGATCTGACCTGAAAAAAAGCTTTATAATACAATTGAAAGTATACGTGCCAAATCTCATGTTGATTGATAAGTAAATAAGTAAGTTATTAGAAAATTAGGAACATAAAACAAGGTTCTCAGAAATTCATGGTTTTCTTCACAGGACAAGCACAATTTCTTAAGAAAATACCATTTTCAAAGTTAAAAAACACCAGCTTTGAATATGTTCTGACAACTGATTTTGACATAATTAGATTCAGGAGATTATAAATTATTAGAAAATATACTAATTCCAAATTTCACACTTTTTTCAATTTTTGACAAAAATGCACTGCCACTCCTCCCCATTAAACACTCAGTCAAAACATGTAACAGCAGCAGTGGAGCTAGGCGTTAAAAAAAAAAAAGCTATATTTTTAAATACTCAGTTGCAACATGTAATGGCAGCAGCAGAGCTAGGAGTAACAAAAGCTAGCTTTAAAATACTCAGTAAAAACATGCAATATCAGCAGTGGAGCTAGCAGTAACAAAAGCTATACTTTAAATACTCAGTTAAAACAGGTTATGTAATGGCAGCAGTGGAGCTACTGGTAATAAAAGCTACATTTTAAAATACTCAGTTAAAACATGTAACTTCATGGCCATGGAGGTGGGAATAAAAACTATATTTTAAATTTTAAAACATGTAATGTAATGGTGGCAGTGAAACTAGTAGTAACAAGAGCTATAATTTTAATACTCGGGTAAAACATGTAATGTAATGGTGGCAGTGAAACTAGTAGTAACAAAAGTTATAATTTTAATACTCAGTTAAAACATGTAATGTAATGGTGGCAGTGAAACTAGTAGTAACAAAAGTTATAATTTTAATACTCAGGTAAAACATGTAATGTAATGGTGGCAGTGAAACTAGTAGTAACAAGAGCTATAATTTTAATACTTGTCGTGAAATCTGATTCACAACCCGTCATTCTTTACCCAAACGGAACGCCATACTTTATAAATACTATAGGATAGCAGAACCAATGAAACGCCGTCTTTATTCGGTTGTTTACAAATAACGATTAGGCATTCAGCATGGAGTCTCAAATCTGTGCAAACCCGTTGGATATGGAAGTTAACAACAGACTTATGAGCGAAGTACAGCATGGCAGAGGTCAAGAAATCACACACAGGAATGTTCATTTATAAGTGTGTGCAAAGACCTCCACAGAAAGTATTATATTACTGGAGAAATCTCGAGTGGAATGCATCGAGACATCAGGCAAGTCCAAAATTTTGCTGCTTAGGCTACGCATAGAATAAAACTAAAGAAAGTAATATAAAGTCAATTATTTAGATGGATGAAGATTAATTCAGGGCATATTTTAAGCCTTAGATGAATAAAATCGCTCCAGGAATAAGGAAGATAATTAAAATCTTAGTTTTTCATATTTGCACATTGAGACAAAATTATGCATACATTTTGGGGAACTCAGGCACATTTCGGCAACTGTTCTCTGTGTCGCCGGATGTGACCTATATAAGACCCTGCATCATGCAAATCAAGGCCATAATATTTTGATAATCACAGCGAGCGCTAAAAGTGTTAATGAAGAGTGCCTTTGCCTTCTGTATCTGAGAGCAGACCATTATAACCATTAACAGCTCAACTGTATGTGCCTGAGGGTAAGAAAGAATGTATATATATATATATATATATATATATATATATATATATATATATATATATATATATATATATATATATATATATATATATATGTATATAATAATATGTATTTATACTGATTAATTACAGTGTGCGTTAGGAAGTGTGTAGATGTGTTTGAACTACCGTGTAAATTTCTGGAGGCAAACGCAAGCCTGTGTATATTCAAATAAATTGAGAATGGTAGCAAAAGTGTGTCTATAGTTTTGGAAAAGTATTTAAAGAATTATTTCTTGAAGGAATGGACCACACACCAGCAACATAGGAAAGGATGAAAAGAATTACTTTACTGTATTGTTTGAGATATAACTTAGTATTTTACACACGACCAAATAAATGTATGGAGGCAAATCATGGACAGATAGCTATAACCAAGGAATTAGAGTAAAATATATTAACGGTGTACTGGATTGTGTTATTACTGCTATTGTGCCCTGTGCGTCTGCTTGCACATTGTCTGAAAACTGTCTCACATCCCCTACATCTATAATAAAGGGATAGTGATAGAGAATATAGTGGTTAATCCAATATGTTTCAGGTTATATCCTGTCAACCCAACTACACATAAAAGAGTCAGCCACTACTGAAGGAACTACTGGTGCAAGCGCCTTTTGAGTTCAGAGGGCCAGTCACCAAGTACCTACTGCCTGGAGGAAGCTCAGTTGATCTTTCCTTCCATGACAAGAGTGGAACCGGCTTCAATTTACCAGATAAGTGGCCAAACAAGGCCACTGTTTAGAGTATACCAGCCACACCACGATTACAGACACTAATATTTAATGATGACATCTGTTTGGGCATAGTTATAGCCAGTGAACCAATGGGCTGATCACCCGTTTGCCAGTCACTTCGATTACGGAAACAACAGCAAATGGATTGATTTGCCATTGCCCTAAAGACGCCAATAGGCGTGATGGGAAACAATGGCAAAGAAAACCTATCTGCTGTTGCCCTAAGACGCCACTAGGCGTAATGGCCACTGACTGCTTTGACGGTCGGTGGCTAAGGACGGAAGAAGAAGAAGAATAGCCAGTGATAGCCTAAAATTCAATGACAGTGAAATAAAAGTGTTATGAAGATATAGATATTCTACAACCAGAGTGAGTTCAACCAAGAGAGAAGAACTTTCCTAAAATTTTAAAGACTTTAGATACTTTTGACCATTTTACAAGTGATTTTATTTATTTAATGATGTAATTAAATTTTTAAGTTCGGTGAAAGATTTTCACACAAGAAAAACCTGTAAAAAATAAATTGTAAATATTTACCAGCAGACTTACTTAAATTATTTAAGTTAAGTTACAGTTCTTGTTGGTAGATAGTTTAGTTAATACCCCTAGCAGAGCTATTAATATTAACAGAGGAGGATCTTGAGAGGAGCCTGTAGGAACTTAGAGTAATACATTACCACCTTCTCTAGGAACTTATACAGCTGGATCCTACCTTTGATGTCCATACACCCTTACTCTTTTCAGAGAAGGGGGTATTACTTATAAGACCAGTATCTTATCTGGCACTATCCTGGTATCACCTGATACAACTTTGTGTCCAGGATACTTTATAATTTCTATAACAAACACCCTCTCGTGACAATACTCATGTAAAACATGTAATGTAATGGTGGCAGTGAAACTAGTAGTAACAAAAGTTATAATTTTAATACTCAGGTAAAACATAATGTAATGGTGGCAGTGAAACTAGTAGTAACAAAAGTTATAATTTTAATACTCAGTTAAAACATGTAATGTAATGGTGGCAGTGGGGTTGGATTAATAAATGCTACGTCTTTTAATACTCATTTAAACAGGTAATAGCAGCAGTGCGGTCAGCGGTTAAAAAAGCCATAGTTTTAAATATGCAGTCAAAACATATGATATCTTACATTTGAATTAGATCGAAATTAAATGAACAATCGGAGAATCTCCATTTCTTTCCTTACACTAATAAATTCCTTTTAGTGATATATATATATATATATATATATATATATATATATATATATATATATATATATATATATATATATATATATATATATATATATATATATATATATATATATATATATATATAAACAAAGAAAGAAACACTCACAGTAAGTACATCCCACAAAACAACATTGTCATCAGTATCTTTGGTCAGGATATGTCTCTTGTCATTCAAAACATGGTACTGTCTGATGCTTGGATCACCTAGAACAAACGTTATTGATAGCACTGTCAGTTGTAAGCTTAAGAGTTTGATTCAATAGATTCATTTCTTCATGACCCTTCAGCTCTCCAAGGAGTATAAGCCATCAACAAACTCAGGCCAAGTCCTCCTGTCACATGCCATCATCTCAAAGTCTTTCCATGTCTTCTTCATCATTTGCACGTCTGTATTCAGTTTTGGTCTCTGTGTGTTTTTCAGTCTACCTCTGAATCTCCTATCGTGTTATAAATAGGTTTCCTCAACGTGTATCATATCCATCGCCAGCATCTTCTCCTCATCTCTTGTTCCACTGGCCCATGTCTAGTTTTTGTTATCAGTTCCGCACTGGTGATTTTGTCGTACCACTTCAATCCTTATATTCTAGGCAATAATCCATTTATGACAGTCTGTAGCTTCTTGGTTGTCTCCATGTTTCAGAGCCATACAATAGGACTGACTAGACATCTGAGTTGAAGATCCTTATTTTTGTGTTGGAATTAATTTCTGTTGACTTCCATGTATTTCCCAATGCAACGGACGCTGCTGTTGCCTTCTGTATCCTTATAGTCTGTCCTTCCAACTCTCCCTTCTATTTTGCTGCAAAGATATATGTATGATTCTACATCTTGTAGTGGCATTTCTTCAAGTGCAATCGTGTTACCATTTCCTGCATTTATATTTTCACTATCTCTGTCTTTTCCTTGTGTATTTTCAGGCTTGCTTGCTGTGCGTCATCTGACTTCATGCTTTGTAAGGAGCGAAAAAGAAAAAGGAAACGAATGAATGAATATTACATTAACTTTCTTCTTCTTTTTCTTCTTCTTGCGATCGCATCTTTGATGATTACACCGTCAGACGAGTTCTCATGATGAATTCGACTGTTGTTTGAAGTTCCTCTTTAACTCCATATAGCTTTGAGTTTAGTGTTGAGTCATTGGGCCAGTATATCTTTCTTAACTGGTCATACAGAGGACAGTCCTGTAGAACATGCTCAGCAGTTTGTTCGTTTAATCCACATGTGCACAGTGGTGAAGCAGACAATCGTAACTTGTGCATGTGTTTATTCAGTTTGTTATGCCCTGTCCTGAGTCGAAAAATAGTTATCTGTCCCTGCCGGTCGAGAGTGTGATAGTCGTCTTTGGGTTGGTTCTGTTCTCTTCTTATAGTCTGGATAGCTCTCTTTTTCTCAAAGTATGTGACTTCATTATCTTCTTGTTCACATTCTCCTCCCTTTTTTGCAAGTTTATCTGCCTTTTCATTTCCGGGTACACCACAATGAGATGGTACCCACTGAAGTATGGTTCTCTTTTTGGCAGCTACCTTGTTTAGTTCATTTCTCAGATGCGGGAGTTTACCACCCTTGAGAGCTTGCAGGACAGACAGTGCATCTGTGAGGATGACTACCTGGTGGCAGTCAGAGTTGGTGTTACAAATCATATTTGCAGCTTGCTCTAGAGCTTGAACCTCAGCTGTATAGTTGGAACAGAATTTACCAGTGGGAATGTGCCTAGTCTCATAGTGGTTGTCAGGATATGAGATAAAGATACCGGCACCTCCATTCCTAACAGCATTAGTTGCTGATCCATCTGTATAGGCATGTATCCATGATTGATCGGGATAGCTTTCTTGGATCATACTCAATGTAGCAGTTCGTTTTTGCAGATCATTATACTCACATCCACTTGTGAGACCACTGACCGACGTATTAATTTGAAGGGCACTGCTAGCCTGCTCCCATGGTACAGGGTATAGGGTGGGCTTCAGTGGTGTTGTCTTCATAGATAGGTCTTCTTGATGCTGTCTTATAAGTCTTTTTCCCCGATGCACAAAGCTGCTACGCTTTAGACGTCCCAATGCCAGATCATCTAGTCTTGCCTTCATTGGGTGCGTTGGCATACTGTTGTACTTTTCCATCTGGATCATGGTCTTTGTGTCTCTTCTATGGGACAATGTCTGTAATCCAGCAACCTTCTGCATCTCTGTTATTGGTGTAGTTTTCATGGCTCCTGTAATGAGCCTGAGAGCTTGATTTTGCACCTTGTCCAAGGACTGCAGATGTGAGTTAGCAGCTGATGACCATGCTGCTGAGCTAAACTCTAAGTGTGGTCTTATTACTCCACTATAAATCTTTAGATTTCGTTCATTTGCTCCCCAGTTGGTACCTGCCAATTTTCTGAGTATGCCTAGTCGTCTTCGGGCCTTTCCTTCTGCATTTTCAATATGCTTATTCCATGTAAGCCTTTGGTCAAATGTCACCCCAAGATAGGTGGGGTAGCTTTCTTCCTTGATAACGGTTGTCCCTAGGTGTATGTTAGCTGATTTGTCCTTGGGGGCGAGGGAGAACAGTGTTGTGGAGGTTTTGTCTGTGTTTATTGTGATAAGCCATTTTTCTGCCCATGACACTAGCATGTCTGCTGCCCGCTGCATTCTATAGTTTGCTGTGGTGACATTTTCATCAGCGCACCAGAGTACTAGGTCATCTGCATATAAGGCAGCTTTAACTCCTGCAGGGAGATCTTTCACCAGGTCATTGATGTAAACAAGGAAGAGTGTAGGGGAAATTACTCCTCCTTGAGGTACCCCCTGATGGAGCAACACTTTTCTGCTCTGCAGACCGTCAAGAGTGACTCTAGTTCTCCTGTTATGCAAGTATGACTGGATCCATTTCATCATGTTGCCTTGGATTCCACCTCTCCCAAGTTTTGCAATGAGGCCATCTTTCCACACCCTGTCAAAGGCCTGCTTGAAGTCGACCCAGATCGTTAGGACCTTTTTCTTCTCCTGAAAGGCATCTTCTATTGCTTGAGACAAGTAAGTAACTTGGTCTTCTATACTGTAGCATTCTCTAAATCCAGCTTGTTCCGGCACCAGGATCTGCTCAGACTCTAAATACCATTTCAATCTGTGGTTGACTATTCGCTCCATAGTCTTCCCAACACAGCTTGTGAGACTGATTGGCCGGTAACTTGCAGCCTCGGTCTTACATTTCCCTTTCTTTAGTATGGGTATTGTGATGGCTTCTCTCCATACTTGGGGTACCGTTCCTTTCAACCAGCTGTGGTTGAATATCTCAAGCAGTTTTGTCTTTGCTGCTGAGCTCAGATTTACTAGCATTTCGTTGCTGATTTTGTCTGGGCCGGGTGACTTTTGAAACTTAAGCTTGGAAATAGCCTTCTGTAGTTCTCCTAGTGTGATGGGTTCCCTCATTGGGGCAGGAGTATCTGTCTGTCCCATGGTTGCCAGTATTTCTTTTCTTATCTCTCTCTGATGGTCTATGTTAATGGGTAAGTTGCTTTCTGAACTGTATCTTCTAGCAAACAAGTCTGCAGCTTGTTTTCCTCTGAAAAGTTTGCCACCTTCATCCAATGTGATAGTCTGCCTTGGTGAGGAACGCTCTTCATTTAGAGACTTGACTAATCTCCAAAGTTTCCTGCCGTCTTTCTCAAGGTTCAGCGATGCCGTTTTAGTTCTCCAGCTTTTCCGTTTTTCTTCTAGCTTTGTTCTCTGAAACTCTGCTACAGCCTTTTTCCATTTGTTGTGAGTTTCAAGTGAAGGCTGAGACTCTGCGTTCTTTCTAGCCTTGTCCATAGCTTCCTGATGTTCTTGGAGTGTGCTGGACCAGTATGGTATGTAGTTACGCCGGCATCCTTTGGGAATGGTTTCTTTTGCAGCTTGTAGTATGCATCTGTTGAAGTCTTTTACCACTTCATTAATATCTCTGTTCTGTACCTTGAGGGTAGACAGCAGCGTGTTCACCTGATGCCTGAATAAACCCCAGTTGGCTTTTTTGTAGTTCCATCTTGTAATGGCTGGGCCTGTACTGAGAGTTGCACTCTGGACAGTAAGAAAGATTGGGCGATGGTCGCTTCCCCCTAGTTGATCTCCTACTTTTCTACTAATAGATCCAGCTATATCTGGTGTGGAGAAGGCAAGATCTGGTGTTGAAGTTGTGTGCCATCCTCTGGAGTAGAAGGTAGGAGTATCTGTGGCATTATTGACTAGGATTAGGGAGTGATCATCTTGCCAAGTTTCAACCTCTTCACCTCTGTGATCCAGATGGTTATAGCCCCAGCTCTGGGAGTGGCTATTAAAGTCTCCAACTGCTATAAAGTTGGTGGCTGGTACCTGTATAGAGCTGAGACTCAGAGGTTTGTTGTTCGGACAGTAATAGTTCAGGAGTTCTATTTCCATCTTGTCTACCTTTATCTGCAGCAGCTGATATTCTGCTCCAACCATGAAGGTTTTCCTTTCGTGTGCAGGAATGTTATTCCTTACAAGAGTAAGTACTCCTCCTTTTCGTCTATCTTTTCTGTCGGATCTGAAGCATTGATATCCCCTTATTTTAAAGGTTTGATCTGCTTTCAAGTGAGTCTCTTGGATACAGCAAACACTGACTTGCTTCTCATACAAGATGTTTTCCAGCTCTGTCTTTTTGCTGTATCCAGCCTGCTTGCTGTTCACTCCCTCTGCATTCCAGTGCATTATGACAAGTGGCACTCTGGGTTTCTCTTTTTCTGTTTTGTTTTGGTCAGTAGTTCTCCTCCGCCGTCTGCTGACTCCACAAGACGGTCTAGAGGGTCCTCCAGTAGCTGAGGGTGGGCTCTGTCGAGGCTCAGAGCCCGGCACTGCACCTGCCTGGTGGAGCTCCACAGGGCGAGCACCAGAACGAGATTTATTTGACGGTGTACTCTCCATAGAAAAAAAAAAGCGAGTTGCATGATACTGTGGTTTCCGGTGCGCCTTCTGGCCCAGTATCTACGACTTTAGCACCTGCTCAACGGGAGAGTGGGCTCATCCCTAATCTGTTTATGTTCCCAGTAGTAGACTATTCGCAAGCAGCCTGGGGGTGTCACTGCTCTGCGCGGACCTTGTTTACCGAGGCGGCGTCCGAGCTCGTATGGTGAAAATATGGTTGCGTTATCTTCAAAATAGCCCTGTCTTTCCCGTGGCTTTTCTGCCATCCTGCAACTTTGAGTTAGGGAGTTCTGAGCTCCAGTCTCTTTCCCAGGCGTTTTATCCTGGCCTGGCACGCATACAGAGGACCCCACTTCTGGTTCTAAGTTAGCAGTTGGGGATAGGTGGGGTAGCACACTGTGCATTCCCCGTCATCCAGGGGGCTCTCCAACTATGCAGAGCTTGCACAATGCTGTGCTCTGGTTCTGGGCTCTCCCAAGGAATCCTCACGTCCTGCACAGAGCCACTTCCAGATACCCACCACCTGCCAACCCTCCATTATAGAAATCTCCTGCATGCGGCCATCCAGTCAAGAGCCAGTATTAAGTCTGGTGCCCAAGTGATCCCCCCAAGCTCAGTGTGCAATGCTGGGTTCTCATCATGCTGCAACACAGGGGGGATTGTGATGCTCAGCCATCTCTCTCAATTCTGCACCGATAAGTGACATCGGGGACTTAACTGTGCCTCAGTGCTGGGAGGCCCCGTTTCCGGGTACACCACACACAGCCAATTGAGGCAACGGTCGCCGTGGGCGTGATAGACGACAAACAGTGAAGAATGAGGCAAGAAAGCATTTAACCCATGAAGTGGGGGTGGATTGGTGCAGACCAGAGCATGTACCACTCGCCGGTGGGTTCTGCATCTACACCTATAGGGTTCCACCCACTCCTCAGCCCATTTAGTCTGGCCCCTCACCCAGGACCTGTCCGGCTTGGGTGACCCTGCCAGGAGTAAAACTCTCGCCGGCATAGCTCCCGGGATCATTGGGGCGCTCAAGCTCTCCAACCACGGCAAGGTAGGCTTACATGTGGAGAGTAAGAACAAATATGAATATGGAGAAAATAAAAATGACACTACAGTTATCTGTTCATCAGTCAATACCCTTTAGCTCCTCAAGGAGCATGGGCCTTCAACAAACACATGCCAAGTTCTCCTATCACGTGCCATAAGCTCAAGTTCTTTCCAAGTTTTCCTCATCATTTTCACTTGTCTCCAGCTCTCTTCTCCATGTGTTTTTTGCACTACCTCTGCATCTCTTTCCCTGGGAGTTATGCAATGCTATCAAAAGGTTTCCTCAATGTGTATTATCAGACCTAAGGGTCTTTTATATTTGGACATGCGCCCTAATATAACCAACTAGGTTGAACGAGACGTGCCTCACAAAAACAAGGCAAAATTTTATTTTAAAAAAAAAAACCTGTGGGTGTGCCCTATGCATCTTAAGCGTCTTCTTCTCATCTTTTGTTCCACTGGCACTTATCTGTTTCTTGTCATCAGTTCCATACTGGTGACTCTGTCATACCATTTCAATCCTTCTATTCTATGCAAGCACCCATTTATGAAAGTTTGTAGCACAAACATAACTTTAATGATCACAAACACACCTTTAATGATCACAAACATACCTTTAATGATCATAAACATACCTTTAATAATCACAAACATACCTTTGCTGATCACAAACACACCTTTAATAATCACAAACATACCTTTAATGATCACAAACACACCTTTAATGATCACAAACATACCTTTAATGATCACAAACATACCTTTAATGATCACAAACACATTTTTTATGATCACAAACCTACCTTTAATGATCACAAACATACCTTTAATGATCACAAACACACCTTTAATGATCACAAACACATCTTTAATGATCACAAACATACCTTTAATGATCATGTTTGGTTGTGAAAAAACAGGAGAAGTCCTCCATCTGTCATTATCATAGTCTCCTGATGAACGACTATTGGGTACTTTAACAGGCTGGTAGAAGTAAATAATATATTCCATACATGTGTTTTATCAATAAGTGATCCATCTTAATAGCTCTGCTCAGACAGACAATATATAAATCATCATTTTCCTCTTCGCTCTTTATAGAGCATGAAGCCAACACTGTAGCTGGGCCCCTTGCAGGAGCATGCACTAAGCATTCTTCACATGCCCTTGTATTGGTGGTTTCTGTTGCAATTTGTTTTACATGATGTTTATAACTCCATGCACTAACTCATAATAGTTGCATTGTACAACATGCTTGAGGAAGCATAATCCTAAACTTTACTAGTCTAATCAGAGACCTCTGGGAACAACAGGAGGGCACAATCCATAAAGTCAACACCTAATTTAGCAAAACAACAAGTCATCAATTACTACTTACTGTCGTGAAATATTCTAATCCACATATATAAAGTATCAGGTAAATATAAAGCCTAACAAATACATTTAATAAAGAAAAGAAAAATGGTAAAGAACAGTGCTGTCACAATGACTGTACTCGAAATCCCCTTTGTTTTATGCTTCGTCTGCAAATTGTAACGTTTCCACGTTAAATATAAGCCACTGCATAAATACAAGCGTTTCCACAACACATTAAAACGGGTATTGCATTTCTAAGAAAAACATTGAGAGGCACACTGCGTAATGACCTAAATTAATCCTAACATTAATTATACTACGTTACCAAAACGAACGAACAGATGGACTCAAATAGAAAGAGAGAGGGGCGAATGAAAGCAAGGACACATGCAACACTAAACTCGCGTCGCGCGATACACAATTACTACTATCACGCGTGTAAGGCCACATGCACTAACTTTTTTTCAGACGGACAGTGATAAAAACACTAACCTTCCCAGAGTTAGGTTTTAAAATCCTGGAAAACGCTTATTAGAAAAGATGACATTAGATGGGTTTACGTTTGAAAACATTACAGTACCCAGACAGCACATCTTCGAAACAGGAGGTAGAAGAAATTGCATATTTTGAACGCAGCCACTTAGCTCTTTTAAATTTGTATATTTGGGTTCCTTAGGGCTTGCTGACAAAGAATATGTAAAACGTTACGCAAATAGTCTAGGAATTACCAAATTATAACCAAAATAAAATAGTGGGGGTGCCTGACAGCATGAAATCATTTCTGCTCATAAAATTTTTTTATAACGTGTTTGAAAAAACCTTACGTTACGGAAATAGCCTACCATGTTAACTCCTAATTGATTGGAGCGCAACAAATATAAGACTAAACACGATTGGTCGGGCTATAAATACTATCTTGTGTTGTTATGGGAAACGAATAGAAGGGGTATTTTTTTGAAAAGATGTGTGGACGTGGTTTCATTGGGTAGAGCTGCGAATATACTTGATTCAGAGCGTCTGTTCATTGCCACATCTTGTAATAAACCTACTAAGAAGCAGTACGTTGAGCACCAGTGTATATTTGTTATAAAATAAAGCCTGGGACATCGGCAGATCGGAGTTGTGCTATATTCATTGCCAGTCAACGAAACTGTTTATTATTCTATGAATTGTGGTAAGCTTGAAATATTCAATATCTTTTAATGAAAATTGAATGTAAATTGTTAATTTATGCCTGTATATATGTGTAGTTCAGTAGCGAACATGATGTAAAGCCTATAATGCTCCAGCCTGAACAGAAGGTGTCGGAGGAAAGTAAAACTGCATGGAATGGCCAAACAGTACACTGACACCTAGATTATTGATTAGACAGAAATAATGCTGGAATTGCAGAGGCGTAGTAACCATTAGGGAGGGAAATACTGGTATAAAGTATTTCAGATGAAGCTGACAGTTGGCCTAACGCTCTGAACTCAATGTTTGTGATGTATTGTGCTCAGTGTAGAACTAGAGTATCAATTAGTTATGAAGTAGAAGGTACATCCTTCTTGTTTTCAGGGACCGTGGTCTTAAAGTTATTGAGCAGCACCTGGTCAGAGCTTTGCTGAAGCCAGAGGTGGACAGCATACTCCTTGGTCCATATAGCAACCAGTGGGGTGGCTCCAGAGCTCATTGAACTCATCGAGCAGAGGAGCCTTTTTCTGCAGTCATCACGCAAGATAAGAGAGTGTGGCCATGGAGCTCAACATTATGTACCCCCATCTTAAAATGACAGTGTAAAATACAATTAAGAGGGGAATTTAATTGTTTTAATATCAGGAACTGAGAACATCTCCAATACTAGTTCCAATAAAGACAAACTATTGAAGTCATGATGACAAATACCAACAGAGCTTGAACAAAACAAAACCAGTATTACCTCATATTACTACTACACCACTGACACACATAGGATACTATTAAAAATACATGTCACTACAAGATTCATATTGAGAAATTCTGTACATATAACTTGTAATTAAAATTGATTGTGATTCCTGGTTCCATTTGTATTTGAATCAGGACACATATTCATTCATGACAGCACTGAATACATATTGTTATTTGAAAAGTTATCAGTGACTCCTTTAAGATATCCTCATAGAGTGTTTTATGTATGTGAGTGTCACAGTGTTGTCAAGTGTGGTGGAATAAATTAAATTGTTTATCTGTCTGTTGTTGTTTTGACTTACACTTCATCATACACATACCCTAGACATAAAACGTAGTCATCACACTATTCCAGAATAATTCTGACTGAGGTATATATATGTGGCAGCAAGTAAGGTTATCTATAATACACTACTCTTATTAGATATAGATACCTTCACAGCTGATCTCAGTCAGTACACTAAGTCCCCTATAAATATTTATAACATCCCACTTTACCACATATATTGGGGTCTCGCTCTTGGGATTTTGAATCTTTACCTATTAAAAATATTGGGGGTAATTCACTTCAGGGAATAATAAGAATTAAAAAGGTATCCTTGGGTGGAATTAAATAAGGTTGAGCTCTCGGTGCCTGTGTTGTCCATTAGATATATATTTAGAGATTGAATTGTTAGTTAGACATTGTATAAACTTACCTGATAGACAATGGCGGACCTAGCCAAGTTTCGATCTGCTGCTGTTCAGACTGCAAAAGAGTTAGGATTAGATGGGCAAGTTATGGTTGCCTATGTCACTACTGAATGTGACAAATTTATTGAACGCGAAGAAAGAAGGTTTGAAGCCGAAAGAAAGTTAGAGGCTGAAAGGGAAATTAAGAAGTTACAATTTGAGGCTGAGGCTGAGGCTAAGAGGTTGCAGATTGAGGCTGAGGCTAAGAAATTGGAAGCAGAAAGAGAAGACAAAAGATTAGCTGCAGAAAGGGAAGCCGAGGAAAGAAGACAGGCTGCAGAAAGAGAAGAGAAGAAATTAGCTGCAGAAAGGGAAGAGAAGAAATTAGCTGCAGAGAGGGAAGCAGAAAAGGAGGAGAAGAGATTACAAAGGGAACATGAGTTACGACTAAGGGAGTTTGAGTTTCAAGGCCATGCTCCTGAAAATGGTGCCAGTCCCTTGCCTCTGATGCCACTGCTAGCCAGGGAGCCTCAACCTCAGCTATGAATTTTCATTTAGATCATTTTGTTGAGAAAGACGATGATATAGAGAGCTATCTAAATAGGTATGAACTATTAGCTACCACATATGGGTTAGAGAGAGAAAGGTGGAGCTTAAAGTTATCTCAGGGACTTCGTGGGGCAGCTTATGAAGTTTTTGCAAAAATGAGCAGAGGTGATCAGGAAAATTATGACATGCTAAAGCAGGCTCTTTTGTTAAGATATGAAAAGAATGCAGAATTTTATAGGAAAAAATTTAGGAATGCTAAACTACTGTCAGGTGAAACCTATCACCAGTTCTCTGCACGAATAGAGACATACTTGGAGAAATGGACTTCTCTGGGGAAAACCCAAGATCTTAAGGAAATGGTCCTTATAGAGCAATTAAGAGAGTCCATGGCTCCAGACCTGAGAAAGTTTCTCATGGAACAAGGTGCAGAGAGGCTGGGTGAGTTGCTAAATGTTGCTGAAAGGTATCAAGCAGCTCAAGCAGAGGTAACAGGTAATAAAAAGAAACAAGTGGATAACTTTAGGGCACCACAGAACTTTAATAAATTTGATCCTAGGGATCAAAACAAAGGTAAGCACCAATTTGATAGGCCACGGTATGAAAATAAAAATAAATTCCCACAATTCGATGAAAGGAAATATGATGAAAGAAAATCTTTCAACCAAGGAAAAAGGTGGTGTAAGAATTGTCAGATGGACAATCATGACACTGACCGTTGCAGAAGGAAACCTGTGTATATGGCAACCCTTCAGGTCAGGTCGACCTCAAGACAGGAGGAGGATATTATGTTGGATACCACTCCAGAAGAGATGAGGAAGGCACAGGCTGGGGATAAAACACTCAAGCCTTGTTTCAGGAAATTGTCAACTTGTCATACAACTCCAGGCAAGGGAGATTTTTACATGAAAAACAAGTTGATGTATAGGAAGACTGGAGCTAGATCCAAAGGTCAGGGACAGCTGGTACTTCCTAAAAGATATAGGGCAGACTTAATAAGGAGCCTACATGTGAAACCAGATGGGGACCATGAGAAGATAGGTACCATCATTCAAAAGGTGGCTCACAAATATTATTGGCCCAAAGCAAGATGGGACATTGAGAATTTTGTAGAAAGGTGTAGCATAGCACATGAGGGAACACCCACAAGTGGGAACATGGATCAGGACCTGGACACGCCACGGGGCAAAATTAGGCCTGATAATAAAAAGAAAAATAGATTTGATAAAGTGGACCAAATGGAATGGGAAGCCCCTTTTCACGGACAAGCTTCACTTAACTGTTTTACAATGGCCACTATGCGGAGAGTGCAAAAAGATGTCTTACCCCAGGATAAGCCGACAATCCCTCAATCGGACTTAAACAAACTGGAGGAAGAGGATGTAGAGAGGAAATCTCTCATCAAGAATTTTAAGTGGGGAGAAAGCCCCAAGAGAAAAATTGGTAGCGGTCGTTTTGTGAATGATAATTCTGGGAAGAAAAATCATCACTATAGAGCTTCGAGTGGAAGAGACCATACCGGTGCATGGACAAATAGGTCCACACACTTAAAGGTCCATATGTAGCTTTGTTAAGAACGTGGACTGATGAAAAGGCAGAGGAAAACATTACATCTTCATACCAATATGTGAATGAGCTGACCACTCGTTTAAAAACTGGCTGGAAACTTGCCAATGAAAATTTGAAACAAGCCAGGAAGAAACATGCTGCCTATTATAACAGGAAGGCGAAAGACAGAAATTTGGCTGTGGGAGAGAAAGTACTGCTTCTTTTGCCCGGGAGTCAGAATAAGTTACAAATTGGATGGCAGGGTCCATATACAGTTTTAGAGAAGGTGTCTAGAACAAATTATAAGATAGATAAGAAGGGGAAAGAAAAAATCTATCATGTGAATCTCCTGAAGAAATATTTGGAAAGAGAACATCAGGAAGAGACACACTTGTTGACCTTGTCCATCGCCATGGAGATGAAGAAGGAACCACTTTCATCATTTGAATATCCATTACACCCCTGTGAGACAGCAGCACAGGTGAAAATCAGTACACATTTAACGAAAACTCAGAAAGAGAGAGTGCAACAGGTTCTAAATAATCATGCAGAGGTGTTAACAGACCGACCAGGGCATACAAACCTATTGGAATATGATATGAAACTGATAGACTCCACACCTGTCTGTATGAAACCATATTCGATTCCGTTTGCTAAGGAGAAAGCTTTGAAGGAAGAGATAGACTATCTGTTGAAGGAAGGAATTATTTCGCACAGTGAATCTTCGTATAGTTCCGGTGTTGTACTCTTAAGGAAGCCCTCTGGAGAACATAGACTCTGTATAGATTACAGGAGACTGAATGCTATTACAGAAGGACAGGTGGATCCATTGCCGGATACAAATCAGCTGTTTGCCAGACTAAATAAAGCTAAATATTTCTCAAAAGTGGATCTGAGTAAAGGATACTATCAGATTCCAGTAAAGCCTGAGGTTAGACCATACCTAGCTTTTAGTACCTCAGAAGGACACTATGAGTTTAATAGATTACCATTTGGATTGAAGAATGCGCCTAGTGTCTTCTCTAGAATGATGAGAAAATTGTTGGATGTAAACATTTCGGAGGAACGTAATGAATCCCTGAGTTGCCTCTTTGATTGAGGATATTCCGAATGTTTCATACAGGATAATAAGAAGATTATGGGATCCACTACGAAAACTCTGCTATCACCAGGTATATGTTATCTCCTCATAACGTACATTTTGAGGGAAATATAATGTTCTCTGGACATGTCATTGCGCAGACTCAGAGAAGAGAAATGGTGAATACGGGTTGCGAAGCAGCATTAAGACAAGCACTCACACTTGCGGCTGTTCAGTAACATAACCGAAATATATTATTGGTTGTAGAAGTCTGAGGCAGATTTCATGAGTAGTGCCTACTCTGAATGGACCCAACTACATAAAACCATGATAGCACCACAGCAGAGTAAAGTCAAGTTGACTTACATTTATCTATGTGTATATAGAATAAAGGACTGACATGGGATGTCTGTTTTAAGAGGGGAGGTGTCGTGAAATATTCTAATCCACATATATAAAGTATCAGGTAAATATAAAGCCTAACAAATACATTTAATAAAGAAAAGAAAAATGGTAAAGAACAGTGCTGTCACAATGACTGTACTCGAAATCCCCTTTGTTTTATGCTTCGTCTGCAAATTGTAACGTTTCCACGTTAAATATAAGCCACTGCATAAATACAAGCGTTTCCACAACACATTAAAACGGGTATTGCATTTCTAAGAAAAACATTGAGAGGCACACTGCGTAATGACCTAAATTAATCCTAACATTAATTATACTACGTTACCAAAACGAACGAACAGATGGACTCAAATAGAAAGAGAGAGGGGCGAATGAAAGCAAGGACACATGCAACACTAAACTCGCGTCGCGCGATACACAATTACTACTATCACGCGTGTAAGGCCACATGCACTAACTTTTTTTCAGACGGACAGTGATAAAAACACTAACCTTCCCAGAGTTAGGTTTTAAAATCCTGGAAAACGCTTATTAGAAAAGATGACATTAGATGGGTTTACGTTTGAAAACATTACAGTACCCAGACAGCACATCTTCGAAACAGGAGGTAGAAGAAATTGCATATTTTGAACGCAGCCACTTAGCTCTTTTAAATTTGTATATTTGGGTTCCTTAGGGCTTGCTGACAAAGAATATGTAAAACGTTACGCAAATAGTCTAGGAATTACCAAATTATAACCAAAATAAAATAGTGGGGGTGCCTGACAGCATGAAATCATTTCTGCTCATAAAATTTTTTTATAACGTGTTTGAAAAAACCTTACGTTACGGAAATAGCCTACCATGTTAACTCCTAATTGATTGGAGCGCAACAAATATAAGACTAAACACGATTGGTCGGGCTATAAATACTATCTTGTGTTGTTATGGGAAACGAATAGAAGGGGTACTTTTTTGAAAAGATGTGTGGACGTGGTTTCATTGGGTAGAGCTGCGAATATACTTGATTCAGAGCGTCTGTTCATTGCCACATCTTGTAATAAACCTACTAAGAAAGCAGTACGTTGAGCACCAGTGTATATTTGTTATAAAATAAAGCCTGGGACATCGGCAGATCGGAGTTGTGCTATATTCATTGCCAGTCAACGAAACTGTTTATTATTCTATGAATTGTGGTAAGCTTGAAATATTCAATATCTTTTAATGAAAATTGAATGTAAATTGTTAATTTATGCCTGTATATATGTGTAGTTCAGTAGCGAACATGATGTAAAGCCTATAATGCTCCAGCCTGAACAGAAGGTGTCGGAGGAAAGTAAAACTGCATGGAATGGCCAAACAGTACACTGACACCTAGATTATTGATTAGACAGAAATAATGCTGGAATTGCAGAGGCGTAGTAACCATTAGGGAGGGAAATACTGGTATAAAGTATTTCAGATGAAGCTGACAGTTGGCCTAACGCTCTGAACTCAATGTTTGTGATGTATTGTGCTCAGTGTAGAACTAGAGTATCAATTAGTTATGAAGTAGAAGGTACATCCTTCTTGTTTTCAGGGACCGTGGTCTTAAAGTTATTGAGCAGCACCTGGTCAGAGCTTTGCTGAAGCCAGAGGTGGACAGCATACTCCTTGGTCCATATAGCAACCAGTGGGGTGGCTCCAGAGCTCATTGAACTCATCGAGCAGAGGAGCCTTTTTCTGCAGTCATCACGCAAGATAAGAGAGTGTGGCCATGGAGCTCAACATTATGTACCCCCATCTTAAAATGACAGTGTAAAATACAATTAAGAGGGGAATTTAATTGTTTTAATATCATGAACTGAGAACATCTCCAATACTAGTTCCAATAAAGACAAACTATTGAAGTCATGATGACAAATACCAACAGAGCTTGAACAAAACAAAACCAGTATTACCTCATATTACTACTACACCACTGACACACATAGGATACTATTAAAAATACATGTCACTACAAGATTCATATTGAGAAATTCTGTACATATAACTTGTAATTAAAATTGATTGTGATTCCTGGTTCCATTTGTATTTGAATCAGGACACATATTCATTCATGACAGCACTGAATACATATTGTTATTTGAAAAGTTATCAGTGACTCCTTTAAGATATCCTCATAGAGTGTTTTATGTATGTGAGTGTCACAGTGTTGTCAAGTGTGGTGGAATAAATTAAATTGTTTATCTGTCTGTTGTTGTTATGACTTACACTTCATCATACACATACCCTAGACATATAACGTAGTCATCACATTATTCCAGAATAATTCTGACTGAGATATATATATATGTGGCAGCAAGTAAGGTTATCTATAATACACTACTCTTATTAGATATAGATACCTTCACAGCTGATCTCAGTCAGTACACTAAGTCCCCTATAAATATTTATAACATCCCACTTCACCACACTTACTTAGTCATCCCTCTTCTACTGTGAGGTGTAGAGGTTTGGAGGGAGCGCCATACTATCCTATCGGCTGTCTTCCTTCTGGCCTGGTTTCAATCTAGTCCTCGATCCTTCATCATCATCATCAGTTGCCATCTCCACAACGAAGGTTGGCTGTAATGGATCTCCAACGTCTTCTGTCTCTTGTCTTGGTGGTGCACTCTGATAGACTCTTTCCTGTCCATCTCTTGATGTTATCTTTCCACTTATAGCGCTGTCTTCCCCTTGCACGTTTGCCTTCAACTCTCCCTTCTGTTATGGTCTTCTGCAAGGTGTTATGCCTTTTTATGTGGCCAAAGTATTTTAGCTGCCGAACTTTGACCTCCCTCATTAGTTCTCTTTTCATACCTAGATTTTCTAGGACCTCCTTATATGTTTTCATCTCTTTCCATGAGATACGCCCCATTCTTCTATATATCCACATTTCAAGAGCCTCAATTCTTTCTTCCAAATGCTTATTCATCGTCCATGTTTCTGCACCATACAGAGGTCATCAATTACTACCAAAGTTAATTAGTCAGTCACTGTTGACAGCTGTGCATGAACATTGAAGGTTTTCGGATTCCCCAGATGGAGGGTTTCTTCAATTATTGTTGCACGGGTTTGATACAATACATTAGATGTGTTGTGAGAGATGATGTCAGAGAGAAGAAGTGTTGACATCAGGGGAAGAAACGTTAGTCAGGCGATGGAAAGACAAGGGGTCTTCTGTGTGTCCTCATAAGATATAGTCGTCTAATCTGAGATGTTGATGAAAGTGTAGCATACCAGGTATCAGATGGATGTATGGAAGTGTACCACACATTATCATAAACTGACTTAGCGACATATTCAGCTCGA
The DNA here is from genome assembly GCA_024509875.1 of Oreohelix idahoensis. Taxonomy (NCBI): domain Eukaryota; kingdom Metazoa; phylum Mollusca; class Gastropoda; order Stylommatophora; family Oreohelicidae; genus Oreohelix; species Oreohelix idahoensis. The sequence continues at coordinate 274,969 of JAMPIV010018955.1, forward strand.
CAGTATTGAGCTGTGTGGTTTCATTGACGAGGACTATGATCCAATGAACAAAGCATGTGATGTCGATATATGGTGTCTGAAGTGCATAGTGGATATTTACTGTCGAAGTGAAGCTATCTAATAAATATGGGGATCATCATGGCCTGGTTCATTGCATTTAATTATGTTGTGTTACCCATCATATGAAAGTAACACACCAACTTGTACATGTCGGCGCATCTTTAGTAAATTAAATAACATAGACTTGCAGGGTTACACAACAGTCATTACTACTTCAATCTAACTATTTATAAACAGCCAGAAATCTTCTCTAAATTAATGTAACAATTAAGCAACGTGTATGTAAGTGATTGTGTGTATATGTGTGAGTGTGTGTGCATACATGCATGCTCTCAAGTGCACAAACACACTTACATAGAAACACATTAACATGTATGTGATGCTTAATTTACAACACTGAAAATAAAAAAAACAACACAAAATTTTAATCTTCTTCAAATGTAACTGTGTAGGCGATAACGTCTCTCCACAACTTCCTGTTTCTGGTGCTGTTTATTAATTCCACTGTTGGATTCTGTCCATGAAAATGTTAAAATATCGACTATCTTCTCTTGTTGCCATTTTCTATCTACGTTTTTTTGTCAAAGTTACCTATTGTCCCAATGCAATATAGCTTTCCTCTTTTCATAACATTCCAAAAATACACTGATAGCTTCCTTTTCATGTGCGTAGTAACCAAACCCTTTGTGCACGGACCTGTTTCAAAACATCATAACATCTTTTCAGTTGTCCTTGATACTCTATTTTTCTGTAAATCCACAATTCTGTTGCCTCCAGGGATTTTCTTGTTTGTTTACAGACTGCCATGGTTCACTTCCATAAGACAGGAAGTGCTCCATGTAAGGGTGAATAACTGTTTGTTTGTTTTTTTAACTTACACTGACAACAATTTGTTGTACAGAATTCTTGTAACTTCCTGGAATACTGTTTTTTCATGGGCTATTCTATTCTTCTATGAGCCACACCATCCACCAGGTATTATTAGTGTGTCCAGTAATTTCAACATGTGAATTTACTTCAAGAAATATCTCATTTACTTTGATGCTTCATTCTGTAGCATTATATTTCTTTCAGATGATCATTACATGTCTTCTTACTATTTAGGCCTTTATTAGTACTTTTTATCATTACCACAGAAATATTTCCCTGTAGCTCATTAAAAAAAAAAAAATATTTGCTATTTTTACTTCTTGCTATTAGGTCTATATCATTAGCATCTGTTTTCATTATGCCCATTTTATATTGGTCCTCTGGAGTTCAAGTGAGTGACACCAGCAACTTTCATTTATAGGTCATATTCTTTTAACTTATTTTGTCTATATTTTACTTAGTTCTTGGTTTCTTTATTTTCTGTTTTCCTTCGTATGTTCCTGATGATGGCCATGGGGCCGTAAAAGAGATAATTTTCTTTGTCTTTTGTCCCAGTAAGATGCATTATTTATTTTCATTTATCCCACCAACTCGTATTCCTGGCATATCCTTCTGGATTTCTTTATTTTCACTGAACAAAGACAACAAATTAGCTGACAATACTCATCCTTATCTAACACCCTGTTTTATCAATTGGAAATTTCATATTTGGTTACCAATTCTCACAGCAGTGCTTTGTTGCCAATATATATTCCTCATTATTCTTCAGGTCTTTGCTGACAACATTTATGCTTTCTAAAATTGTGAAAATTTCCTTTTTTTCACTTTGTTGAATGCCTTAGTGTAGTTAATAAAGTACAATATGTTTAAAACAACAACTATTAATAACATTAAAACTACAAAAATATGAAAAACTTACCCAGTTTTTTATGGTTGAATCTGTGGTAGACACCCAAATGTTGGGCTGTGGTGACTCTACAAGTTCCAGCTGTGTCAAGTTCAAATAAACATATTCATTATTTCAAGTAATACATAATTAAAAATGAAAATCCTATGGAATCAGTTTTACAAATAGAAGGTATACTAGACACATGGGACACTTCAGGGTTCATCCTTCGTCAGCCACAGTTACAAACAGGTGACAAAGATGAGAAATACAGAAAAGTCCAGAAAAAAATGGATATTGCAAACGTGTAGAAACAAATGATGAATAATTGGAATACAGGTATGATGATCAACACAAAAAGATGAATAAACATAACACTGGTGATGCTAGGAAAAAATTTACAACAAATAAACAAGTTAAAATGTGGGGTTCTTGTGCGTTTATTCACCGGTTAAATCAAATTCTGGAAATTTATTACCAAAACTGAGAACCGTACTTTTTCTTGACTGAAAAATGTTGATTTCACATTGTGATTTGGGAGGCAAGTTAAAAAAAAAAGCGTTTCTCTTGCATTCATAGTTGACATGCTTACGACAGACCCGCCCTCAACCCCCCAGACCCGCCCTAAAAAAACCCCCCCCCCCCCCCCCCCCCCCCCCCAAGTTAACCCCCCCCACAAAGGAAACAAGGGAAATCCCCCCCCCCCCCACCAGTTTCCTTCCTCGCTGTCTTTTCCTTCCCTAACTCAAAGTTAAGTACCCATTTATAGCTAGGTAGACCCCATCTCTCGATGCTGGACCTAGTATGGTGAAGTCTCTAACACTCCATAACAGCTGTAAATGGGTACCTTACTCTGATCCTGAGTTAGAGAAGGCAACGGCAGCGAGAAAGGGAACAGGTGTCACGCATCAGTCTAACCAGCTGTAAAAGGGTACCTGCCTCTGATCTTGAGTTAGAGAAGGCAACGGCAGCGAGAAAGGGAACATGTGTCACGCATGTCAAACCAGCTGTAAAAGGGTGCCTGACTCTGATCTTGAGTTAGAGAAGGCAACGGCAGCGAGAAAGGGAACAGGTGTCACGCATCAGTCAAACCAGCTGTAAAAGGGTGCCTGACTCTGATCTTGAGTTAGAGAAGGCAACGGCAGCGAGAAAGGGAACAGGTGTCACGCATCAGTCTAACCAGCTGTAAAAGGGTACCTGCCTCTTATCTTGAGTTAGAGAAGGCAACGGCAGCGACAAAGGGAACAGGTGTCACGCATCAGTCTAACCAGCTGTAAAAGGGTACCTGCCTCTGATCTTGAGTTAGAGAATGCAACGGCAGCGAGGAAGGGAACAGGCCACCCCACCTCATAAAGCTGGGACCCAGTACCTCGAAGTCTATAACACTTCACTCCCCTACGGCAGAATGTGCTACGTGACTACAACCTTACGAACGGCAGGCGTGTTTTAAAAAAAATTCTAAGCAACGGGGGAGGGGGGAGAGGACAATGACACTTTTTCAGTCAAGAAAGAGTACGGAGATCGGTTTGGGTAATAAATATCCACAATTTGATTTAACCGGTGAATTAACGCACAAGTACCAAATGTGGAACAAGAAAGAAATATTGACTAAAATAATTTCCACAAATAACAAAAATTCAAAGGAGAAAATGAAGTAACAAAGCAAATAAATAGTCCTGGTATGAGCTGAGACCATAAATTCCTCTGGACTGAACCCCGATACATCCCACATTTTTTAGTGTACCATCCATTTATAAAACTGATTCCAAAACATTTTCCTTTTTTAATTCGATATAATTGAGTTCAGGTCGATCTGACTATAAGTTGACCCCTAGACTTTAGGACTTAAAAAGCTTCCAAAATGAATGACCTAATTATAAGTCTAACCAATTTTTCGTCCTATTCCAAATTCCCGCATTGCATTTGAATTTCTGTGGCTTTCTACAAATTCTATCACTTTCAGCTTAACTCTTTCCCATTTAAAAAGCTTGAAATCAACCGCCTGGAAAGTCTGAATACCGTCATTGGTCATTACCAAGGAGCAACAAGATCTCGGTAGTCAGTGAGACCTGAGTTATAAATAGATTTCTGGTATACTTAAAAGTTCGGTTTTTTATTTTAGATTCGATTGATATGATTTTTCAAGCCATGGCTTTCTGGGCGGTCGAATATTTGCTTTGAGATGTGACTTGTTATTTGACCAGGATGCTAATGGTCCAGTCGATTCAGAGGTGAATTTGCATAAGAGCACGATTGAAAGAATCATGAATCTTTGTTAGTCGTTGCCAAGTAGCACTGAGATCTCAGAATTTAGCAAGACCTGAGTTATAAATAGAATTTGGTACATTTAAAACTTCCGTTTTCTGAATTTTAAGCATCGATCATTATTATGATTTTTTTTTATCTTTTTAACCATTGCTTTCTGTGTGGTCGAATATTTGTTTTGGGATCTGAGAAGTGACTTATTATTTTATCAGGACGCTAACCGAATCAGATGTGGATATTGAATAAGGGCTCAATTTATACTAGCGAAAGAAGTAATGGTAAATGAAGTATGCTGGTCAACAATGTGTACACATTTGAAATTTATGACTTTGTAGGAATTCAAACATGTATTACTTAAGACATTTTGATAAAACATTTAATGACACAGCAAGTTTATATCTGAAGGATATGCGGTGGGAAAGATGGGTGAGGGGTGGGGGGGTGACACTTACCGGTTTCATGAGTCTTTTTTTTGGACTTGACTATAAGTCGGGGATACATTTTTTAAGGTTCAAAATGGGAATAAATTTCATGATTTATACTCGAGTATATACAGTGCTTCCCTTACAAGTTTTACAGTAGCCCCCTTATTTACTTACTTTCCCTATTTCAACTTCAATTTTCTCTGGAAATTCAACAAGGCTTCCCTCCCTTCCTAACTCAATTTTTCCAAGCTTTCTTTAAAGAAAGAAACAATGTAAGACCATAAAAAAAAATTATGTTAATAAAATGAAAGATGCAGGTTGTTATATTCAAGGTAGAAAATTTGCTTTCTGAGCTTATAAACAAACAGCATGGTGTTTAAAAAAAATGGAACATTTATTAAGTTCTTATAGTGGATTTTGTTTTGAAAGCATTAATACTTGAATATAGCTGAACTTGCAATGCTTGCCCCATGTAGTAAACAGAACTGTTCTATTGCTCTCTCAAGCATGTATTTGTAAGTGCATGGGGGTGAGTATAATAGCAACATGAACTTGTTTTCTCTTTGCAGGGGGGGTCTCAAAATACCCTTACATGGTTGGCCTCGCTGACTGCAACACCCGTTTTGATAGCGCCTCTCCAGGCTGCGCGATCCTGTGCCAGTTGCTCCCAGGTTGTTGTATTAATCTGACAGCTCTTCAGTGACTCCCTCAGGCTGTCTTTGAAGCACTTCTTTGGTCGTCCTCTAGTACGCTTTCCTTCCCTCAACTTGCCATACAACAGCCTCTTTGGGAGACGTTCATTTGGCATACGAACCAGATGTCGGGTCCATCGTAACTGCGCTTTCTGAATCAGGTCAGTATTAACAGTGTTTCATACCATCATCATTTTCCTTTGTGCTCCTTACAGAGCATAGACCCACTACTGTAGCTGGTCCGATGTAGAAAGCCTGCACCAAGCAATCACATGCTCTTGCAGCGGTGCTTTCTGTGGCAATCTACTTTACATGATGAGGAATTGTTTCATATGATATATCAAAATGCCATAAACTGTGAACATTCTAGCCAAATCTGCTAGAGATGTCAGTGAGCTGACTAGATAATCGATATAATGTGTTACTTATTTTATCTTGCACAGTTCACATTACAACCAAATCTAGCTCATTTCTACATTACATTTTAGCTGCTTGCTATTGACTACTGCTGCCAAAAAACAAAAAAACCCAACCTTTAACACTGGGCTCTTTTCCTCACAAATCAATTCTCTGTTGTCTGGCAGTCTGATATCTGTTGCCCACACTCGCCTGTCTCTGCCACCAGAGAATACTACTGAAAAATTTTCATTTGCCTGTAAAATAGATGAAATAAATTTTTGTTTATAAAAAGACTTGGTTATTTTACTGACAATGTTAACAGCAAACAGAAGAAAGGTGTAGTACTGAACATGTTGCAAGCAAACAACAGAAATGCTAAAAAGGTTGAAAACTTTATTACTGAACAACAGGATGGTTTCCATACTGGAAATGTACTATAAAATGTTACTTACAAGCTAAAAAAAACACACGTTAAAATGCACACAAATTTGTTGTAATGCGAAAATAACAAAACAAAAGAAGACAGGGGAAGAAATCCTCCTCTTCATTCAACTTTTGTGAAATCCAACGCTACATACTACCTTCTATATGATTATAGAGATTGTATTATACTGAGTTGTGAGGCCCATTCACCAGAACTGCTATGCTATGGACCCCAGAAGGACAGCAAAAGAGAGGCAGACCAAAGACAACCTGGCGGAAAACAACGGAGGCTGAGATGCAAAACATGAACCAGAGTTGGGGCACAGCATGAAGGATGGCCACCGACCGAGCAAAATGGGGACAGTTTGTTGCTGCTCTACAAGACGCCACTAGGCATGAAAGCCATGGACTGCTTTGTCAGTCAGATGCTAAAGTTCCAAGAAGAAGAAGAAGAAAATGCACATACAGTTTGTATTAAAACTGTTGATAGAATTACATGGCAGTCCTTGTTCTGGAATCCCCATGGTAAGAGAAGACAGAAAAAAACATGGAGGAGGGAATTGTAGATACACAATGAAGAACCTTGAACTGATGGTACAGGACAGTGTGACGAAAGTACTGAGATTCTGTCTTTCAAATGGCCCATGTCTTTTCCTCCTTGCATTTTGTTCACTATATTTGGAGGGATTACAGAAAAATCCTTCTCCATGTTTCTTCTCCTTCTATTATTTACGTTTTTTTTCAAGATGAGATCACGATGGAGTTTGATCTATGTGTTTAGAATGGGGGTGTAGGGAATTAGAAAGTATTATTCTAGATTGAGATTATAGAGGCTGGATAAATCCTGTGTCCTTTTTTTAAAGATATTGCGTGGCCATATACGCATTTTTCGGGAGTTAAATTATTTGCGGCCATTTTTGCTTCATTTCCGCAGTATAGGGCTAGGACCAATTCCCGGTTCTTTGTCTAGCCGAAACTGGTTGCATCAGAAAGATCTAGGTTCTGATTGGCTGAGAGGTAACTGCAGTTGAAATGCAGAGCTCTCATTGGCTTTAGAACCACGCCGCGCATATGACGTCATGAAGTCGGCGCGTGGGGGCTTGAGAATAAATACGCCCGAACTTCATAAGTTCGGTCTCTAAAAATTAATTGCCAAGCCGGTTGCCAGTCAAGTCGATTGCCTTCAGTAGGACATTCGAGATTTGGTAAGCATGAATTTTTGCGTGAGGACTTTATTTAATTTTTCTAGTCCTAGCCGATCATTTAAGTTTCTTGGGAAGTCTTAGTTTAATTTAATTCTTAACTCCAGAGCCATCAATTCGATCTGAGTGATAGACATGAGAAACTAGGTCCATTTAATTCCTTGTTGAAAGAATAGCGGCATGGTTTAAAAGTTGAGATATCACCGCTTTGTATTATTGCAAAGTCGGTCGGGAGAGAAACTCGCATCTGCGAATTTTATTTATTTACAGAATAGTCGGGAGCGTGTGTAATGTGTATTTTTATTTGTGATTTTAGTGAGAGTATTGATGCTCGCTATTCATATAGTTACGCATATATCTGTGGACGGAAGTGATAGAGGTATTAATTGAAGCACGTGAGCGCGTGGTTACGGTATCTTTATTGATACGATGTTCAGAGGGACGAGGGGGAGAGAAGCACGTGGTCATAAAATTGTAACCACGTGTTGTAACTACTGAGATTTAATGATAACCATTATGTATACCTTTTGACGGCATGTAGATGCTAGCGTAAACAGGATTATATGTTATTGATTGTGCATTATTGTTCTGTGAATTCAGAAGATGGGAGAAGTAATTTTAAAGGGAATTATTTTGTATTACATTTTGAATGTGATTACTATTATCGACGGGAATTTTAGGAATTCCTAGAGAAGGCTAGTTTTAGTTGTGTTAAACATTACGGCATTAGTGTCAGCGTAAGAAGTAGGCCACAGTACGTCTGCCCAGACGGGCCATTGAAAATATTGTTGTTGCTCAGAGTTAGTCAGGCAGAACAAGCGATCTGGGTTAGCCAATGTTTACCTTGTGGGCTCAGGTAGAGAAGGGAGCTCAATGGGGGAGCGGACTTTGTTTGCATGATTTTGTATGGTGGTGCATAACGGGAGAGAGTAGGGGAGCTGTATTGATTATAGACGGGGGAGACTTAAGTGTTAAAGACTTAAGGGTTTGTCAGGAAGTTAATTGTTAATTGTAATAGAGTATTAACGTTTTGTTTAGCTGTTGTTTTTGCTTTTGTCTAAACAGCAGGTGCCGGCTTTTTGTGGGAATGAGAGCGGAATTTTGAGACCACAAAATTTCTCCCACGGCAAAGTTGGGGCATTCGCAGAACCGCAAGGGTTTTACGTTAGTTGCCAGTAGTGGAAGGAGAGGAAGAAAATACGTTTTCCCAGCCAGGGGAAGACATTTTCCAGCGAATAGGATTTTTGTGGATAAATCCTGAGCTCTGACGCTCGTTACACACGCAGATTTGGCAGGCTGCCAGCGTTGTGGTAATTTTGTGTTCGTTTCTTCACGGCCATAATAAAGCCGACGGCCCAGTTATAGATACTCGGGCAGGTAATTTCAGAGTGGTAGAAGTCAGCTACAGTTCCAGTCCAGAATCCAGGGGGGGGGGGTTCTGTTAAACCTCAGTCAAATCCAGAGTAGTGGAGAGAGATAGGGTAAACATTCTCTCTACTGAAGTCAGCACAGATAGGCAGAACTGTTAGTTTTGGTGAATCATAGCAGAGGACAGCTGCTGAAGTTTAGAGGTGCAGTTAGTTGTGTTCAGGAGATTCCAGGATAGGCTGTGTAGAACCGAAGTCTGTGCAGAGATTGTGTAGTCACTTCGCCGTCGTTCCAGCTATCAGTGGACTTAGAGTTAGAATTTAGAACAGCTAGTTTGGAGTGTAGGCGACATCAAGTGCAGTGTAGTTCATTTCAGTTAACCTTACCTTCTTTCTCCATACAGGTTGCAATTGTGGGAGAAGGGTTGGGGTGGATGCATTTTTTTTAACTGTGCTTGATTTTGTTTTTCAGGAGTGCATCCTCGCACTTGATGTATGGGACATGCATATGTTTGTTGTTTATAGGTGTATAATAAACTTGTATAAATTGTAGCTGGCATCAGTCATTTCCTTTAGTACAGTAGCTATATGTTGTCTGTACCTTGGTGTTTGTGAATCTTAATTGAACCTTATCCCCATAGGGTAGTTAGAGGTGGTTCGAGGCCATAGCAATTTAAACGTCCGAAGTGGCGAGGAAAGAATCAACCTCGGTTCTCAACCTCGGAGCCAATGGTCTCAACTTTCACAGTTTGCACTATATTTCTATCTGAATCTATCATTTCAGTCTTTCTTCTTACTATTGTCTTGTCACTATATGTAGACAGTCTCTAGTCCTAAATCCATTTCGTGACAAAGTGGGGGCTATCGTCCGGTGAATCATCTTTGTTACGTTCAATTCTGTGATCTTGACAAAGTGGGTGGCGTCGTCCTTGGGATCATCTTTGTTGGGATCAATTCTAGATTCATAGATTGTCTCTGTAGGAAGTTCTGAAAAATAGATTTCTTTATAAAATCCCCTAGACTTGAGCTATATTAAGACTGATCCAGCTATAAGTTTTTTTTTACAGGTTCCAGTTAGTTAGATGATAGTTGTAGTAAGGTTGTTTATGACTTAGAGGTAATTGATGGCTAATTGAATTTTTTTTCTTAACAGGAAAGTAAATTCGGGTTTTGGGTAGCTGGATAACTTGAATTTTTTTCAGGTAGTTATTAGTCAGACTTGGTGCTAGTCTGAGTGCGGGTTTTTGCGACAGCATATTCCTAGTAGGTAACAGTAAATTTTTCTTGTTCATATTTTTGTCATTTCCCCTCGTTGTGAGTACTGCTGATTTGTCAGGTAAGATGGCTGAATTGGTCAAGCTACTTACTGCATGGAAGGACGCAGCTAAAAGCATGGGGATGAATGAGGCCGAGACTAGGGCTTACATTATGAGGGAACAGGACCGGCAGACGGAGAAAGAAGAGAAGACCCGACAGGCAGAGGAGAGAAAAGCAGAGAGGGAAGCCCAGGAGAAGATAGCAGAGAGGGAAGCCCAGGAGAAGATAGCAGAGAGGGAAGCCCAGGAGAAGATAGCACAGAGGGAAGCCCAGGAGAAGATAGCACAGAGGGAAGCCCAGGAGAAGATAGCACAGAGGGAAGCCCAGGAGAAGTTAGCACAGAGGGAAGCCCAAGAGAGGGAGAAGGCAGCAGAGAGACAGCATGAACTTGCCCTGCGTTCACTGGAACTGCAGTACCGATCTTCGGAAGGCAGTTCGGCTAACGGAGATTCTCCCGGAGCAGGGGCAACAGACACCTCAGGAAACGGAGGGCCCCGGATGGCAGCCATGAATTTTCCGATGGACTCTTTTCCTAACGGGAATGAGAAAATTGAGGTATTTTTAGAAAAATTTGAACGGATGGCAAAGGCAAACGGGCTGGATGATAGTCTTTGGTGTCTCAAATTATCTCAATCTCTAAGAGGACATGCGTATGAGGTCTATAGCAAGATGCTGGTAGATGACCAAGGTAACTTTGAGGCTCTGCGGAACGCCCTGTTACAGCGATTCCAATGGACTCCCCGGAAGTGCCAAACGATGTTTAGGGAAAGTCGACTGGAGAAGGGAGAAAGTTTTCCCCAATTCGCGGAGAGGCTGAGGAATTACCTCACTCGCTGGAGAGAGTTGTCGGGTTTGGCTAAATCGTTTGAAGGACTCGAAGAGCTCATCATGTGCGAACAGATAAAGGCCAACATGTCTCCGGACTTAAGGAAGTACCTGGCGGAGCAGGGCGCACAGCAACTGGACCAGATAATTCTATTTGCAGAAAGGTTCCAGACGGCCCAGGCCGAAGTACTGGGCTAGAAAAGAAAACACCCTGACCTGCCAGCCCCGGACAAAGGAGCATCTTCATCGCATTCGCCTTCCTCTTCAGCTCACCAACCGCAAGGGCCGTCTCGCAAGGAGCCCCCTCCCAGTCATAACATGCGCTCCCAGCCGCCTAACAGAACACAGGGGCCGACTTCTCATGAACCCGTCAGGAACCGGGGAGATAATGAGAGATATTGTAGGTTCTGTCGGACTACTTCTCATTGGACAACACGGTGCCCAAACAAACAACCCGCTCATCAGATGGCTTGTTTAAGGCCTGTGAGGGTGAAACAAGGGAAGAAGTGGAAACCCTTCCAGTCAGAGAAGTTGTTTTCCAACAGCGGGCCAGCAGAAGTGAACGGGACTGAGACTACATGCTTATTTGACAGCGGGCTTACCTACCCCAGCATAGTCGCCCGACATCTGGTGAAGCCCTGGCAGATGACGAAAGAAAAAGTGAATATTGGTGGAGTTTTAAGGAAAGGGACTTCACAGTGCTTTCCCGTAGCCAATATTAAAGTGAAATGTAAGTTCGTGTCTGGCACCATCAAGGCAGCTGTAACGGCTCAGCCAGCCTATGACTTCATTCTTGGCAACCCATATTTGGTTTTGGGAACCCGACCACACCGATCCTTGCTGATGCAAGGGGGCCTACTGCAGGCCAGAAACGTGAAAAAGGAGAACCCCTAATTCACGAAGCCCCGAGAGAGCTCGAACATAACTGTCGTGCTAAGGAGAGGTTCAATGCCTCCGACGACAGCGGTATGTTATTTGCAGAGGCAAATTCGCCCGCCAGCCCTGTTCAGCCAACCGGCCAAACAGTGGTGAAGACGCCTCTGATTCCGGAAGTACACTCTTTGTTGTCGGGAATTAGGCCCCCGATGGTATTAGCTTCCTCAAGTGAGGAACATACTGACAAGAGCGGTATTACATATGTCAACGACCAGCGCCATCTTCATAGGGCACAAGATAGCGGTCTGAGCGAGCATATAGTTCCAACCAGCCCTGGAGCCCCATCCGACCAGCACTTTACTCAAACGGAGGAGGACAGTGATCTGAATATCCGTTTGCCTATAAACGGAGATGGGCCCCACAACTCTCGTATCTTGTTTACAGGAAACGACTCTTGTAACGAGGAGCCTGAAAAATTGGCTATCTTTTCCAATTTGTTTCAAGGAACATTGGAACAAGTCACCGAGAGCTTTAACTCAGATTCTCCGCGATCTAACGGGATCTTAAACCGTAAAGTGTCACTGCAGGACACATCCCAACTGACGCCAGTAACTCTTACAGGGGAGGGCAAGGTTGAAGGTAGAACCAGGGTGTTAGACGGAGAGCTCCCGTGGTCTACAGTTTCATCTCACCAACTTTTCAGGCCAGAAAAGAGTGAGAAAAGCGACCTTACGCATTTGCAAGGAGCTATTTTGGAGAGCTCTGTCCCGCTTCAGATTGGTAGGGGAAGAGCGAGTCCAGAACCACTGCCAGGGGCAGATCTTACCTACCTTTCTCCAAAGGTAGAAGCTATTGAGATCAGTGAGAATCCAATAGACACCCAGCAAGAAATCGGAGGCTCTACACCAGAGGAACCCGAGACATTGCATCGTTCTCGCACGGTACCAGCAGTCACAAACCCGCTGACGCGCAGCGAGGAAGTCGCCATCGCCAGGTCGCCACAGCGCCCGCCGGTCACATCAGCTGACCAGAACAGCCTTTTGACGGTCATAGCAAGGGAAAGTTCAGACCCGCCATTAGACGGCACTGGTCTGAAGAGAGATCAACTCTCCCAACGGAGCATAGGAGCTCATTCTAGGAGAGGAGGAAGGAGGAAACGCAAAAGAGGAAGGTCGAAGAACACTGAATAGGAGGGGTAAGGACAGACAGCCTTGTAGACAGAGTTAAGGGCCAGTGTGAAACACAGAGATTTCAGTAATGAGATCGATGCTCAATCTTCGAAGGTGGGAGTGATGTGACGAAAGTACTGAGATTCTGTCTTTCAAATGGCCCATGTCTTTTTCTCCTTGCATTTTGTTCACTATATTTGGAGGGATTACAGAAAAATCCTTCTCCATGTTTCTTCTCCTTCTATTATTTACGTTTTTTTTCAAGATGAGATCACGATGGAGTTTGATCTATGTGTTTAGAATGGGGGTGTAGGGAATTAGAAAGTATTATTCTAGAAGGAAGATTATAGAGGCTAGATCAGGATTTGCACCAGTGTCTTTTTTTTAAAGATATTGCGTGGCCATATACGCCTTTTTCGGGAGTTAAATTATTTGCGGCCATTTTTGCTTCATTTCCGCAGTATAGGGCTAGGACCAATTCCCGGTTCTTTGTCTAGCCGAAACTGGTTGCATCAGAAAGATCTAGGTTCTGATTGGCTGAGAGGTAACTGCAGTTGAAATGCAGAGCTCTCATTGGCTTTAGAACCACGCCGCGCATATGACGTCATGAAGTCGGCGCGTGGGGGCTTGAGAATAAATACGCCCGAACTTCATAAGTTCGGTCTCTAAAAATTAATTGCCAAGCCGGTTGCCAGTCAAGTCGATTGCCTTCAGTAGGACATTCGAGATTTGGTAAGCATGAATTTTTGCGTGAGGACTTTATTTAATTTTTCTAGTCCTAGCCGATCATTTAAGTTTCTTGGGAAGTTTTAGTTTAATTTAATTCTTAACTCCAGAGCCATCAATTCGATCTGAGTGATAGACATGAGAAACTAGGTCCATTTAATTCCTTGTTGAAAGAATAGCGGCATGGTTTAAAAGTTGAGATATCACCGCTTTGTATTATTGCAAAGTCGGTCGGGAGAGAAACTCGCATCTGCGAATTTTATTTATTTACAGAATAGTCGGGAGCGCGTAATGTGTATTTTTATTTGTGATTTTAGTGAGAGTATTGATGCTCGCTATTTATATAGTTACGCATATATCTGTGGACGGAAGTGATAGAGGTATTAATTGAAGCACGTGAGCGCGTGGTTACGGTATCTTTATTGATACGATGTTCAGAGGGACGAGGGGGAGAGAAGCACGTGGTCATAAAATTGTAACCACGTGTTGTAACTACTGAGATTTAATGATAACCATTATGTATACCTTTTGACGGCATGTAGATGCTAGCGTAAACAGGATTATATGTTATTGATTGTGCATTATTGTTCTGTGAATTCAGAAGATGGGAGAAGTAATTTTAAAGGGAATTATTTTGTATTACATTTTGAATGTGATTACTATTATCGACGGGAATTTTAGGAATTCCTAGAGAAGGCTAGTTTTAGTTGTGTTAAACATTACGGCATTAGTGTCAGCGTAAGAAGTAGGCCACAGTACGTCTGCCCAGACGGGCCATTGAAAATATTGTTGTTGCTCAGAGAGTTAGTCAGGCAGAACAAGCGATCTGGGTTAGCCAATGTTTACCTTGTGGGCTCAGGTAGAGAAGGGAGCTCAATGGGGGAGCGGACTTTGTTTGCATGATTTTGTATGGTGGTGCATAACGGGAGAGAGTAGGGGAGCTGTATTGATTATAGACGGGGGAGACTTAAGTGTTAAAGACTTAAGGGTTTGTCAGGAAGTTAATTGTTATTTGTAATAGAGTATTAACGTTTTGTTTAGCTGTTGTTTTTGCTTTTGTCTAACAGCAGGTGCCGGCTTTTTGTGGGAATGAGAGCGGAATTTTGAGACCACAAAATTTCTCCCACGGCAAGGTTGGGGCATTCGCAGAACCGCAAGGGTTTTACGTTAGTTGCCAGTAGTGGAAGGAGAGGAAGAAAATACATTTTTCCCAGCCAGGGGAAGACATTTTCCAGCGAATAGGATTTTTGTGGATAAATCCTGAGCTCTGACGCTCGTTACACACGCAGATTTGGCAGGCTGCCAGCGTTGTGGTAATTTTGTGTTCGTTTCTTCACGGCCATAATAAAGCCGACGGCCCAGTTATAGATACTCGGGCAGGTAATTTCAGAGTGGTAGAAGTCAGCTACAGTTCCAGTCCAGAATCCAGGGGGGTTCTGTTAAACCTCAGTCAATTCCAGAGTAGTGGAGAGAGATAGGGTAAACATTCTCTCTACTGAAGTCAGCACAGATAGGCAGAACTGTTAGTTTTGGTGAATCATAGCAGAGGACAGCTGCTGAAGTTTAGAGGTGCAGTTAGTTGTGTTCAGGAGATTCCAGGATAGGCTGTGTAGAACCGAAGTCTGTGCAGAGATTGTGTAGTCACTTCGCAGTCGTTCCAGCTATCAGTGGACTTAGAGTTAGAATTTAGAACAGCTAGTTTGGAGTGTAGGCGACATCAAGTGCAGTGTAGTTCATTTCAGTTAACCTTACCTTCTTTCTCCATACAGGTTGCAATTGTGGGAGAAGGGTTGGGGTGGATGCATTTTTTTTAACTGTGCTTGATTTTGTTTCAGGAGTGCATCCTCGCACTTGATGTATGGGACATGCATATGTTTGTTGTTTATAGGTGTATAATAAACTTGTATAAATTGTAGCTGGCATCAGTCATTTCCTTTAGTACAGTAGCTATATGTTGTCTGTACCTTGGTGTTTGTGAATCTTAATTGAACCTTATCCCCATAGGGTAGTTAGAGGTGGTTCGAGGCCATAGCAATTTAAACGTCCGAAGTGGCGAGGAAAGAATCAACCTCGGTTCTCAACCTCGGAGCCAATGGTCTCAACTTTCACAGTTTGCACTATATTTCTATCTGAATCTAACATTTCAGTCTTTCTTCTCACTAGTGTCTTGTCACTATAGGTAGACAGTCTCTAGTCCTAAATCCATTTCGTGACAGACAGGAAGATTTGGCATGACTCAGATGAAGCTCTATGCTGCTTAGAAAGCTGGAGGGCATGATGGGTAATGACAATGAACAGTTTTTATTGACTCATTCTGACAATTAATAATAATAATTTAATCACATTCAAGGTCACTACCGAGAGAACAGGATAATCATTGAAGCTGCTCAAGTTGTGCTTGGTAGCCCCAATATAGCGGCTCTGGTGACCCACTCAAATGGTGCGCACTATTACTCTATATAATATTATGTCTATGGATAAAACTCAATAAAGACTGCATGATCACAAAGTAAAATGGCTTTAGTATCTGCATATTTGTGTAGACTGAAAATGGGTTAAATAGGGTGGCTAAAATTGGAAGTAATCTTAGGTAACTAAAATTGGTAGTCAATCGCTGCTTTTTAACTCTGGTTACAAGTAAGATCTCTCTATGCCTTCCTGTCCTGTTAGTCCACATCAGTCATGTCCTTTCTGTACTTATATTTCTGTTTAGCATTTTTTTTTACTTGTCCTTTGAAGTTCCCGGGGTTGCTGCAAAGAAAGACTATGCCTGTTGCTTCTTCTAGCAAGCCGTAAGAGGCGGCCAATATAAGGTTGTGCATGGGGTTGGCAATCTTAAAATGCAAAGCAAATTGCTAAAGGCCACTGCCGCTGCAAGAATATCATCGTCATCATCAGTTGCCATCTCCACAACGAAGGTTGGCTGTAATGGATCTCCAACATCTTCTGTCTCTTGTCTTGGCGGTGCACTCTGATAGACTCTTTCCTGTCCATCTCTTGATGTTATCTTCCCACTTATAGCGCTGTCTTCCCCTTGCAAGAATATAGGACTTCTTTAATGGAGGCTTCCAGCAAGGAGACCATATGCAGTGGTGGCTCCATGCTTTAGAAGGAGCAGAATGGGAAATGATGATTTTCCTATTTGACATTTTGCTGGTATTTCACGCTCTATTTCCTGTCTAAAATTATATCCCTACATAAAAAAATACCACACAGGGTGGTGCAATAGTAAGTATATATACTTTTTTAAATTAATATTTCACAGTTACATAGCTCATAAAGAGAATAACGTTAACCCTTTAGATGCCATAATTTCCTGCTTTGCCATCGTTGTTTACATATCCCTGAAGCCTGTCTACCACAGTAAGACATACTTTGTTAGCAAGAAAAAAAAAATTTAAATAAGTGTATACCTACTGTTTTGCACCATCCTGTATAATTTGTTGATAAAGTTTTCCATTTATTGCAGACAACGTGCGCCAATATGTCCAGTTTGTATGATGTACACAAGAACTAGAATTTTTCTTCCACCGACTTCCATATCTTCCACTTTGCTGTTCATTTATTTTCTTCACATCTATTCTTCTGGACTGTATTGTTGGCACCAATCATCATATACTTTGTATTCTTATCTTTAATGGATCACTTTAATTTCATCAGTAACCCACTGTTTTCACATTCATTTTTGAGGGCTTTAATTTGGAAAAAAGGGACCCAAAGATGCAGCAATAGAGAATGCAGTCAGCGACCCATAGCTTGACTGCTTGCGTCAGGGTCAGCGAACCAGAGCTGACCAAGACCCTACTCCACCTCCACGTGGTGGTCCTGGAAACAGGCTGCATCACTGCAGTGTGGCTGAGAGAGTAGGGATCGAAGAGGGAAGGCAAACCCGGTCCCAAAAAATGCTGAAGTTGGATGTGTTGGCCGAAAGGCGCAGATATCGCAGCTCTGGTGTAAACAAACACAACGCAACCAATGTCCTTTTCAGGACGAATGAGGAAGAGGAAGAATTTGGAAAAAAAAAATAACCCTAAAAAAAAAAAAAACCAGAACAAGCAAACAGGAAAAAAACCAAAAACACAAACCTGTAATGCCCACACTCCCTCATCATGTACCCTGAATGTGGCTACACATCTCTGCTGACCCAATGACCAAAGTCGTATAGTACCATCTGAGCTACCTGACAGGCACTGAAGACAGAGAAAAAAGAGTTAAGTATTTATATTTGGTAATGTATGTCCTGATATGCCTAATGACATAAAAACAGAGTAATGTCTTACCCATGCTTCCTTCTAATTGACCCGACACCATGAAATCAGTAACATTTTGGCACTTTGAGACAAAGAGATAGTGGCATCATAAGATACATTTTTAAAAAATACCAGTGCAACAGTGAACAATATTTTTGAAGATTGAAAAATTTTGTCAGTCTGTCCCCCAAAAGGAATTTTAAAGGAAACTGACCAAAAAATAACTTCCCAGAGAACTATGGAGGCTGGGATGAAATGAATGAATTAGAACTGGAGCACCGCAAGAAGGATGGCCACAGACTCAGCAAAGTGGACAGTGTTTGTTACTGCCCTACAAGATGCCACTAGGCATGATGGTTGATTGCTTTTTCAGTCAGCAGCCAAAGATCCAAGAAGAACAGACAAATTTTGTGACAAATCATGCATGTTTGAAGACCTTTTGTCTCAACAAACAAATTCTACAAAAAAACACAGGGTTCATAAGGTCCACAAATTCATAATGAATGAAGCTAATCCATCAAACGTGCTCATGTTTTTGACAGAGCATATGTAAAAATACTTGTTTACATTGAAAATGTATAAAATATAAATTTAAATCCAGTGCAGTGTAATGAAAATAAACATTAAAAATAATTAACAAACTGAGAGCACACCGTTGTGATTATACAACACCTTTTGACTAAGGGAATCATGCATTGCACTACCAAATTATGAAGAATTTGTTTACATTGTAAAACTTTCAATAATTTTCGTATCTGTGGTCAGATTAGAAAACTTCAGCAAATGGCTGATTTCAGAATCAGAGGCATAACCTTCTACTCAGAATTTAACAAAATTAGCTCATTTTTAACAAATTGTTTCTGAATAAGCCAATAGTTTATAATGTAATTTAAATGTATGCAAGTTAGTTTTTTTTTTTTAAATATGTGTAATCCACATAATTTGATGGCAGAGAAGCAGGATTTCATAACATAAATTAATCCCTCAACTAATACCTTTAACCATATTGAAGGATTTTAATGTTTTTCTCTAAAAGAGATATGCCACCATGTCACACATTTTATTGTGTTAAATCTTGCTACAATCTGTCTGATCATCCCCATCAAGTGCTGCTCCAACTGTTTAGCCAAATGCTTTCCTACATATTCTATATTTTGTATTCTCCAACATTGCTATCCTACACTTAATTCCATGACATGCTGTTAGAATGTGCAGCTGTGTAACTGTGTTGTAGAGTTCTGTAGAATGATGATGATGATCATAGTAATAACTAACAGAACTTATTTTTGTATCCAAAATGTTCTACTGTATTAAACTGTGGTAAAAATACACAATGAGTAACAATTTCCCATATATTGTTCTATTTACAGCTAGGTATTCGCCTCTCTAAAGAGACAACGAAAGAATGTGACTTCTGCATCCTCAGGCATGCCACACAATGCGACTATTATGAGTTTGTGCATGGGGCTAGCAAGCTCATCATGGAAAACAAACAGCCACAGAAACCTCCGCTACAAGAGCATGCGACTCCTTAGTGAAGGCCTCCTGGAAGGGGACCAGCTGAAGTGATGGCTCCATGCTCTTATAAGATGTGCAAAGTTAAATGATAATGATACAATCATCAATGAATAGATATTTTCATAACAAAGGCTGTACTGAAGATGAAACGGACACTGAAATACTTAATGGAAAATGTACTAGTGATTCATGTAAAACAGTGCATCCATTAGGAAATATTCATATTACAAGTCACAGAGAAGAAAGTCCAGTGTACTGAAACATGGTAATTCACACAAGTCTGACTGGTCCATAAGTGACAACTGCAAAGTCTCAGGTTTTCAGTGTTCATTCTTCTTCTTTGATCCTTAGCCACGACTGTCAAAGCAGTCAGTGGCCATCACACCTGGTGGCGTCTTGTAGGGTAGCAACAAACTGCTTCCACTTTGCTCGGTCGGTGGCTATCCTTCATGCAGGGCCCCAACTCTGGTTCATTCTTTGCATCTCAGCCTCCACAGTTCTCCGCCAAGTTGTTTATAGTCTGCCTCTCTTTCACTTTCCTTCAGGGGTCCACAGCATAGCTGTTCTTGTGATGGCATCATGGTCTCTTCTGAGGACGTGGCCAACCCAACTCCAGTGTCTGCCAGCTATGATGGTGTGCATGTCCTCTTGGTTGCTCCGAGAAAGCATTTCTTGATTTGTTATGGTATTCGACCACAAGATTCAGAAAATTTTCCTTAGGCAGATTGTATGGAAAGAGGACAATTTCGACATTTCCTTCTCTGTCACTCTCCAGCACTCTGCATCATAGAGAAGCACAGAAAGTACACAGTTCTCATATATTATTATATATATAATTCTCGCCGTTTGTACGTCGGTCACATCTAAGGGATGCGACTGTGGTTGAAAGTTATACATTAATTGTATTGTTTCCCTTATATGTACTCTCCCGAAAATAGTAACACTCAATGAAGAAAAGTCGGTGTAGAACCCAGTTTCATTCCGGACACGGATTTAACTCATCATTTTGTTAAAAATAACCTTAAAATGTAAGTTTTTGATTGTTTCATCAAGACAAATTTTAATTTAAAGTATTGCAGACTTATTATTATGGATCAAAATGATAAGATGGCTGCAAAACGAGCTGCAGATGCTAAGAGGAAGAGACGATCGCGTCAATCACAACGAGCAAGCGAGACTCTAGAAGAAGCAGCAAGACGACGACAACATGAAGCGGCACAAAGACAATCACAGCGTCAGTCACAACAAGCAAATCAGTCTGCAGAAAAGCATGAATCTGAATGCGCTGCAGAAAAGCATGAATCTGAATGCGCTGCAGAAGCTTTTCGCATTCGTCAGTTGAGAGCATCACAACGAGCAAAGGAGACTTCAGAAGAAGCAACCGAACGTAGAGCAGCAGCTCCACAACAAGTGAGGCGATCAAGAGCTGCACGTAGTCCAACAATTCCAAATCATGATGCCTTTGATGAGAATGCAGTTGCTGTACATAACTGCGGCCCAATGGATCCAGGAATGTCAGTTCTGTCACTCTCTCAATTTTCTAGTGGAAAGATCAACCGATGGTACACTCAAAAATTGCTGCCATAAAGGTACAGTGCTGTTGGAGCAAGAAGGAGAGCAGAGACGTCCTTTTCCTCCGTATCTCAAGAGTAACCCAGCGCATCCACAACATCGACATTTTAAGGAAAATAACTATTCCTATAATTCAGTCTTGGGTTTTGCATCCATGGGTGCCCAAATCGATCGCTTCGTTGGACGTGGACCATGTGTGTTCAGAGTGCATGGACAGATATACCATTTGATTTACTTCCATCATTATTGACGGGTTTCATTATTGACGGGTTATTGCTAATATAATCTTAATTTGGTGTTTGCACTGTACTGAGAGGACTTCCAGATGCTGTTTAGACTAGCAAAGGTTGGTCACACTTTATTCATTCTGTTACTGATGTCT
Source organism: Oreohelix idahoensis (assembly GCA_024509875.1). Lineage (NCBI taxonomy): Eukaryota > Metazoa > Mollusca > Gastropoda > Stylommatophora > Oreohelicidae > Oreohelix > Oreohelix idahoensis. Next base: position 296,193 of record JAMPIV010018955.1, read on the forward strand.
TTGCTTGTTTCGCCATCTGGTGTTACTAGTCTGACTAGCCCATAAGGGACAACTGCAAAGTCTCAGGTTATCAGTGTTTATTCAATCAAAGTTTATTAAAGATAACATTGTACATAGTAAGAAACACTCAGTATCTTATGTAAACCAAAGCACAGACAGGAAAAACCCACCCAGAAAAAACTAGTCAATTACAGAATGCAAACAAAGAAAAACAAAATGTTTACTGTAACTACTGGCACAAAAATTAGACACTTGAATGGAAGACATGCTCTGACTGTTAAGTCTAACTGTAAGGTAATCAGTCACTTACTTAGTCATCCTTCTTCTACCGAGATGAGAGGTAGGGGTTTGGAGGAGGGAGTGCCATGCTATCCTACCGGCTGTCTTCCTTCTGGCCTGGTTCTAATTTAGTCCTCGGTCCTTCAGAGACTGCCTAATGTTGTCCTCCCAACGGACTCTGGGTCGTCCTGGATCCCTGGCTCTTAGTTTCCCATACTTAGCTGATAGCTGATCTTCTTCCATTCTGCAGATATGGCCAAACCATCGCAGTTGGGACTGTTCTACTGCAGTGGCTGGGTTTTGAGGCCTTGCCTTATCGTCTGGTTGCGGACCATATTTCTTCTTACTTCAAAAAAGTTACAAGAAGCAGATATGGCCTGAAAGTTCTTTCTTCGAACACAGCAACTTTTCCCATAAATGGTATTGTACACTATCAAAAAATTAAGGATATGGAAAATGTGCATGCTTAAACAGCATGTGCATGACAGCCACAAGGTCTATGTCACTTGAAATCATGTCAGACTATACTGTTCTTCCAAAAGATCACCATTCCTAGAACTGACCTATTTAGCAGCAAAATAGTGTACCATCTCAAATTAACTGGCCCCACATAACCTGACACACCACGGGCTTCTTTATCTGTAGTCTGACCTGATTCCAAATGACACATGGACCTTGTGGCTGGCATGATTATGATGTCTGAGACCTACCTGTGTACCATCTCTGTTTAGAAGCAAAGCCTTGACATTGTCTGTGTGGCCTTTCAGCTTCATTAGCTTCTGGCACATTCGGGTGTCCCACACTCGCAAGACCTTTTCTGTTGACCCAGATACAATAACCGAGCCTGACTGATTCATGGCCAGACTATAGATGGAGTCTTTATTACCAGTTAGGCTTGATGCTGAAAAAAGTTCATAAACAAAACAGCTGGAACTCTACAACATCCACAGAAAGACACTTTCAACTGAAATTAAACACAACCAATCTATCTCTCATACTCAGGCAATGTGGCCCACAAGGTGACTAATATAAGGCTGTGCATTGGTATGGCAACCTCATCATGAAGAACAAATTGCCAGTGAAACAACTGCTGCAAGAGTATGTGAATGCTTGGTGAAGGCTTTCTGCAAGGGGACTGGCTAATAGTGGTGGCTCCATAAGGAGCATAAAGGCAAATAAGATGAATTAATCTATTTCTAGCAATGGAAGTGAGAATGAAAGTAGTGCAGTATTGTGTAAAACAGAAAATGCTCACGGGTGTCAATCCTAGACAACAGATACATTAACAGACAAATCTGGAGCAGTAGTATAAATATGATCATGAGAAGAATATCATGTAGACCACAGAAAGCAAATAAATCAAGTAAGAAAATAAGGAAGACAACATTATCAGATCTCTCTAGCTTATTCAACGATGTTGAAGACAATTATTAAATCTATCCTAATCTATGGTTCAGAAAATGGCATATCTTACTTACTTAGTCGTTCCCCTTCTACCGTGAGGTGTAGAGGTTTGGAAAAGAGAGCGACAGAGTATCCTATCGGCTGTCTTCCTCCTGGCCTGGTTCCATTCTAGTCCTCGGTCCTTCAAAGATTGTCTAATGTTGTCCTCCAAGCGGACTCTAGGTCATCCTGGGGGTCTGGATCCCTGGCTCTTTGTTTCCCATGCTTGTCATGGTAGCCGATCTTCTCCCATTCTGCAGACATGGCCAAACCATCTTAGTTGGGACTGTTCTACTTGGGTCTGCAGGGGGTGGGATTTTAGGCCTTGACGTATCGTCTGTTTGCGGACCATGTCTCTTCTTGTTACTTCAACCACCTTCATCAGATACCTCATTTCTGAGGTTTGGATCTGGCTTTTGTGGGTTGTAGTCATTGCCCATGACTCACATCCATATGTCAAGACTGGGACATAGGTAGAGCGGTATACAGCCACCTTCATTTTCTTAACAACCTCTCTCTTGCCGAGGAATCCTCGATTTATGGCCTGAAAAAGTCTCCCAGCTGCTGCTTCTCGGGTGGCCAACTCTTCCTTGATGCCTCCCTTTCGGTCTATAATAGCTCCGAGGTATTTAAAGTGGTCGACCTGCTCCAGGACCTGTTCTCCCAGCTTAATCTGGTGTCTTCTTTCTTCTCGTGATATCACCATGGATTTTGTTTTCGAGCTGCTTATGACCATCCCTCTCTTCTCCAGCTCTTCCTTCCAGACTTGCAAGTTGGATTGAAGATGTGCCTCTGGTTTAGCAATCAGGGCAACATCATCTTCAAATGCCAGCTCTGAAATACAGACCTGTCTCATCTTCCAGTACCCCACTGAATACTTTCTTGTTCTCTCCTTACGTGCCTTGATGACATCGTCCATGAGGAGTATGAAAAGATAAGGTGACAGGATATCACCTTGTCTTACACCAGTGGTGGTCCTGAACTCTTCTGACTTATGGTTTGCTGTCCTCACATAATTTCTGCAAGACTTGTAGAAGCTCTGTATAGTATGAATCAGAGGTGCTGGAATGTTCTTCCTTGCCAAACAGTCCCAAAGTTTTCTCCAGGGGACCCAGTCAAACGCCTTTTCCAGATCTATGAAACAAAGATGGATCTCACTCTTATACTCAAGGGCCTTTTCACTTAGCTGTCTGAGTGTGAAGATTAGGTCTTGAGTACTTCGGTTTGCTCGGAATCCGCACTGGACCTCATCCAATTGTGGCTCAGCTAGGCATCAGAGTCTCTGCTCTAGGATTCTAGAGTAGATTTTACCAGGGACACTGAGAAGCGATATGCCTCTATGGTTTCCACATTGTCGATTGTCACCCTTTTTGAAAATTGGTGTTATGATGGCAATCTCCCAATCCTTTGGTATGGTCTTGTTGTACCACGCTGCCTGTAGGACCCTTAAGAGTAATAGGTCACCTGATGCTCCCATATACTTAACCATTTCTGGTGTTATACCATCATGCCCTGCTGCTTTGCCCATCTTGATTTTCTCCAGTGCTGCCTTCAGTTTTCCCATCTTTATGTCATCTTCACCATCATTGGTTTTCTCTTCTGTGCTAGTGGTTATCATTTCTGATGCTTCACCATGCTCACCATCCAGGAGTTCTGAGAAATATTCTTTCCATCTTTCCATTACTTCCTTCGGGGCAGTAAGCAATTTGCCTTGCTTGTCCTTTATAAATTTGAGAGGGCATTGTTTTTCTTTCCTCATGTTCTTTAGGGTCTTATAGAACAATTTCTAATTTTCTTGCGCATCTTTTTCTAGCTTTTCTCCAAATTCTTCCCAGGACTTCTGTTTTGCTGCTAGCACTTTGTTCTTTGCTTCTGTTCTGAGTGTCACATATTCTCTATATTTCTCAATTTGTCCTGTTGTGTTTTTAGCTCCTAAGTATTATTTCCATGCCATTTTCTTCTCTCTTATTTTCTCTTTGACTTCCTCTGTCCACCAAGATGTCCTCTTTCTCTTGTTCCCAAGTCGGACTTCACCACATGCTTCTGCAGCAGCTGTCTTTATGATGTCCTTGAATTTAAGCCAGAGGGTTTCCAAGTCATCAGGTTGTTCTTCTGTGTTGCTCACCGCTGCAGCAATAAGCCTCTGATATCTGGTCTTAATTTCTGGCTCTCTCAGCTTGTAGGTCTTAATGTTCATTTCTCTTGCTCGTTTACTTGGTTTCTTGCGTGATGTTGGGCAGTTCCTAGGCTGAGCAACTCTTTCAAATGTTCTTTTGATTGTAAGCAGGTAGTGATCACTTCCAATCTCTGGCCCCCTCCAGACTCAAGCATCCCGGACATATTTGAATGAGCTCCTCCTACCAATGGCATAGTCGATCACCGACTTCTCATTCTTTGTTGGTTCACATCTAGTGTATGCATGTATGTGCTTATGGGGAAACTTTGTGTTTGTAATGATCAGATTCTGCTCACTGCAGAATCTAAGGAGTCACTTTCCATTGTCATTGAGAGTATCTTCTCCATATCTTCCGATAACTCCACCCCATCTAGCATGGTCATTTCCAACTCTGGCATTGAAATCTCCGAGCATGATAATTTAATCTAGGCAGTCATCCACTGTCCTTTGAAGCAGCTCGAAGAATTCCTCCTTGACCTCTGCTCTCTCATCCTCATTTGGCCCATACACTATGACCAGGTTGACTATGGTTTCTCCTTCTTATAGTTTTACAACCATAATGCACTCCAAGACAAAGTTCCATCCATTGATACTATCTTTCAAATGGCAAATCTCCTAGAATATCATGCCCAAACTTTAAACCTTCACCAACAAATCCCTCCATCACACTCTTTTATCACATGGCCACATGTAATAACAAACCCCTAGAAGGGAACTAGACAACAACCAATACAGCTGAGATTAAAGATAGAAAGTTAAGAGGGACATGACACACCCTCTAGAAATAACTAACCACTTTGAACACACACACTTTTATAAATGGGTGCTGGCACAAAACAGAACTGAAATGGTATGAAAAGATCACCAGCACCGAACTTGTGACAAAAACCAGTGCAACAGGAGATGAGGAGAAGCTGCTGGTGTTGGATAGGAAACATTTTAAGAAAACCAGCTGATAGCATTACAAGGCAATCCCTGTTCTGGCATCACCAGGGTAAATGAAATAGAGGGATACTAAACAAAAAAAGCACATAGAGAAGAGAATTGGACATAAATCAAATGGATAATGAAGACATGGAAAAGCATTGAACAGATGCTACAGTTCACGTGTGTTTGGCATGTTTTTGTTGAGGACATGGTCTTCCCATGGAGCTTAACCTCCCGTGCAGAGTTAAAGATAACCCAAAGTACAGAGCTACAACTGCACCAGTATGTTCTAAGGGGCATGAAAAGGAAGGTTCAGGATGAATATTAAAAGATGACATCTAACATATATGAAAAGACGACAAGCAAAATCTACTGGCCATAGAGTTAGAGATAATACCCAAAAAGAAAATAAACAATTATGTAGCAACAGGAAAGACTTTAGTGCAAAAGAAGCAGAGGAAACTAGAAAATGGAATCTGGTAGACCATAATAAGATGTCTTGAAAAACAAGAGTATCAGAGCTGCAAAGCAAAATAATGAATTATGAGGTAATAAAACTGGTAAATGCATTAACAAGCAAAATTGATAATGTGATACAGGTTACAAGCATAAGGTTATGTACAGCAGTTCTAATTAATTTAATATTATTTTTAACTAATATTCATACTTTGTGCCTTTTTAACTGTCATGAAAAGTTAAGTAGTTTTTACATAAAATTTTGATGAAAAATATATCTAGGACACACATGCATTTTAAGAAATACATTAAAAAGGTGCTTCCTCAGATTTCATTTTTTGTGAATCTTGATTTTCTTACCTGTTCCTCTGAAAGTCTTGTTTAATTTACCTGGTTTTTTTAATCCCTTTTTTCTATTTATTTCCATATTTTTGTTCTTTTTTTTTCTCCCCTGCATCTATACTGTCTTCAAAATAGGACTACTGATCCCTCAGGCATGTCGTAAAAGGTGACAGATGTGAGGTTGTTCATGAGGCTGGCAACCTCATCACGTAAAACAAATTGCTTTAGAAACCATCTATTCAACTGCAGGTGCTTTGATGAAGAATTCCTCAAGGGAGCCATCTGCAGTGGGGCTCCATGCTCTATAAGAAGCAGAAAAGAAGACAGTGAATATAAAACATCATGTAATGCCATTGTCCCAAACTCACTTGTGACAGTATTATTGGATGCTGTCAATGCAGTAAGTGTATTTACATCCCACAGAAATATTTGGCGATCTAGTCCTGCAGATGCCACTTGCTCTCTGTCTTTAGCATAAGCCAAAGCTTTCACATAGTCTTTGTGTGTACGCAAGGTGGACATACAAAATCCTTTATGAGCATTCCAGACCTTGACTGTTGTGTCACTGGATGCTGAGATTACTGTGAATGAAATAAATAAATGGTAGTAGTGTACAAAAATGCAAAATAGAATAATAAATAAGATATTTCCAAGACAATCATATGTCCACTTGGAAGATGATGAAAAAGTGATAGTTTTCAAGATACATTAAAAGAATTGTTTATCTGGACAACGTGTGAAGCACAACCTAGAGAATTATAAATAAGGTGAAGTATACATATTTTTCTAAGCTCAATAATTAAATTATTACAATCAATTAGGGCGAACATCAAATAAGTTTACAAAGCAAAGAGTCTGGAAGAAAAGTACTACACCATTTGCCTTAATAAACAGAGAAGGAAAACAAATATGCTAAGTGCTAAGGACCTTAGTATTCTGCTGAATATGAACAGCATGTTAATGTTAAAGCCAAAAAACTGCAAGACAATAGTGGAAATATAAGAAAGTGAGGAATTTGCTATTAAAGCCAAATGGATTAGACTTTCAAAAACTGTAGATGTGGTAATCTGGCATCCATTTTTTTCAAGTGCTGAAATTGGCAAAATCAAAATAACCAGCACAGTGCAAAGGTCCATTCATGAACGTAATTCAGATATATATTAATTTGAAACATTTGATTATGTACCTTCCCAACTCTAATTAAGTGCGCTTCACTTTATACTGTTTCTTAAACAATGAAATATACAACATATTCCAGACTTACATGTTCGTCCACCACAGCATAAAACAATATCATTGACCCAGTCTGTGTGGTGCTCCATTGACAGAATGTATGGATCCTGATGAGAGTTAAAAATAAAAAACAAAGTAGTTCATAAACCTTTATCATACTGAGACGAAAAATAAAATGCAGAGAACTAACAGAATTAATTATCTCAGTAGTTGATGTGAGAGGACAGGAATCGGAGAAGTAGATGAAGAGACAAGATAAAAGGGGAAAATAAAAGAAGCCAGGACAGAGGAGCTGCTACTTACTTTATTTGTTCTGGTATTCCATATGCGGACGATGGAATCACGGCCTGCCGAATAGAGTCTGCTGAGGTAAGGGTCAAACTGCAGGGCATTGACACCTGACCTGTGGCATCTCTCAACTTCATCTCTAATAACAAATGAAACCTATAACAAAAAATAAAATAAAAAACAGGTCAGAGCTGCAACTCAACTTAATAAACCAAACCTTATACTTGATGAGTCCCAGGCAGAACGCTGGGGGTCTCTAAGCACACAGAAAATTAACTAGACTACAGATCCTTACTTACTTACTTACTTAGTCGTTCACCTTCTACCGTGAGGTGTAGACTACAGATCCTTTGATTCTAAAACCTCGGGGACAGCTATATTTCGGAAACCAGATTTTTTAGGTTTTCAGATGTCGCCCAAATTGTGTTAGAAAAGTAGTCCAAATAATCCAAAATAGCCCTCTTTGAAAAATAGAATAGTCTTCAGATAGTCAGAAAATGCCCAGATGGTGATAAAATAGCTCAAATAAACTTTTATTTTCAGAATATTTAGGTTTTCAGGTGCTTGGATAAAAGGATATAGATTTGAACTGTTTAATCAAGGATGCCATAAAAAAAAATTTATGTTAATTTGTACATGGGGCCTTCAGCCTCATCATGTAAAACAAATTACAAGAAAAATCACCAATGCTGCAGCATCTACTCTGATGCAGACTTCCTGCAAGGGGCCCAGCTGCAGTTGCTGCTCTGTACTTACTTACTTAGTCGTTCCCCTTCTACCGTGAGGTGTAGTGGTTTGGAAGAGAGAGCGCCAGACTATCCTATCGGCTGTCTTCCTCCTGGCCTGGTTCCATTCTAGTCCTCGATCCTTCAAAGATTGTCTAATGTTGTCCTCCCAGCGGACTCTGGGTTGTCCTCGGGGTCTGGATCCTTGGCTCTTTGTTTCCCATGCTTGTCGTGGTATCCGATCTTCTCCCATTCTGCAGACATGGCCAAACCATCTTAATTGGGACTGTTCTACTTGGGTCTGCAGGGGGTAGGATTTAAGGCCTTGACGTATCGTCTGGTTGCGTACCATGTCTCTTCTTGTTACTTCAACCACCTTCCTCAGATACCTCATTTCTGAGGTTTGGATCTGGCTTTTATGGGTTGTAGTCATTGCCCATGACTCGCATCCGTATGTCAAGACTGGGACATAGGTGGAGCGGTATACAGCCATCTTCGTTTTCTTACCAACCTCTCTCTTGCTGAGGAATCCTCGATTTATGGCCTGAAAAAGTCTCCCAGCTGCTGCTTTTCGAGTGGCCAACTCTTCTTTGATGCCTCCCTTTCGGTCTATAATAGCTCCGAGGTATTTAAAGTGATCGACCTGCTCCAGGACCTGTTCTCCCAACTTAATCTGATGTTTTCTTTCTTCTCGTGATATCACCATGGATTTTGTTTAAAGCTGCTTATGACCATCCCTCTCTTCTCCAGCTCTTCCTTCCAGACTTGCAGGTTGGATTGGAGATGTGCCTCTGATTTAGCAATCAGGGCAACATCATCAGCAAATGCCAGCTCCGAAATATAGACCTGCTGCTCTGTAACGAGCAAAAAATGGAGATGATAATGAATACTCGATGACAACAACTCTTAAGAAAAATATTCAGTCAGCATTATGTGTAACATTAAACCTGCTCACTGCATGATATAGGGAACTGAGAAGGCAGACAGACTTGTGAAAGGAGGAAGAAAAATCAAAACTGAAGAGATAAAATCAATATTAACAATAACTTTACAGACTAATGGGTAATCTCCAAAAGAACGTTGCCAATCGTTCTGCACAGAAAATTCAGTTGGAGTGATTTCCCTTTAGCAGTGTTTCATGGACTGTCACACTATCTGAGGTGCAAAATGCAGAGACAATTATAAACAAAATAAATTTGGGCAGGGGGATAGTTTGCAATTTATTAAGGTTAACAACTCTTCCCGCGTCACATTGAGATCTACCAAATTATGCCTTGAGATCTACCGGTAGATCAAGATCGACCGGTTACCGCCCCTGTCTTATGGCAATATGCTCTATTTTTACTGCTAGTAATCTTCCACTACAACAAATAATCAGAAAAACCTAAACTAAATACAAGATCTTTAAAACAAAACTCGTCTTGAATTGAACTGATATTGCTATGTACTCCTAAAGGTCCGGGTGTTTGTTTTAAATCACATTGAGGTTTGATGGGTTGAACGTCCGATTTGACGCAGTAATAAGAGGTAAGCTGGAATTTTGTTGTTCCTTTGTTTTAATGTATGTTGTTATTGTCTTGTTTTTTTGTTTTACATATGGCCTGAGTATTTTTTGCATGTCAAAAAAGCTGGAAACAGGGGTAGGGTTAGGGTTAAGTTAGCATAAGGTAATATATTTTGCTTGTAAATGTAAGGCAATGAAATCACAAAATCCACAGAGACAAAACAGTGTGACCAAATTAGGAAACACAGTCTATTGTGCAGGTGCATATGATTCTTGTCTGCTACTGTTTTTTTAATAATATTTTATGACCTGGGTGTTTTTCGCACATTATTATTTGTCAGATGGCCACATCCTCAGAAGAGACCCTGATACTTTCACCAGAACTGCCATGATATGGACTTCAGAAGGAAAGCAAAAGCAAGGCTGGCCAAAAACCACCTGGGGGAGAACTGTGGAGGCAGAGATGCTAAGCATGAACCAGAGCTGGGACACCACATGAAGGATGGCAGCCGACCGAGCAAAGTGGAGACAGTTTGTTGCTGTCTTACAAGACGCCATTAGGTGTGGTGGTCACTGACTGCTTTGTCCATCGTGGCCAAGAACCAAAGAAGACTATTTGTCAGAAAGCTGAAAACAGGGTTATGGTTAAAGTCAGTGTTAGGTAATATCCTTTAATAAGAATAAGTGAAACCGTTAATCTTTAAGCTATTGTGGCAATTGTAACAGAATATCCGAAGTGATAACTGCAGATGAAAACGAGCATGCATGTGCAAAATTGGAAACAGAGGTGAAAATGATGAGGAGAATGTGGAAAGAACTTGAGATGATGGCACGTGACAGGAGGACTTGGCATGTGTTTGTTGAAGGCCTATGCTGTTGAAGGCCTATGCTCCTTTGGGAGTGGAGGGTTATGAATGCGCAAAATGAATTGTCAGCACTTAGGCCACTCTGAAATGTTTATCTTAACATGGGTAATGTTGTTTCATGAGTTATAACTGCAGATGAAAAAGATCTCGGATGCGCAAAACTTACCTGTTATGTATCGGCGTATAGATAGACATTTGGGCGAAATCGGACAAACGTTCCACTACCTTTTATTTCAACCGAAGGCACTATTCTGCATTTTGTTGTAGTGGTAGAATAAAATGAAGATCTGAAAACGGCAGGAAATTGTTGTTTCCCCAGTTTGTTACCGTGACGGTAACAAAAAAATCACGGTGAAGACTGACCACCTTAAAGTCACATCAAGAACTGCCGACAACAAATTAAATATCTGGCAAGAATCCCGAGCAGCCTTGAATTTACAAGCCATAGGCATATTCATTTTAGGCCTAGTCTGTAATTTGTAAACAAATAAAAGGAAAAAATTTAAGATCACCTGAACCTTCTTGCGGCCTTGATTTGTTGATCCTTTATGCAAAGACATCTTTCATACATCGAATATAAATGTCGATCATCGAAAACGACTATTTTCATTCAGTCCAACAATTTGTCTGGACTCTATTTTAGGTTTGTTCATCCATAACATTGCAAACAACCAAAGTAGCCATTTTTTTAAAATATGGGCGAGGTCGATTATGTATAGTTACGCATTATTTTAATGACTGCAGATACCCAAATCTGTTTCGTTATTATACTATTGTCTTCTTCGGTGTAACGAACTTAGCTTAAGCTGCAACAAGAGCAATTTGTTTCTATTTTAGATTAGCCTCTATGTTAATTTTTTTAATTCAAATTTATCGTCCAAGTTTATCCATCAAAGACGTTTTTACGTTCACGTACTTTTTCTTGTACGTTGGTCTAATTAAACTTTCGGCATTTCTGTGAAAAATTTTTGATTCCTCCGTAAAATGGAGGCAAGTGCAGAGGCTTGACTTAGGATTTTATTCTGAAGTTAGGACAAACATGGAGATGTTCACGTTGTGCTTCATCTGTTTAATAGTTCGAACCTTCGCGTAGTCGAAGTGTTTTAATATTCATAATCGATTCTCAAATAATGCAAAACAAAAAGTTGTCTCTGGCCTTGAAAAGAGTCGTCCAAATTTCGCAAGATCAAAAACTCTCAAATGGGGTCTGGTGCAAATTCACGTTCGAGACTTATATTTCGTTTTTGCCAAATAATTTAGTAATATAATATATCTACATGTAGTATACTTTGACATGAGAGCTTTTTAAACAAGGAAGAAAATATTCTGCAAATGTTGCTTCTACAGTTCAATTAGTTAATCTAGCTTCCCACATTGTTTTTGTTATGTTGCGGTAGTTGTAAATCGAGTGCGTACGCGGCAATTAATCAAGAGACTATCACTATCAGTTATTGTTTCGTTTATGATATTCCAGTTCTTGGCTAAATAAATAAACAAACAACACACAAAGGTAGTTATCAGGCACTCAGTGAGAAATAAAGAAGTAGAAGACCAGACAACAGAAAAACAACAGAAGTGATAGGCTTACCGGGATCGAACCAGGACCTTCCGAACTGCACCCACCGCCTAGCCACGGGAGCGAATCGCCACTATCCACTCTTGGCTACAGTTGTTGTTCATTCATCATCCTTGAGCTCAAGAAGGAGAATAGGCTTTCAACAAACTTAAACCAAACATACCATGCTAGTAAGCTCAGTCGTAAAGAAAATACCAGCAAGCACAACTATCCCACTGTGGAAAAGAAGATGTTTTCCTGAGCTAAAAACTGACATTCCAGGCATTGAAAATAAAGAAACACAAAGAAAGTGCATAGCAACCAAATACATTGACCAAACATTTCAAGCAAAGCTCTGGACACTATATACCCAAATTATAATAGTATATAACAATAGGAGGCTGCTGTAAAACTGGTAAGGAAACAAATATATAAAGTAATAAAATAAAATGGTATGAAATCATTTTTACAAGTTAACGGTACACAGGAAACACGGAACGTTTCGGGTTTCACCCTTCGTCAGCCACAGTTACAAACAGGTGACAAGGACAAGAATTACATGCAGGTCAAAGAAATACACGGTACTACAAATACATACGAGGATGAGAAACATTAACAAAAAAGAGGAATACCTGATAAGGCATATTGAACAAACGCAAAAATATGAAAATAGAGAAGTGCACAATATAAAATTATCACGAAACGAAAACAGGGTAGCAGCGATGAGTTTAGTATAGTACATAGCCCAAATTATAACCCATATGGTGTTGAACCGGGTATCCCGTGCACACGACAAACACCAGTTTTCAAGTGCATGGTTTAAAAACCAAACCAAACATGCATTTACTGATGGGTCAGCCAAAAAAAACGCACTTGAGAATGGGAGAGCTGGCATCCTCATTACATTAAAGAATAGAATTCACTCTATGGCAATCACCTCTGGCAAATACTGCAATAACTTCAATGCAGAAGCAGAAGCTCTAAAACAGGCAGCGGAAACTCTTATTGAATGCAAAGCACATGCAGAAAAACGAATAGTAATCTTTACAGATGCCCTCTCAGTAATAACAGCTCTGAAGAGCCACCATATTAAGAGATTAATAGATCTGATAAACTATCTTGAAAGACTGGCCACATGCTTGAACAAGTGCATAATCCAGTGGGTACCAGCTCATTGCAACATACCAGGCAACAAGGAGGCAGACAAACTTGGTAAGGAAAGGGACGCGCTAAAACAGTATAATATAGGGACAATTTATGAAATGGCAAAAACAACTATAAAAGCCACATTCAAGTCCAAATGGGAAAGAGAGCACCCAGGCCATTAAAAAAGAATAATGCATATCAGCTATCTAGGCGAGACCATGTCACCATTTTTCGGCTAAGCACTAGACATAACAGAGTGACACACTTTATCTGTACCACAAGTACAGAATTGGTGCAACATATCTCTGCATCTGTGGCACCAGACCCATGATCATGGCTGCAGTCCTGCCCAACATACAGCAATGAACGGAGTAGCATATGGCAACAACCAATTTCACTCCACGAAAAACTGTTTGAGATGTTAGGAACCTTGAGCTGACCACTGCCTTTATTGTAGTCATTAATGTGGAATTTTAAAGGCCACCGAGGGAGAAGAAACCAAATCTTCCTGTACTCAGGGCCGGATTAAGCCAAGAAGGGCCACTAGGCTTTTTAGTGTTTGGGCCCCACTTCACCTAATAGGCAATCATTTTAATATTTTTTTTTCAAATCCCTTAGCATGGTGATGGTATATACTAGTATTATTAACAGATTGGTATTTTAGTCTGTTAGCATTGCTTACCACTTTTATTAGTAATTATTTTAATTAATGTTTTATTTTTATTATTATTAAGTTAAACACAATAAACACATTTTATTGAAAAATGTATGCATTAACAATTTTTTTTTTCACTTATGCACAGGCTCCCCATGAGCTCCAGACATTCTCAGTATCTGGTATGTCCACTGTGTGCTTGCAAACAAGCTTGGCAGCGGCTCCGCATGGAACGCACAAGTCTCTGAAGGAAATTCCGGGGAATCAAGTCCCATTCACGTGTAAGAGCAGCTTCGAGCTGTTGCAGATTAGCTGGAGAACCTTGCCTGTAGACTCTGCGTCCAAGCTCGTCCCACAAATGTTCTATAAGGGACATGTCTGGTGATAGGGCAGGCCAATCAATCGTCACAATGTTCTGCTGCTGTAGATATTGCTGCGTAATGCATGCGGTGTGCGCACGTGCGTTATCCTGCTGGAGAAGCTGCAAGTCTGGATAATTTGTGAACGCAGGAGCAACGAGTGCATCCAGAACCTCATCTCGATATGTCACAGCATTATCATTTCCACGGAAGACGTGAAGAGGCAAGCGATGGTGAAAACTGAATCCTCCCCAAATGTGAATACTGCCACCTCCAAATCGATTGTGCTGACGAACACAGCAATCTGCAAAGCGCTCTCCACACCGTCGCCAAATCCGCATATGTCCATCAGCAAAGGATATGTTGAATCTGCTCTCGTCTGTGAATAGGACAGTATTCCACTGCAATCTAGTCCATCTGACATGTTGCTCTGCCCATTGCAGGCGCTGCTGACGATGTCTGTGAGTCAAGTTTGGCCCAACATACGGTCGTCTTGCAGTAAGGCCTGTATCTCTGAGTCGTCGTATGACTGTCATTCGAGAGACTTGCCCACGTCTACCCACTATTGCTTTTACTGTTTGACTTGCCGGGAGAGAACGATTCCTTAGGTGACTCAGCACAATATGACGATCTTGCGCAGGGGTAGTAACTCGTGGTTGGCCACTCCGAAGTCTATCCCGGGCACTGCCAGTGGTTCCGTAACGTTCATTGAGACGTACAATAGTGCTGTGGTGGCAATTCATCCTTCTGGCAATGGCCCGCGAGCTCATTCCGGTCTCCAACATTCCAATGGCTCGTATATTATATATGATTGTCGTAGATTTTCGATAGGGGAATTAAGACTTTGGTTGGTCCCTTCTGAATAGATTAGAATGAGTGATAGCCACAGTGAGAGATGATGGTAGAAATAGATTTCCACGAGTGAGATGGTAGAATGTGATAGAGGCTGTCTCTGAGATCGAGAAATCTTCTCTCTCTCTCTCACCTATCTTCTACGACAGATTTAGAGTAGTCAGACAGTCTAACACCTATACATATATTAATATATATATATATTACCACTCACGTGCACACCCACAATTGACGACAGTGAGACGCACAGACGGGGGAAACTATAACAATGATTATACATATATTTTGGAACGAAACTGACCGACATGCTGGAATAATTATTGAGTAGTTTAATTATCATAACAAACTTCTCTCACAACATATAAAATTACATCAAAGCATATGCAGAAAATCATTTAAAAAATCAAGGAATGCTACAAGAATGATAGACCCGTTGATATGATCCTTCCCCTCGATGTATAGCTCACAGTCCCGTTAGAAGACATTGATAGCCCCAAAGAGACACAGATACATATGATTGGGTCTAATATTTCCCCTGTTAAAAAAATATGAACAGACTTTGATAGTATTATGGTCTATCCTAAGGAAAATATAGTTAGCAACAAATCTTGCATAAGGAAAATTACAAAGTGGGTGAATCAACCAAGAACATCCCTCCGTCTACTTTCACTCGGTTCTTTCATCAGGGCCCTGACTCACACAACCTTACCTACAAGCGTGCTGCTGTTCGCCGTCTGGCGCAAACTTTAGGACACTTCTCTACAGTGAATCTGTATTCTTTGGATAAAGAGAATCCCAGCTCTGCAGATACGGGTTTCTTCCACTACATTCGGGGAGCATTCACTTCACCAGTTTAATTTTAAGATTTCTGTTAAGGTCACTTGAATCAGCTTGGGTAAGAAAGTTAAACGGGCACACAGTGTCAGAAATACGAGGTTTCCCTCAATTAGGAAGATGACCGGTGGACGACTTCTCTCAACAAATACTCTTGGTTCACCACACACGTGGTCAAATGTCGGAAAAGTTAATGTTTTTGTTCTGTAATGTTCTCGCCACAAATATGATCTGGCTCAAAGGCCCAGTATAAGCATTTATTCTTTAAAAAAAAAAACCGTTAGTGGGATTGGTATTCTGTCTATCTCTGAAGGCACACGCCCTGTCAGACAGGTGTTACTTGAAAAACCCACGTGGTTAAAGATATAAAATGTTTATGTTTCTCACAGGTATGTCTCTGTACTAAACGCCGGCAAAGTTTGGGTTACCCCAGTATTCATTGAATAAAGAAAAAAAAACACATATGAAATATTTTACATATTATGTACTCGATATAACTTTTCAGGCCATAAATCGTGGATTCATCAGCAAGAAAGAGGTTGGTAAGAAAACGAAGATGGCTGTATACCGCTCCACCTATGTCCCAGTCTTGACATATGGATGCGAGTCATGGGCAATGACTACAACCCACAAAAGCCAGATCCAAACCTCAGAAATGAGGTATCTGAGGAAAGTGGTTGAAGTAACAAGAAGAGACATGGTCCGCAACCAGACGATCCGTCAAGGCCTAAAATCCCATCCGCTGCAGACCCAAATAGAACAGCCCCAACTAAGATGGTTTGGCCATGTCTGCAGAATGGGAGAAGATCGGCTACCACGACAAGCATGGGAAACAAAGAGCCAGGGATCCAGACCTCCAGGACGACCCAGAGTCCGCTGGGAGGACAACATTAGACAATCTTTGAAGGACCGAGGACTAGAATGGAACCAGGCCAGGAAGAAGACAGCTGATAGAATAGTCTGGCGCTCTCTCTTCCAAACCTCTACACCTCACGGTAGAAGGGGAACGACTAAGTAAGTAAGTAAGTAAGATATAACTTACAATTTGAACTGCAAGCGTAGAGCTTGACTTGACGTTTAAACTTTTACGTGAAATAAGTTATATATATAAATCAATCATCATGAATTAGGAATACATACGTATTCCGTCAACACTCACGAGGCATCTAGCATTTATAAGTTAGTTTAGAAAAATTATTCTCGTCTGATTATTTAGCAGTTAAATTAAATTCATTATAGCTACATGATTTTTAAGCTAGAAATTATAATTTATTCTGTTTTCCACTGAAACACGTCGACTAGAGAATATAACAGACTTATAAATTAATCAATCTGCACAAAAGAAACTAGTGGGGTAAAATAGGCGGTTAAACACTTAATCACTCACAAATTATTAGATACTTAATGTAATATTTACCTCAACACAGAAATACGGTATCACAAGGAAACTAAGAGATTTCACTTATAAGTTTAAGTATCTAGAACGAAGTGACCACGTCTACTGCAAAATGGAGAATGAGTGCAATCAAGTTTCAAACTCTGGTTAATATCTTAAACCAGACAAAGGCTCCTACTATTTCCAAAAACCCGATCTCTCCCCTCTCCTAACACCTACGTTAACTTAGACGCATGCCGTAACTGCCACCGTGCGCCTTCACACCTACGTTAACAAACTGACCGAGAGCGCGCGTGTCAGATGCGAATCTCAGACGACTTGTCTCCAATGCAGAGGCAGTTTTCACACCTCCCCGAGAAACTCAGCCTGAGAACCGCTGTGACAGGTGAAAATGCTAGACGATAAGTCTCAATTACGCGCCGTGCAGATGGAAAATGTAGACAGTTGTCTGCTTTCCCCTGTCTTACTGGACGAATATACACAGTTTCGTCCACTGGCATCTACGTAATAGAATGCATTCTAAAGCTCTCTCGTCTCGGGCAGAGATTGACACGTTATTTCATAAATGCGTTCTCAGTAAGAGAAAGAAACAGGTAAACGTTAGAATGGGAAAATAAATATTTTTCGCAAACGAACGAATGCGAAAAATACAGGAAAAGGATAAAGAGTGATAATAAAATAGAGGAAACGGGTAGAAAAAAAAAGAAGAGAATATAGAAAATTTATTGATCATAATCTCTATGCGACAATGATATATGATATATATATCGAGGTGAACATATTTTTAAAAATAAATTAATAAAATTCATGTTCACTTAAAATATCTCGTTTTTGCATATTTATTATGTTACATTCACACAAAATATACTTAGACAACAAACGACGATTAGCAAATCGGAAAATCACACAGACTATTCGAAAATGTCGGAAAACTATAAATGTTTTTTTGTTTTGTGTGACATGTTTAAAAAGAGAGACCTGAAATATATTAGCATCGTGTATATTTGAACATCCGTAGATGACTTATAAATGGATGTGAACGCTATGAGGGCGGCAGGGGGGCGGGACAGCAGGGGTATTTGGCCAGGGCCTCGCCGAACAAGAGTGTCCTCACATTACAAAAGGTCTTCACCTAAAATAAGGATGCATGCCTTTCTTTATATTCCAATAATTCCCCTTTCTTCCCAAACAGTGAGGGGGCTTCACAGTGTGAAATGACCGGGCTTCATCTGAAATGGTATGACAAGATTACCAGTGTGAAAATAACATAATTGTCTTCGCGTCTTTCCTAACAAGTCTCAAGTCGAGACTCAAATCTCTTAGAACAAGTCTCCAAGTACAATTCTCAAATCTCTAACAGTAGCTTTCAAGAAGAATCCCAATTCGAGTGTAATTTAAAAAAAAATATGAAACTGTTTACAGTCACAATCGCTTTTATTCAAACAATCACATCAATCCAATACATAATAAAATCAATTTTTAGTATTTTATTTACTGACAACTTTAATTACAGTATATTGATTTAAACAAAACCATTTACGGTTTCTCTCTGTGCGTACATTATGAATGAGGACGGCGAAGTTGCTTCGTCAAAACTGGCAAGTCCCGAGTCAAGTGGAGCCGCTAATATAAAAATAAAAACTCGAGTAGAGTCGAGTCGTTGTCGTGACTTAAGTCCGACTCGAGTTCGAGTCGATTGAGAAAACAACTTAAGGAAACCAGCTGATACAGCAGTCTTTGTTTTGGAATCCCAGGGTAAGAGAAATAGTGGAAGAAAACAAAACACGTGCACGTACGCACGCACGGAACATGAGATTGAAGGCGGATATTAAAAGGATTTATTGTTTTTAAAAAGACGTGGAAACGGGTGACACATGACAGGAAGGCTTCTTGAAGGCCTGTGTTTCAGAAAGAGTTGAATAAACATGGATGAATAAATATAATGTATTCTATTTCTCTCATGCTAGGCGGCGACCTCTAGAAGATAGATATTTGCATTTTTGAGTATTAGTTTTGTGCCATGCTCAATGTTGCGAGCTGTGTGTAATTTTGCCGTGTGGTACGATTAGAGTTTCGCCTGGGTTCAGACTAGGTCATTACTGTAGCATGTGTTGACAAGTTCACTCACGCCATTTTCTGGTCATACTGTGTTATGCCAATAAAAGGATAGGAACTAGATATGTTCCCCTTTTATCTTATAACGCCGGTTACTCATGTGTGATCCCCCTATTTCTGTACGAGTGTATTTGTCTGTCTCGATGATGCGACGGGGGTATCTGTTGGTGAATGTCTGAAGTTTGGATATTTACTGTAATATGAACGTTTATAAACAATACTCTTAGAGTATTGCTGATTTTTCACCCGAACGGCGAACGGTGCCTCAGTTGGCTATGTGTGGCGTTCCCGGAAACGGGGACTCCCAGATCTAGGGCAGTGTTGCGTCTTGGCTCTAATGACGCTTATTGGTGCAGCCACCTCACTGCACTATTGGATGGACATGAAGTATAGCATATATATATATAGGCGTGAGGTGGCAGGGAAGTAAACCTATAAAAATTACTTGCTGAAATCGGATGTGTCGGGCCGAAAGGTGCAGATATCGCAGCCTAGCTGTAAACTACGTCACAACGTACTTACCGCTCAAAACTAATGGCCAGCAGTGTAAAAGAGAGATATGGCTGAGAGCGAACGCAAACAACAAAACAACAACAACTGGTTTTACATTTGTGATGAACAGCCTAATTAATTTTCCTAGGTGAAAATAAAGTTGTTTTGATTAATGATTGTACAAGGGATAATACGATGGTAGTTTTCCGTTTCTTTCCATTGGTTTGTGTACTGTTGTCTCCGCCAGCCTCTGATTAAAAAGTCTAAACCACAAGACAGTAGGAAGAGGAGAGGCTTAAGCGCCTCAATTTCGCTGGTTGTCATGTCACAAAGTTTCAAAGGCGATTTTATACAGATAGCTGGCCCTCACAATTATCCAATCTCGCTCTTAGTGACAACCACCTGTTTCGGTACACGGCTGCATATTCACACCTAACCTCTAAATCTTGAGGTCGTTCAACCATCCACCACCCGGTTGACGCGCCAGATAGGTTTTAAAATAAGTCCATAGATTCAATTATCCAGGCACGTTAATAACATTTAATGGAAGATGCATCTCAGAAGTAAAAAGTAGAATAGCCCAGGCAAAAGCAGTATTCTAGACAATTAAATGTATTTATCAATTATGCAACAACTATTTGTCAATTGAAGTAAGGAAGATAGTTCTTCAGTGTTAAAAAACAAATTCTGACATACGGAAGTGGGTCTTGGATACTTAATAAACAAATAGCAAAAGCACTAGATGTCACAAATATGTGGTTTTACAGAAGAATGTTAAAAATACCATGGACGACTTAAAAGAGTAGTGAGGATGTCATGAAAGAGTCCAATGCGCAAAAGACGCTTTATTATTCACGTCAGAAGGAAGCAGTCCGCATTCTTTGGGCATGTTATGAGAAGAAGAAAGCTGGAGTATGTCGTGACAGCAGGAAAGATTTAAGGAAAACGATATAGATGACGAAAAAGAAAGAAGATACTGGATAGCTTGACATTGTGGCAGGGATGGAAGTCAACAATAAAACTGATAAACGGTACTGGAGACAGGAAGTTATGAAGAGACATGATCGCCTTCTTCCCGAACAAGGGAGGGAGAAAAGATGAAAAGTTCTATCATAATCGGAGTTGAAGGTTTTATTGTGGCTTCATTACACATTATGATGGTGTGCATGTCCTCTTGCTTGCTCAATTTGTTGTTGCCCTACAAGACGCCACTAGGCGTGATGGCCACTGACTGCTTTGACGGTCGGCGGCTAAGGATCACAGAAGAAGAAGATTACACATTACGTTGGCTTAATGCTTTGTTTCTCTTCTCTTTAAAGGTATTACTTCCTGGATAAGGGAGCTGTGCAGCTTGCCAGTCATCTGACAATAGTTCTTTATAGGATCTGAATGCCCATATTTAGTATCGTGTTCTAAGTTTTGTTTACATCATGGTCACTAAAGTTGCCAGTATCGACCCTCACCAAAGGGTCGATATCGACAGTCACGGGGTCAATAAAACCAAGAGGGTCGATCGGGGTCGAAAATTAAAATTAAACTTTTGGGGTCGAAAGATGACACATAAAAAAAGTTGTCAATCATAAAAGAAATAAAAATGTCTGCTGTGACTCAATTTTTACATCTGGAAATACTGCTACAAAATACTTCAAACTATGTACAGCAGTTGAGCCGTTTCTACTTACATTTCCACATTCGTACATGGCTGAAGCTGTAGCCACGCTAATGCAGTTTTATCAAAGTAAAGGAGCAGACTCAACCTGGAAGAGCTTGGTGACATACGACTAAAACTTAACAATCTCTAATCAAACATCATTAATACATCTATAGAGCAAAAAATACACTGCAATAGAAAACTGATTAGACTGCAACTAGGAGCGAGATATTTTATAGTAGAGGAACCCTGCTGTGGAGCATGTCTGGAGAAAAACAAAGTACATTATTTGCTAACATGCAAGAAATATCAATAATATAGAAAACCACTGGTAGAATACTTGAGAACACAGAACTCACCACCATCATCGTGAGGGAGCTACACAACATAATAACATTGTATATTACCAAAACAAAAATTAACATTTAACTACCAGAACAAGTGAGAAAGATAAATGAAGACCAAAACAATACGAGAAGTAAAATAAACTACCAATATAAAAAAAAAAATAAATAAACAAACAAACAAACATCCAGTAGATATTTTTAAGATAATGTCATGGACAATAAAAAGAGATACAGTAAAACATAACCTACAAACATCCCCAAACGCAACAGTGTAAAGAAAGATTAACCTAGGAAAATGGAATGGGATGGACCATAAACAGTACATACATTAGGCAACGCCACAACAAACGGTAGAGAAATTGCAGCCTAGAAAAACCAACACAATAAAAACAACAAACGCAAAATGGTATGAAAAGAATAAAGAACACTATACTGTATACCCAAATTTTAACCCCACATGTTGACCAGTGTATCCCGCGCATGAGACAAACGCCAGTTTCCCTTGTCTTGACTAAAAAGAAGAAGATATAATAGCCTCTGTTAATGTTCATCTGCCACACCCTGCCTATTTATAAATTTAACAAGTTCAATAAAGAGGTCATGTTAACTTATTGTGCCTCTATTTTCACTTCCTTATTTTATATATATATATATATATATATATATATATATATATATATATATATATATATATATATATATATATATATATATATATATATATATATATATATATATAATTTTTTTTTTGGCCTGCGGTCGCAAAAACACAAAATAGATCAAGGATTTCACGGACTCAAAAATGTTTGAGGACCCTGGTTTACACTGATGTGTGGGCCAGTGGTGGCATTCTAATTTTAAACAACCGTTACTATTAGATACTGGTCGTATTTTTCATCAACTTAACAGCTGCAATAATGAACGTAGAAGTGAACCTATGTTTGTGAGGCTAATTACATCCTTGTTGACTGTTGAAATCATCCACACACTTCCAGGGATTCCCTCTGTGGTGAAACTTGTTGAGAACCCAGAATTGTACACTAAGGTTGGAGAAGTCACTTGAGCCCCAGGCGTAATTCTTTGGCTTTGACCTGGGTGACTGCATGCAGGATCATCTCTCTATGCACCCAGTGATAGGCAGGGGAAGCTGAAAAGTGGCTCTGTGCAGGACGTGACAATTCCGTGGGAGAACCCAGAACCAAAGTACAGTATTTTAGCTCTGCATAGTTGAAGAGCCCCCTTGGATGGCGCGGAATGCACAGTGTACCACACACTCCTTACTCCTAGCTTGGGATCAGATGTGATGATCCTTTAAATGCAAGCCAAGCTAGACAAACTAGAGCTCATGACTTAACTCTACACGTTTCGGAATGGCAGAAAAGCCACAGAAAAAGCATAGATCTACAGTGTAGATAATACCAAGGAGTCTTCAACTTGGTGTTGGCTGCTAAAGAGTGAGAAGCTCAGCAGCCCTAGTTAAACAACAACTTAACATCGGACCATTGCTTTAAGAAGAAAACAAAACGCATCAAAGCGATTCCTATTTGTACAATATAAAATAAAATAATAGAACATATATATCATCATCATCTATTCCTTTTTCGCTTCTTAGGTGCGACTGATGTGAGGTTGTGAATGGGCTGGCAACTTCAACACGTAAAACAAATTGCTTTAGAAACTACCGCTGCAGAAGAATGTTCTTTCTAAATGTTTCTTGCAAAGGGGGCCCAGCTGCAATGGTTTGTCCATGCGCAGTAAGGAACAAAAAATTAGATACCGGTAGTGGAGGCGATGACAAGTTTCTTGTTTGTATTTAGTAGTACGTGTGTATATATATATATATATATATATATATATATATATATATATATATATATATATATATATATATATATATATATATATATATATATATATATATATATATATATATATATATATAGATATATATATATATATATATATATATCGCATTGTTTGTATTTAGTATTTATTAGTACGTGTAGATATCTTCTTCATACTTTAAAAAAAAAATATTCTTCTTTTTGGCGAGTCGCATCCCGTCGGTGCCTTGTTCATACGTATTGGTACGTGTAAATGTCGTTTTTGTACTATTGATATCTGTAGGTATTTGTTTGTATTTTGTGGAATGCTAAACACAATTTTGAAAAGCACTGGTTTGAATCTGTTATTATTTTTTTATTGACAAAGTGTCTCATAACTTTGTGAATCACTGGCTTCATGATATATGGGAGTCCATGCATAAATAAGTGAGAGTTATTTCAGTTCTCGCTCTCCTTCTCTCTATCTCTTCCTTTCTCTTTCTGAGAGAGAGGGCGAAAGAGAAAAAAAGGGAGAGTGAACAGACGCCAGACAACAACTACTTCAAGATGATCTGAGAAGTTTCTCATGAGACCATCTTGACTGAGCTACGAAATTGTCAAATCTCGCAGCGGACGTGACAGATTTCGTGGTACAAATTATTTCGACAAACTCCGACTTGCGTCATAGAACGGACACGTCTGAAAGTAACCAATCAAAACTAGCCAATGAAGCATCTTCGGCTCATTGAGATCGTCTCGTAATCTTCGTGAATTAAATGTTTATCTAAAGAGGCCGCAGATAACGAATGAGAGTGATAATATTGTCTGCGCAATAGTAGCGAGCATGGTAAATGTTATTAGCAATGGGATTAAAAAATAATAATAAACACACGGCGACGTTTTGTCTCGAAGTAACGATACTAAACTGAGCTGCTGTGGAAAGTGGGTAGATAGTGATTAAAAAATAATACAAACAAAAAAGAGAAGGGTCACTTATTGGGGTTGAGTCCAGTTTAAATTTAGAAAAAAAAAAAAAAAAGAAAGAAAGAAAGATAGCCTAATTATTAAAATGTAAGGCACAAAAATGTTTGGGAGAACTGAGAACGCGTTTGCAGCGTCGGAAGTGTTACACGAACGATAAAGACATTCGGAGCAGTCTGCTCAAATTTAAGTACCGGTACGTCTGAAAACTTAAGATGAGACTCAAGGGAAAGACGCCTTGGTCTTTTCTTACTCACAAGAAACGCCTGTCTACCGTTTCCAGTCATACAAATAAGCAGTAGCAGTTCCACTCCAACAACACACCACCGTGAAAAAAAAAAAAAATAAAGGAAAGAGAAAACTAATAATTACCCTTCAAACAATCATCCGAGTTTGCCTTCCTTAACTGAAGAGCAGAGTCAGGTACTCACTTACATCTGGGTGGACTAGAGATCATGCTACCAGGTTTCAATCCTGTAACCCGGTAAATGCGCCGCCAGTCGAAAGCGTTCTAATCGCTTAACCAACCGGACGTTGAATTTTAAATAGACAGTGAAAACAAAAGTGAAAAGTAAAATTCGATTTTTAGCTTGACAGCTGTGTTCTAAAATAGCGAATGTGAAAGCATATAGGATCTATGTAAGAGATAAGCAATGCTGGGTAGTTACAGAGAAGGAAATGTCAAAATTGTCCTCTTTTCACACAACATGCTGTCATAGCGTCACTAGGGAGGTGGTCTAAGTTTAAACTTCTCCGTTTTATCTTCCAAGTTAAAGATTAAATTTGTGCTGGCCAACTCCGCCAGAGATGGTGATTCTTGGATGATATTTCTATCTTTTCAATATCCCAGGTTCGTTCAGTTCCTTCTATGATGGTATTATAGTGACTTCTCATACAGTGGTAGTGTGAACAATAATGGCGCAAGCTCAGCAACATGTAATGACGTAATCAAATTCAAGCTGTGCCATTAAAACTTTTAATAAGATAATACGTTCAACAGGCATGACAAGGTAATTTTGAGCCACAATGGACGAAGTGGACAGTATACATTTTTATTCAAACTTCACGAGGCTCCAACTTGAAATACAATTCAGTTCAATATACAAATGGCATATTATACGCAGTCGACGATAAAACTTTAGGCAGTCCGTTCATGTCTGGAACGCTGTCCGTTTCATTTTCCATATTTTATTAATCACATTTTCACACTCGACATTGAGAATCCATACTCCCTTTTAATGAAGATAACTAGATACACCTCACAAGATCTTGAAGCATTCGTGATGGAACAATATAGGGATGTACAATATATATTTTTTCAGGAGCTCAAACACATGCGTCCACTCGCCATCACACACAATGGTAGAAGGCATGCAGACAATCTCCTCACTTCTGCAGTTTTAGTTTCACGTCTGCCAAAATCACCATATCGGCATGACGTCACTTCCTGTACTAATAAATGACTCCGTATAAAATAAACAAACAAGGAGCCCTGTCGAGCTACCTAATTATACCGACACAATCGTTATGAATTTTAATCATAACACACGGTAATTTAAAATACATTTCTACAGAAATCATCAAAGCAAGAGCTCACCAATGATTTCATGAAGACTTCCTGTAAGAGGGGCAGCTGCAATTGTGGTACCATGGCCCATAAGGAACGAAAAGCGAAATTATAATGATAATGATGAAAGACGTTATGGCCAATCAGGTTGAATTATCAACTTGCCTTTGCTATCGTTCCTGTGTATCAGGGATTCTGACGGTGAACATAATATCGACACCACCTGTTCTTCCCTAAATCAATCAACGAATCAATCAAAACATAATCAAAATCTTACTACAGGGATTTTTCAGGCGTGTTGCACAGGGCGACTGTTGCTATACACAGTTGCTGTTTGACTATTAACACTGTTGAGAGTGTGGTACTGTTGCAAGTGTGTACAATAGGCCTGGTTATACTGTAGAAGTGTAGGTGGTTGCTTGATGATACCATGCCGTTCATACCACACTCAGAAGTCATGAAGCATTGAAAACGACTGTTGACGTTTCAGATATTTATTACGAACAACAGTAACATACGCTGACATCGAACGATTCACTGTCATGTAAGCACATATAATCATGTAGAAAGCATCAATTCATAATGTTCAACATCATGGAGACTTTGCATGTAAACCTTGGCTGCAATAAATAAGTCGCGCAACTGGCGCGCTTCATATGACTACCGTTCTTGGTTCCTCATGACCAAGCAGGTCAGGTAGATCTAGGCTACTACATCAGCCGCACGAATGGCGGACTGCTTCAAAATATGTAGCTCAGTCTCTTCTGTATAATATAACTCCTTACCCGGAGAAAGCCACATAAGCAATAAAGTTCTGGGCTCCACATGAGCCGTACAAGCAGCGTGGTTTTCAAAATGGTCAACATCAGTCTCTCCTATTTAATATCTCCGCATTAGGAGAAACCCACCTTAATGAAGTACTTGACTCCTCTTGACCATACAGGTCATGTAGGTCTAACCTACAAGGAATAAGCCGTATAAGCGGCAAGGTTCTTTCAAAGAAATGGCTAACATCTGTCTCCTTTACTCAGTATATCTCCGCATTAGGAGAAAGCCATCTTAATACTGTTCTTGGCAATAATATAAGATTCAAAAAGTCTCTTTACCTGTCTGCCATTTAGAAATAATACACTACACATTTCTTCACATCCATGGCTATACAATCACCAGCCAGAATAATCACAGGGGGAAAATTCAATATCATTTAACACCTATCAAAGGCTCCATTCCCCAGAATTATCGATAGAGACGAGCGCTGACTTCTCGTCAGCTCGGAGATTTTACCTCGACTGCCCGGAAAGCCAGTCTTCAATTCCCCGCGCAAGTTTACTGCGCATGTGTAAGCCCAAAGTAGAGCTAGCCACGGAACAATCTAGACCTTTCCGTGAAATCAGAGCAAGACCGCTCCATATAAGGCCGACTGAATGAACGATATCCTAATATAGACATACAGAATAATGGACATCGTCCAGACAAGGGAGATAACCACTAAATCTCATCCTGAACTAAAAAATATACAATTAATGGTTTCCCTTTGACCAGAAAATAAACAATACATATATTCCTATCTTAACAGTTTACCGCACCCCCCGGGAAAAAAAATGATAACATCATTTTTTTCCAAAATTACAAAGACTGGAAACAAAGGAGGGCGGAAGCATACACATATCTACCTTCAAGTATACTCTTAATATAAAGTCATAAACACAGAGGTATAAATAGTAGCGAGACAAAAGCAGAGAAGGACGATGAGTAAACAAAGGCAAGATGAGATATGTAAAGAAGGAGAAAAGGAAAAGACTAAGATTATGACACGGTAATCAGAAACAATAAACAATGCATGACATCAATGCATATCATAATAATATATAACCGTGTACATGATAAACCCTAAACAACATAAAGACCAAAACAAAAAAAAAATAAAATAAAAAAGCGAGCATGATACTCTAGCCAACCAGCCTACCGCGTATAAATGACGCGCAGCTAGACAGCATCAACACATTCATCGTCAAAACATAAAGCCAAAATGACGCACAATGGAGCGTCGGGTGAGAACAGAAATTATCTCACAACTTTAGAGAAACTAAGTTCTCACAATCGCACTATGAAGTGCTGGGAAAAAACATACATATTACTTTCACATATCCAAAAAAATACAATATTGACATATTTCTCAATAATGAATTACAAAAAAATAGAGGTGTCATTACGATATCATCCTCTTAACATTAATAAACAACAATATAGAGACAACTGTATATATCCTCGAAAGGTTATGATTACAAAGTAACATATATTTAACATAATATCATGTGACAATGTACAACAAATTTAATTAATAAGCAGGAATCCTCGATGTAGTCAGGAGTTCCAAAGCATAGTGTACTGTAATGAGAGCCATAGACATCAATAGAAGCATCCAACGCTAAATGAAAAGCAAGGACGTCACATCTTAATACAGCTGGCAAGCTGTTGACACTGTCCATATCACAGCTTGATTTGCTGTGAGAAAATACAAATGATACACTCTGTTTGATAACCGTAGGATTTTATAATATATAACATTCAATCCTACATTTTTATCTATAAAATGTGGCTATGTAAACTTTTAGCCCATGTATGAATATAATTAAACCTTCCTCCGTGTAGACAATGTAGGAGTATTAGGTAGAGGATGGCCGCAACTCAAGGTAGTCAACGCTGTAGGCTGAAACAAAATTTTGCACTTAGGGCACTGAGATGCATTAGAAACACTCTTATTATTATTCCCTTGATTACTAATAACTTGGGGCTTCTGTTGAGCAAAGTTAGCATGATAATGCGATCCATCAATTTGAGATCTAAAATTTTGAGATCTACCGTCATATCCAGACCTATCATAACCATTATCTCTATTGGTAGCGTTGTCATGTTTTGAACCCCAATTAGCATAGTTGCAAATGTTATTTCCCCTTTGATCAAAATATCTTTGTGATGGATTTTGTCGTCTCCAAGAGAAATCATTGTAAGGTTGATAATTTTTATTGTAGTTATCTCTACCATACTTTCCAAAATTGTTAGAAGCAAAATGTTGAGGTCTGCTAAATTGTCTCCAGTTTCTTGGAGAAGAATCATTACGTGATGGACCCCCTTGGTTCTGTCCACAATCACGATTATCTTTCCTAGCAAAATTGATTTTATTTTTGCCTGTAGCAATGTGCTTAACAGATGGATCATACTGCTTGTGCATGTATGATCAATAACTGGAATGGTAGAATCTTTATTGTTCCGCACATAGTGAGTATCATTCTGGGAACGATTTCTAATAGGTTTGTTTTCTGTTACCAATTTATCAGGACTGACTATTACAGTCGGATTACTTTTGTTGGCTTGACGCCAAGAATCACTCCCATTAGAGGCAATATCGTTATTACGTGGGAAATTATATTTGCCACGAAAAGATTTGTTTAAGTATTGTTTAATGTAACTGAATGCATGTGGCTGACTCTTTGCATTTGTAACATATGGACCATCAGCTTTATGTCTAACTCTATACACCTTGGTAGTAGACAACATATTGTTGTTCAAAACAATATCTAACAATCCATCAATTCTGTTGCGAAGTTTTGCAATTTCTACTTCTGCAACATTTTTCTCTCTAGCAACAGCTTTATGAATTCTCTCGTTGACTTTAACCTGAAGCCTGTTGTAATCTACTCTCAAGTCGTGTAACTCAGAAGTAAGAGTCTTCTCTTTAACAATTCTATCTCTTAGATCCAATCTCAATTTTTCCTTTTGAGATGTAGTTTCTAAAACCTTAGCCTTCTCCTGAACAAGTTAAAGTCGGAGTGCTTCCATAGCACTATTATCTATAGTCATAAGCTCATCAATCTTGTCAGGAAAAACCATATCTTTCTCATTCACTACCTTTATTTTGTCCAGCTCCATAGCTAAGACTCTCTCATGCACGTTCATATTTTCTTCAGCTTGCATCTGCATTCTCTCTTCAGCTTCTAATTTCTGTTTCTCCATTTCTACAAAATCTGACTTCAACTTCTCATAGTTCATTTTGACTTGTTCCAGCTCTCTAATAAGAGCCTGTTCTTTACTTAGATATTTGTTTTTATTTGAGTTCACTTCATCTTCTAGCTCCTTTTTCTCCATGAGTAATTTTTTCATATTTATCAGTTTTTCCTGAGTCACTTTCTCCTGTTGACACAGAAGATTTCTGAGTTCTTGATTAGCCAAATCGAGATCTGCTACTTTTTTATCCAAAACTTTCATGTTCTGGTCCTTTAAGAACTCCTTGGTCCTTTCTGCTTCCTTGAATCTGTAGTCTGTCTCAACAGCAATAGCCAACAGGCGCTTGAACCCGTTGACCAATGAGTGTGGGGCAGAGGCAGCTGTTAGGTAGCGACTATCCTTTTCCTCATCCTTTTACTTCTTTGCTCTCAACTGTGTCAATTCCAATTGAAGTGCCTCAATCTTAATCTGATACCTATTTTTAAGCTCATAAATTTCCTTTGGAAATACCGTATTCTTTTCTTCAAGTTGGCGACTGAGATTCGCAATATCACTCACAAAAATAGTAAGTGTTTTCATTATGGGACTTTTCATGTTCCTGGGCTTTAACTTTTAATTTCTTATTATCTTCTATCAACTCCGTCACCTTACTCTTGACTACAGTATTTTCAATATTCATTGCTGACAACCTCTTCTCATACTGCACTTTCATTTGCTGTAACTCATCAGTAAGAGCTTTCTTTTCACCCTGAAGCTCATTTATCGTTTTTTGTAACGCATCCAAATTAATACTACTACTTTCATCATAAAAAATAGTGGACAATAATTTAGAAAGCCTCAATACTCTATCCTTGGGATAGTCATATCTATAATTATACTGAGCATATTCTCTAAGATCATCGCTCGCCTGAAGTAGGAAATGCTCTGTGGCATAATCCTCACAGTCTTCACCAAATAAACGTAATTTTCTTCCTACCCGAAGAAAATGATGCGCAATACCCATCATGTCTGACATTATGTCTGATTATGTAAGTGTCGTAGATTTTTGATAGGAGAATTAAGACTTGGGTTGGTCATTTCTGATTAGATTTGAATAAGTGATAGTCACAGTGAGAGATAGTAATAGCAATAGATTTCCACGAGTGAGATGGTAGACTGTGATAGAGGCTGTCTCTGAAATCGAGAAATCTTCTCTCTTTCACCTATCTTCTACGACAGATTTAGAGGAGTCAGACAGTTTAAACACATATATATATATATATATATATTACATATATCTCTATCCACTCACGTGCACGCACATACAAGTGACGACAGTTAGACACAGACGTGGGAAAACTATAACAAATGATTATATAGATATTCTAGAACGAGCTGACCAACACGCTGAATAAGTTTAGTTGTAGTTTAATTTATCATAGTAAACTTGCGTCACAACATATAAAATTTTCATCAAAGAAAAGCATATACACAAAGTTAAGAAAAATCAATGAATTGCTACAAGAATGATAGACCCGTTGGTATGATCCTTCCCTCGATGCTTAGCCCACAGTCCCGTTAGGAGAAAGATGATAGCCCCAAAAAGAGTCACGGATACATATGATTTGGTCTAATATTTCCCCCTTTTAAGGTATGGACAGACTTGATATCTCTGGTCTATTCTAAGGGAAAGTATGGTTAGCAATACTTCTTGCATAAGGAAAGTTACAAAGTGGGTGAATCAAACGAAGAACATCCTTCAGTCTACTTTCACTCGGTTCTTTCATCAGGGCCCTGATTCACACAACCTTACCTACAATCGTGCTGTTGTTCGCCGTCTTGCGCAAGCCTTAGTGTACACTTCGTTTAATCTGTCTATCTGTGGATGAAGCGGATACCCAGCTCTGCAGATATTGGTTTCATTCACCGGGTCCGGGGAGCGACCTCTTTAGGCGATCGTTCTTTCTTTACAGATTTAAGTTAATGTCACTTATTCACGAGGTAAGAGTTAGGGTTTCAGCGGGCACACAGTATCCGAACACGAGGTTTCCCTTAATTAGGAAGATGACCGGTGGACAACTTCTCTCAACAGATAATCTTGGTTCACCACACACTTTGTCAACAATGTCGGAAAAGTTAATGTTTTTTCTATAATTATTCTCGCCACAAGGCAGCATGTACATTAGAGTTTGTGAAGAAATATGATCTGGCTCAACGGCCCAGTATAAGCATTTATTCTTAAAAAAAACCCGTTAGTGGGATTGGTATTCTGTCTATCTCTTGAAGGCACACGCCCTGTCAGACAGGTGTTACTTGAAAACCCACGTGGTTAAAGATATAAAATGTTTATGTTTCTCACAGGTATGTCTCTGTACTAAACGCCGGCAAAGTTGGGTTACCCCAGTATTCACCGAATAAAGAAAAAAACACATATGAAATATTTTACATATTATGTACTCAATATAACTTACATTTTGAACTGCAAGCGTAGAGCTTGACTTGACGTTTAAACTTTCCCGTGAAATAAGTTATTTATAAAAATCAATCGTCATGAATTAGGAATACCTACGTATTCCGTCAACACTCATGAGGCATCTAGCATTTATAAGTTAGTTTAGAAAAATTATTCTCGTCTGATTATTTAGCAGTTAAATTAAATTCATTATAGCTACATGATTTTAAGCTAGAAATTATAATTTATTCTGCTTTCCACTGAAACACGTCACTAGAAAATAATACAGACTATATTTTAATTCTCTCTGCACAAAAGAACTAGTGAAAATGAAATAGGAGATTTAACACTTTAAACACTTCACAAAATACTAGATATAATATATTTACCTCAACACAGAACTACGGTATCACAACGAAACTAAGGGTTTCACTTATAAGTTTAAGTATCTAGAACGAAGTGACCACGTCTACTGCAAATGGAGAATGAGTGAAATCAAGTTTAAAACTCTGATTATATCTATGAAAACACACAAAGAATGTGCGCTATTTCCAAAACCACGCAATAGCGCAGGTCTCACCCCTTCACTCTCTCTAACACCTCCCATTAACAAGACGCATGCCATAACTGACACTTCTCGTCTTCACACCTCACGCTGACCAGGGCCAACAGTGAGTGCCGTGTCAGATGGAATTGCCAGACAAATGTCTCATACTGCGCCGTGGAGATGTCGGTTATCGCGCCTCACCTGAGCGCTCAGCCGAAGAAAACGCGCGTGTCAGCTGAAAGTGCAGACAAAAGTCTGCTCGTATGTCTGAGATAATGCATATTCACAATTTCTCGTCTACCTAAGTGGCTGACGTCTTACATAATAGAAATGCGTATCCCAGTATGAGATGTAGGTCAAGATGGCGGCGTGGTAGGCCACACTTTTGTGTTGTGTATTTCATGTCGTCGTTTTGGAGTCTGCATCAGTGGTAACAGCCCTTATTAAGGCTGTATGAGTTTGTAGTGTGTTTGGCTTTTTCTGGATTATGTTGCTAAGTATTTTAAAGATGAAAACATCAAGTTTGCCTATCATGTGAGTTCGCTGTTTGTGTTGATACAAGTAGCCAAGATGGCGGTTTTGTGATGTGTCGATCGGACAGTGTTTCAAAACATTACAGATTTATTGAGGGCTATTGTTACTGCTCCAGGTACATTTTTGTATGTACCTGCAAGGATACTTGGAGAGGAGATGGGCACCGCCAAGCAAACCTCTTGCCCACTGAAATGCTATGATGGAAAGTCAACTCAGTAATAATTTGCCGGATCGGCCGATGCCCGGATTAACAACAACCGCGCTCCCATTGCCCCTTGAGAGTGATAAGTCAGCGAATGGGGTAAAAACACCTGTTTTGAAACTTCCAAGAGAAAGTTTTGTTGTTGGAACTTGGAATGTACGCACGCTATATGCGTGTGGAAAAGTCAAAGAACTAACACATGAACTTGTTAGATACTCGTGGGACATCCTGGGCCTAGCAGAAGTCAGATGGACAGGATTAGGTGAATCAATAACGGATGATGGTCACAAAATTTGGTTTAGTGGAGATGAGTCTAAACATCAGCATGGAGTAGGTTTTATCGTACATAAAGATAGATTGAACTCTGTCATCAGCTGCACCCCAATAAATAGCAGGCTTATCACCATTCGTATTGCAGCACATCCAAAGAACATCTCCATCATACAGGTATATGCCCCCACTACTGACTATGAGGATGAGGCAATTGATACATTTTATGACAATCTGGATGAAGCAATTAAGAAAATTCCAAAGAAAGATCTTCTCATCGTGTTAGGTGATTGGAATGCTAAAATAGGGCCAGATGCATACGGTCACTGGGCTGGTACAGTGGGGAGATTTGGGACAGGTGAAACTAACGATCGAGGACTAAGGCTACTAGAATTTGCCAACAACTATAAACTAACCATTGCAAATACACTATTTCCTCATAAGTTATCAAGAAGAACAACGTGGCATGCCCCAAAAACTGAGATACATGGCCAAATTGATTTTATTCTTGTATCCAAAAGATTCAAGTCCAGTATTAATAAAGCCAAGACTAGGACTTTTCCTGGCGCCGACATTGGTAGTGATCACGACATGGTATTGATGACGCTCAAGCTCAAACTTAAAAAGAACTATAATCAAAACAGATGTTCTCAGTTAAGATTCAATTTAGACAAACTGAAAGATCCAGAAATCGCGGGAATCTTTGAGGCAACTGTTGGAGGAAAATTCGCAGCTCTCAACTTTTTGGAGGATGATATCAACTCAATCACAGAGAACATGAAAGACGTGCTCATTGAATCAGCAACAGAAATACTTGGTAAAAGAAAGAAAATAAACAAACCATGGGTTACAGATGACATTCTGAAGTTATGTGATACACGGCGGGAAATGAAAAAGGTTAAGAAAGAGGTTCCTGAAGCAGCATGGCAATACAGTATGGTGAATAAAAATATTAGGAAGAAAATGAAACAGGCCAAAGAAAAATGGGTAGCTGATCAATGTGAGTCCATTAATACGGGGCTAATAAAAGGTAACAGCAAGGCAGCTTTTGACACATTAAGAAAACTATCAAAACCCCAACAGCCCAGGGTAACTGTCATAGAAGATAGCAATGGGGCTCTGCTCAATGAAAAAACAGCTGTAATGAGAAGATGGACAGAATATTGTAAAGAATTATATAACTGTAAACTTGACACTGACTTAGGCATATTAAACAACATTAAGTGCGAAAACAGGGAACTCGGAAATGCAGCAATATTACGGGAAGAAGTGGAAGAGGCTATATGTTCGATGAAAGGAGGGAAGTCACCGGGTGTGGATAATATCCCAGCAGAGCTCTTGAAATATGGAGGACCAGATATAGTAAAAATCATGACAACAATTTGCCAGAAGATATGGAGTACAAAAAAATGGCCAAAAGAATGGACGCAGTCATTAGTAGTACCGCTTCCAAAGAAAGGAAATCTAAAAATGTGCAAGAACTACTGAACCATTAGCCTTATTAGTCATCCAAGTAAGGTGATGTTAAGGATACTTTTGAACAGAATAAAACAGAAATCAGAAGAAATCTTGTCAGAGAAACAGGCTGGCTTTAGACCAAAAAGAAGTACCTCAGAACAAATCTTCAATATTAGATTACTTATCGAAAAACATCTCCAACATCAACACGATTTATACCATAACTTCATCGATTTCACAAAAGCCTTCGATCGAGTCTGGCATGAAGGCTTATGGCAAGTAATGAGAAAATTCAATTTTGATACCAACATCATAGATATCATTGAAGCACTATACAAGGACGCAAGCAGTGCTGTTTTTGCAAGCAACGACATTGGAGAATTTTTCAAAACAACTGTAGGAGTTCGGCAGGGATGTATCCTGTCCCCAGTGCTCTTTAATATTTATCTAGAACATATTATGCAGGAGGCTCTCTACGATTATAAATCAACCATATCGATTGGAGGCCGACCTCTGTGCAACCTACGTTTTGCTGATGATATTGATCTGATAGCTGGATCAGAATCAGAACTTCAAGACCTTACCTCTAGACTGGAGAAAGTAACAAGAACGTATGGGATGGAAATTAATATAGAAAAAAGCAAGATATTGGTGAATAGCCATAAGAAACATGTTCCGACCAACATTACGTTAAATGGGCAAACGTTAGAAGAAGTTAACACCTTTAAATATCTCGGGTCCACTATATGCAGTGATGGAAGATCAATTAAAGAAATCAAGACAAGACTTGAGATGGCCTCAGCTGCCATGACAAGGTTGAATGTGATCTGGAAAAGTAACATCAGTTTTCCTGTGAAGATAAAATTATACAAATCACTTGTATTATCTATTCTCTTGTATGGGTGTGAGAGCTGGACACTCACTGCAGATACGGAGCGAAGGATTCAGGCTTTCGAGCATAAATGTTATAGAAGAATTTTGCGCATTTGCTATAAAGAGCACAAAACAAATGTCTATGTTAGAGAGAAGATAAACACCTATGCAGGCCACCAAGAACCACTTTTGTCAACAGTGAAACGTCGAAAGCTTGCCTGGTTTGGGCATGTAACTCGTCATGACTCCCTTTCGAAAACGATCCTTCAGGGAACAGTCGAAGGTAAACGGAGAAGAGGAAGGCAGAGAAAATCCTGGGCTGATAACATCAAAGAATGGGCAGGACACGGTTTTTCCACACTTGTACGCATTGCTGAGGATAGAGAGCAGTGGAGGACCCTGTCTGCTGATGCTTCCACCATGGCACCCCTACGACCCATGACCGGTTACGGGCTGAGATGATGATGATCCCAGTATGAGAAAGAAAACGATAAAATGAGAATGGGAAATAAAATATTTTTCGCAAACGAACGAATGCGAAAAATACAGGAAAAGGGTAAAGAGTGATAATAAAATAGAGGACACTGGTAGAAAAAAGAAGAGAATATAGAAAATTTATAGATCATAAACTCTCTGTGACAGTAAGATAAACACCTTGTATAAATATATCATCTGAATAACTCACTTTGTATAAGTCACACTGTCCCAACTCAGTGGGTGACAAGTCTTTATACCAGAACTTGTATAATTACCTTACTTGTCACTAATGTAATTTCTCAATTGTATACATAATGTGCATAATAATATCGACAGTCTTCCGGTTCCTGTCCAATATGTCGGACATTGTTTTTTGACGTTGGTGATTTTTTACATGTTTTTTATAGAATCCAGTCAGTCAGTGAGACCACACTGCTGCCTTGCAGGTAGACTGGGGACAGTCAAAGGCTAAGGTAGGCAACCCGAAATAAATGCCCGTTGAAATCGGATGTACTGGGCCACAGGCCTAACGAAACAGTACAACGTACGCCGCTCCATGATGACGTCATTACACCGAAAGCAAATTGTCAATAACTCCGTAGCGTTCCGCTGGGCTACACAGAGGCAAAAGGCTAGAATTGCTGACAAAGCTCACAAAACACTCAGCATTCTGCAGTGGAATGCGGAAGGAGTTCGCAACAAAAAAAACACAAAAAATATCGACAGTATATAATAGTATATACAGTACACACAAACATAACAGTGACAAAATATAAATCACAAAAGAAAACGTTCACAGAAATCAAAAGAACAATAAAGCAGAACTAAAAGAGAATGTTACAAAAAATGTAATGACAACTGCGAATAGTACGATGAAACAATGACAACACAGTGTATAAACGAAAAGGGGGTATAGAAATAAATGATAGGAAAGAGAAGGAAGACTAATACAAACAAAACAACTCAAAACTAAAAACGGAGAAAAATAGACGAAAACAACACTAACACATCTCGTCACAACTAAACAAAAATAGCAACCAAAAGTCGCTAGCGATTTCCACTGAAATTCGCAATGGTCCCTAAAGAACGCTCACAGTAGGCCCTCGGTTAAGTGGTATACCCTACTGCAGTCACCGCCCAACCTTGCCCGCGAAATATCAATATAAATATAACATATAAATACAAAAACATGTACCATGAAACAAAATATAGTGCTCTGAGGAAAGCTCAATTAGATCACAATACAGAGGCACAGCTTACAACCAACATAAAGCCACTTATCTTAACTGGCGAAAAAAAATCCTGGCCTCGAGAATAACAACGATGAAGTCCTCAGCAAACACCGTTCAGCGAAGAGAAGATCCAACGCTGAAGGAATACAGCAATGACGAAAACAGGCACTGTCCTTCAAACTACCAGCAACGATGAAAACAGGAACTGTTATCACAGGTGCAAGTACGGACATCCGACGTTGGCTGGAACAATGATTTCTTGTGAAGTAATGATCTGGTGTAGAAACCTTCTGGACAACGCCGGGTATTTGCAGTCAACAATGACAAAAAATTGCAA
Source organism: Oreohelix idahoensis (assembly GCA_024509875.1). Classification (NCBI taxonomy): domain Eukaryota; kingdom Metazoa; phylum Mollusca; class Gastropoda; order Stylommatophora; family Oreohelicidae; genus Oreohelix; species Oreohelix idahoensis. The sequence continues at coordinate 334,571 of JAMPIV010018955.1, forward strand.
AGATGCCAGGAAGACGATAATGTCAATGACGAATCAACACAGGAACGTCATAGGAAGACATGGTGCTTTGGTAACGCTATATTGCATTTCACAGTGACATGGACATCACCCGATAGCGTCAATGGAACATAGATCAACATCATCAAGGACGTAACGAACAAGTTGTATGGATCTTGAAAAAACGAATGTCGTAGGTAACGTTTCAATGACTGGAAACCACCACTGTTACTACACACTGTCGCTGTTTGACTATTAACACTGTTGAGAGTGTGGTACTGTTGCAAGTGTGTACAATAGGCCTGGTTATACTGTAGAAGTGTAGGTGGTTGCTTGATGATACCATGCCGTTCATACCACACTCAGAAGTCATGAAGCATTGAAAACGACTGTTGACGTTTCAGATATTTATTACGAACAACAGTTACATACGCTGACATCGAACGATTCACTGTCATGTAAGCACATATAATCATGTAGAAAGCATCAATTCATAATATTCAACATCATGGAGACTTTGCATGTAAACCTTGGCTGCAACAAATAAGCCGCGCAACTGGCGCGCTTCATATGACTACTGTTCTTGGTTCCTCATGACCAAGCAGGTCAGGTAGATCTAGGCTACCACATCAGCCGCACGAATGGCGGACTGCTTCAAAATATCTAGCTCAGTCACTTCTGTATAATATAACTCCTCACCCGGAGAAAGCCACATAAGCAATAAAGTTCTGGGCTCCACATGAGCCGTACAAGCAGCGTGATTTTCAAAATGGTCAATATCAGTCTCTCCTATTTAACATCTCCGCATTAGGAGAAACCCACCTTAATGAAGTACTTGACTCCTCTTGACCATACAGGTCATGTAGGTCTAACCTACAAGGAATAAGCCGTATAAGCGGCAAGGTTCTTTCAAAGAAATGGCTAACATCTGTCTCCTTTACTCAGTATATCTCCGCATTAGAAGAAAGTCATCTTAATACTGTTCTTGGCAATAATATAAGATTCAAAAAGTCTCTTTACCTGTCTGCCATTTAGAAATAATACACAACACATTTCTTCACATCCATGGCTATACAATCACCAGCCAGAATAATCACAGAGGGAAAATTCAATATCATTTAACACCTATCAAAGGCTCCATTCCCCAGAATTATCGATAGAGACGAGCGCTGACTTCTCGTCAGCTCGGAGATTTTACCTCGACTGCCCGGAAAGCCAGTCTTCAATTCCCCGCGCAAGTTTACTGCGCATGTGTAAGCCCAAAGTAGAGCTAGCCACGGAACAATCTAGACCTTTCCGTGAAATCAGAGCAAGACCGCTCCATATAAGGCCGACTGAATGAACGATATCCTAATATAGACATACAGAATAATGGACATCGTCCAGACAAGGGAGATAACCACTAAATGTCATCCTGAACTAAAAAATATACAATTAATGGTTTTCCTTTGACCACAAAATAAACAATACATATATTCCTATCTTAACAGCGACTAATGTGAGATTGTGCATGGGGTCTACAACCTCATTATGTAACACAACTTGCTACAGAAACCACAACTGAAAAAGCATATAATTGCTTGGTGCATGCTTCTTGCAAGGGACCAGCTACAGTTGTGGCTGGATGCTCTGTAAGGAGCGCAAAGAAAAATGATTGAATTATGAAGATAGTCTCTGAACCTCTCCAGTAGACGCGCTCCTCAAAGGTTAAGGAAGCCGGCTTTATATTATCTGCGATTGAATTATATATATATACTGTATATATATATAATAGCCGTACAGAAAATATTATGCGTCAAGGGAATGTTAGATTTCTTGCTGTCTTTCTCTTCTCATTTTGTTCGTTTGTCCCTGATCAAGGCCCTGAGGCCATTAACATAAAGATTTTCTGTGTCCTTTGCCCTAGTATAGACGCACGTTTTATTTTCATTTACCCCGCTGTTCAATCGTCTAATCAGTATTACACTTGACCTATATTTTCTCAACGCCCGATTGACAGTGTATAGAGCTCTGGCCTCTCGTGGCAAAGGTACCGGTTTCGAAGCACCAGTCTACCCACCTGTAAATGGGTACATGACTCTGCTTTTCAGTTAAGTAAGGCAAAAGAAGCGATGAAGGGAGCTGGTCACCTCACCATTCGAAGCTGGACCCAGTTTAGTGAAGTCTCGAACACTGCACTTCCCTTCGTCAGTATCTGATATTTGACTACCTTTATCTTTTTTATATTTTCTTTCCAGATTTACTAGAAGGAGTTCACAACCAAACATCCACAGGAAGGCAGACAAGAGTTCACAACCAAACATCCACAGGAAAGCAGACAAAAGTTCACAACGAAACATCCACAGGAAAGCAGACAAAAGTTCACAACGAAACATCCACAAGAACACAGACGGGCCTCCCACTTGATGATGCTCAACATAATGGAGACCTTAGACGTGAGCAGAAGTAAGGACTCTGTGTCCAGTATTAGAAAACGCTCATTTGTTCCAGCCCACATAACACACGGGAGGAAAACTTCTTTGGCGTCACGCATGTATGACAGGAGGAACAGGTAAGACAGTGAGAATTATCTGAGAAATTGTCCAGGTGAGACAGCCAAGAGTGAAAGAGATTAGGTACAGGTGAGACATCTGAGAGTGTAAGAGTGAAGGTACAGATGAAATATCTATGAGCAGGCACTTCGAGAGCTCAAGTGAAGCCCGGACCATTTCGCAATACGAGGCCCAGTATTGTTGGGGAAGAGAGGAAAAATCATTTATCCTTGGCTGAGGTGAGACCCCTCTGAGTTGTGGCCCGGGCTAAATGACTCTGCTGTGCCATCTTCTTTCAGAGCCTGTCAATGTTTGTAAAAGAAGAGTTACAGGTAAAATGATAGAGCGTAAGAGAAAAAGTGCAGGTACAAAAGCCGAGTGTATGAGAAGAAGTACAGGTAAAATCACGAAGAGTGTAATTGAAGATGTACAGGTAAAATAATAGAGTGTAAACGAAGTGGTACAGGTAAACTAACAGAGAGTGTTATGGAAGAGGTACAAGTAAACTAGCTTAATGCAAAAAAAAAAGAGCTACATGTAAGACAGAAAGAAACATATAACGAAGGTATAGGAAAGAAGGTAAGAAGTATATGTGAATAGGTCCAGGTGAGACAGGAAAACGTGTAAGAGAGTTGATACGGATAAGACAGCCGAGAGTGCAAGAGAAGACTTACAGGTGAGATAGGTGCAGCTAAGGCAGCAAGAAGCACATGACATAAGACGACAAGGAGTGTTTGAGAAGAGTTGCAGGTGTATGAAATTAATTCCACTAATAGTGTCTGTGTAACAGTTGCTGTTCATGTGTAATGAATGTGTCACCTGACGAAGACGATCTTTAAGTACTTATGGTGCGAATACTGTTGGTAGATAAACGACGACTCATGTGTTTGGGCAGTGGTAATATTGCAGTGATGTGCATAGGGAAGGAATTCTTGACAAGAAAAATTCTACAATGCAAAATAATGCTTATAACGCTGATAACAGATACTGTCACGAAATGGTTTTACGACTAGAGGCTGTCTACATATAGTGACAAGACACTAGTGAGAAGAAAGACTGAAAGGATAGATTCAGATGAAAATGACAGTGCAAATGTGAAAGTTGAGACCATTGGCTCCGAGGTTGAGAACCGAAGTTGACTCTTCCTCGCCACTCCAGACGTATAAATTGCTATGGCCTCGACCACCTCTAACTACCCTAAGGGGATAAGGTTCAATTAAGATTTACATACACCACGATACAGACAACAGATAGCTACGGTGCGTAATTAAAATAACTGGTCCAGACTATAAATGTACAAGTTTTATTATACACACAAACAAGTAATCAAATACATGTCAAAAGGATAAAAATGCAGTGTAAGCACACCTGGAAAACAAATTCAGGTAAAAACTACAATTGATGTATCATCAAACCCAACCCTTCACCCACAAGTTTCACCTGTATGGAGAAAGAAGGTAAGATTAAATTAAATAAACCACACTGCACTTGGTATGGTCTCGGATGTCGAGCCTCCACTCCAAACTAGCTGTTCTAAATTCTAACTCTAACTCTAAGTACACAGTCAGCTGGAACTACTGCGAATTTTCTACCCAATCTCTGCACAGACTTCGTTTCTACACAGCCTATCCTGAAATCTCCTGAACACTGCTACACAACTAACTCGTCTAAAACTTCAACAGCTGACCTCTGCTATGCTTTTCATTAAACTTTGCGCTCAGTTCTGTCTTTCGGTTCTACCACCAGTAGACTAAACTTCAGCAGCTGTCTTCTGCTCTAACATCTGTAGAGAGGATTTTAACCCTGTTGCTCTCCACAATTCTGTAAGTGACGACTAGGTTTAAACACTGGATTCTGGACTGGAAACTGTAGCTGGCTGCTACTACGAATTGTATACACTTGCCCGCTCCCTTTCTGGGCTGTGGGCCTTCGGCTTTATTATGGCCGGGACGAAGCGAAATAAATTACAACAACACTGGCAGCATGCCAAATCTGCGTGTGTAACAGAACGAGCTCAGCGCTCAGGATTTATCCAACAAATCCTATTCCACTCGAGAAATGTCTTCCCCTGCCTGGGAAAAACGGGTTCTCTATACTTCGTCCGCCTCTGGCAAAAATCTCAACCCTTCTCTGTGTGAGATTGCGAACTCTTGCCGGGGAAAAGTTATTGGAAACTTTCGCTCTCTCCCACAGAGCCGCGATACCTGCAGTTAGACAGAAAAAATTGCAAACAGCTAAACAACATGTAAATAAGACATTCCTAAAATAACTCCCTGACTCTCTTCACGTTATGCACCACCATACAAATAATCGGGCCAACAAAGTCCGCTCCTCCACTCACCTCCCTTCTCTACCTGAGCTCAAAAGTAAACATTACCCGGCAATACAATCACGCAGACCGTCTGACCTACGGTTCTGCCTGGCTGGTTACAATTCACAACAGTATTCTACTGAGGCCCATCTACCTGTCCAAAAATACTTCGGCCCACTTCTTACGCTGACCCGACAGGCAGCAATTGATGAATACAAAATAAACTAGACCTCTCTAGGAATTCCTAAAATTCCCGTCAATAATATTAAATCACATTTAACACGATAAAACAAATATTATTCCCTTGACAGAAATAATTTCATCTCCGTCTTCTGAATACTCAGAACCACAATGCACAATCAATAACGTATAACCCTGTTAGATGCTAGCATATACATACTGCCTAGAAGTTATACATAACGCCAGGTTATCAATTGAAAACCCCGTAGTTCCACCACGTGCTACAAATTTTACCACCACGTGCTCCTGCATACATATTCATTACATGATAGCACCCACGTGCTTCTCTCCCCCTCACCCCTCTGAACATCGTCTCGAATAAATATTCAGTAACAAACGCACCCACGTGCTACAAATTACACCTCTTACGCTCTCAATAAAATCACAAATACCCATGCTCTCGTCATTCTGTAATTAAATATAATTCGCAGATGCGGGTTTCTCTACAGACCTGCTTTGCAATAATACAAAGCACGCCCGCGGCAACTCAACTTTTAAACCAGCTTTAATACCGCCATTCCTTCAATAAGGAATTATTATGAACCTCTTTCGTTTCTCAAGTGTCACTAAGATAGTATTTGATGGCTCTGAAGTTACGAATTAATTTAAAAGTAACTTCCCAAGAAACTTAACCGCTCGGCCTAGGACTAGAAAAATCGATAAAGTACCACGCTAAAACTATTGCTTACCAAACTCGAATTCCCACTGAAGGCGAATCGGCTAGACTCTGGTACGCGGCTGGCAATTATCATTAGAGAGACCGAGCTATGAATTACGGGCCTTTTTATCATCATATTGACGTCATATGCGTGGCTTTGTTCCTCTGAGATCAGCCAACGTGACGTCATACTGCGTGGCTTTGAAATTACTCTCCCCAATGATTTCAAATGCCGAAAAATACGTTTAGCTCCGGCCAATCAGAATTGTGCAACAACTGATCTAGGCTCTATAATCTTTCCTCTAGAATAACCTGGTTACTGCCAACTCACATAAAGTGTGTTACGTGCAGTCTTTGATATCTTACAATATTATACATAGGTAATTTTTTAGTGCTTAAGGGAAAGTCATTATTGAGTTACTTCCCTTGAAAGTTGTGCCGTCTCTTCGATCAAACTCCGCGGGTGAGTCCAGTTTTCTGCGATTTATTCTTCGTTTGGGTAATAATAGATTGTTCTTGCTTCAGAATATCTATGGCCTGAATTTATGTGTATTGTTTGTCTGAGTAGGACGAGTCTGTCTTATATCTGTATATCTTTACATATCTAAGTCGAACTATATGTTCTGTTGTCTCTAGAGAGGTCAAAGGCTATTCGGCGGATGTGTCGCTAGAGTGTGGTGTGATTTGGCTTCGTCCCGATAGGGACTGTGTTTTCTATGTCGGCCTGTCGCCGGGGAAAAAGTGATCTCAGTATTTGTGGGGAAAGTGATAGTCGTCTAGACCTATCGTGTATGCTTTACCCCAGTGTTTATTCGTATTGCCAAGGAATGGCAGTTTCATATTTCCTATACCAAGGTAATCAAAGATACTCTTATGAACTCTCGATCGAAGCCACCATTTTCAATAAGAGAATATATTTGACTCGATGAAAACGACTTCGATTCCTAGCAGCACTATATTCTGTAGAATGCAGTCAATTGTTCATGATCAAATCTACAGAGCAATGAAATGTTTTATGAATGACTAACTTTAGGACAGATTCATTATCTGTATCCAAACGTGAGTGACAGCTCACGAGTGAAGCCATCTTGGAACCAAAACATGTAGTGACTTTCAAGAAGAGAAAAAGGGATGCCCGTATTATCGCTTGTTTAGTCCAGAGATCACTGCTACACATGAGAACCCGTTATTAGCGGTTCAATATTATTATATGGAAAAATATGTGCTGAACATTATGTTGAGAATCGTCGCTAGACGAGATTAGGTTTAGAAGCCATCTGAAATATTGTTTATAAGCTGACGTGCTCAGTCAGTGAAGTCAGATGATATATATGTATGGGCGATACTGAGGGCTTGGCTACTGACAGTCCTTGATACTATTATTCTACATGAGTGCCCATGTAACATAACATTGCAAGACCAGTTATCCACTGTACCATGATGTATTATGCCAACCTGTGATTTGTCACTATCTGTGCTGTCGAGTGTGTACGTCCAATTAAACTTTAGAAAAGGTACACAGTCGTTGGTGTCGATGACTTCCAGTCATACATGAGTGTGAGAAAAGAACATTTGTCAACACCACGAACCCTTATTAACATTCGCACATTATACACTCAATCCATGTCTACACACCACTGCGTAGGTCAAGTTGACATTCCATACACTACAGTGGAGCAAACAACACCATAGAGATCTTATCAACTGATGATGATGATGATGTCTGCTTCCATCCACTTATATCTATCTTTTGGTGGATATCATTAACGGGAATAAAAAAAACCAACTTTATCAACCTTATCAACTGGTGGACCAGCTTTCTGGGTTTGACCTCGCAGAAGTTCAGAAGTCAACAGATTACCGATACCAGACCGTTTCCTGTGGCTGATACGACACACTTGCAGTATTGGTTTGCTATTTGTCAACACTTCGTCACGTGACCTGTCAAGTGAATGCAGTATGTAGGTCAGCGTTGTTGACATTTTTACATTAGACATTACAGAGTTTCACAGAACAGTTGGATCAATTCTTGTCAATATCAACAGGAAGACAGTATTAGTGAACTAAGAAGTCCTATTTTCATCGATGGATCTTCTTGTTTTCTGTATATGAACTTTAATATTTAAGGCCAGAATGTTTAATTGAATAAAGTGGCAGTTTGTTTATTTTCATAAAAATAACTTTGCCATTACTGTAAAACTGAGCCTATTTTGCAACACATACTATCATACACATAATTTATATATATTTATGTTTACATGTTATTTGTTTGTATAGTATGTTAGTTTCTATGTCAGCGGGTTGTGTTTAAGGTTGGGCGGCGTCCTCACAACAGAATATCCCACGTCATAGAGGGTCCGTTGTGGGCGTTTTCTATAGGTGCAATTTTCTTGATTGAAAATTTGCTGCGACAACTGTTGCTTTTGTGTTAGCTGTGAAGTCTGTAATTATTGTTATTTTTGTAATATTTCTTTGTTCTTTAGTTTTGTTTTGATTTGTTTGTAATTTGTTGGTCTAACCTTTTCTATCTTTCAGTTCTATTCACAATTTATATTCATATATTGTGACGTCATTTGTGTTGTTATTCTTTGCAGATTCAGTGATTATTTTCATTGATTTCCCTATTTGATTTATTTTGATTTCTGCAAACGTTCTTGTATTGTCAGTCCTATTTGTACTTTATGTATTCTGTTGGTTGACATATGTTTTATATAGGTATATTTCATAAGACACAATTGCCTGTGCACTGCACTTGGATTATGGTATAAACCAGTACCTGATTATTATTACTATTATACAAGACCTTATTAAAGGCTTGTGACCCACAGATATTGGGATAGTATACTGATTAATCAAGTCATTAAGAACTTGTGGTATTATTATTATTTCAGGTGATTAGTATTATTGTTAGACATCATGTCTACATTGGAATACTTCATTACACAAGGGAAAGCCCTTGATAAGACTGGTCAACAATTAGAACAATGGGCTGTTGCTCAATATGACAAAGCATTAGCTGCAGAAGAGAGAAGAGCTATGGCAGAAGAGAAAAGATTAGAAAGAGAAGCTGAGGCTGCTGCTGAACAAAAGAAATTGCAGATGCAGGTGGAGGAAAGGAGATTTGAAGCTGAACAAAAAAAATTAGAAAGAGAAGCTGCAGCTGAACAAAAAAAATTAGAAAGAGAAGCTGCTGCGGAACAAAAAAGATTAGACAGTGAAGCTGAACAAAAAAAAAAAAATTAGAAAGAGAAGCTGCTGCGGAACAAAAAAGATTAGACAGTGAAGCTGAACAAAAAAGATTAGACAGGGAAGCTGAACAAAAAAGATTAGACAGGGAGGCTGAACAAAAAAAAGATTAGATGCTGAAGAGAAAAAAGCAATAAGAGAACATGAATTTGAGTTAGAGAAATTGAGATTGACAAGTATGAGTAATGTTAATCAGGCATCTAGTGGTAATGGTAAACCTTCTACTTACAAGGTTAAGGTTCCACCGTTCAATCAGTCCAGTGACGATATTACATTCTGGCTGGATAGATTTGAACGTTCTTGTCGTACACATAATGTGGATAAATCACAATACGCTAATCAATTATCAGAAAACTTGAAAGGTGAATCTTTGACTAGATTATGCCTTGTAGGAGAAGCAGATAAGGATAATTATGATGTCATTAGGGCGGCTTTGATAAAAAAAAAATATCAGCTAAGTGAGGAAGGCTATCGCCTTTTATTTAAAACGATGGTGCCTGAGACGGGTGTAGAATTCTCAGAATTCACTGCAAAGGCACGTCTCACAGTTGATCGTTGGATTGAGCTTTCCAAAACAGAAAAAACGTATGAAGGACTTATGGATTTGTTGCTCAGAGATAAGATTATGTCATGTGTGAACAAACCTTTCCTTGAATTTATACATGAGCGTAAACCCAAATCTCTAAAAGAAATGGAAGAATATTGTTCCCAATATGTCACTGCACACCCCGACGTGACTTTTGGCAACACTAAGATTAAGGAGAGTATGCCAGTTGCTTCAGCAACACCATACAATCCCAATTATTCACACAGATTTCAGGGACCTCAAAACAGATTTGATAAAAAAGGTAACCATAATAGTTATCAAAACCAAGGTAACCAATCATTTCAGGGTTCTTCTTCAAAGAACTGGAGACGAGCTGATAGCTCTCGACACAGGGGTGGTCATAATTATAGGAATTTCCGTAGAGGAAGTAATTATAGAAACTATCAGGGTTATCCGTCTTGGAGTCAACAAGATCATAATTACAGAGATACTCATTATAATGAATATGATAATGGTAACCAAGGGAACTATGACTCAAACCCAAATAGGGGTTACAATAGAGGTAACAATAACTACAGAGGTGATAATAACCGAGGTAGATCTCAATACAAAAGACATAAACCACATTTTCAGGCAAACTCTGCACAACAAGAGTCCAATGAAGCCTATAAACAGAGTAAAGATAATAATGATGCTAGTAATATGGCATGTGCCGCTTTTGATTTTGGGAGAGCATCTCAGTGCCCCCAATGCAAAACGCTATTTGAGCCAACCACAGTGTCTACTTTAAGCTGTGGCCATCCTCTTCCTGCTCTTCCGGCATCAGTCGCGCATGATGGAAGAGGTTCTCTTGTCTTACATAAGGGTTTAGTGAATAACAATCCAGTCTCTGTGCTATTTGATTCTGGATGCACCACAATTGGTGTTAGGCAGTCACTCGTAGATCCTTCCGTGCCACTGGACAAGTAGTCAAATGTGTAACATTTGGCGGCACATTAGAGAAATACTCTACTGCTATCATTAGGATTGCTACTCCTTTCTTTACAGGAGATGTACACGCATGTCTTCTTCCGAATCCGATCGCTGACCTCATCATCGGTCGCATTCATGGAGTCAGAGAATGCACTCCGCAACAAATTTCCACGTGGGAAAGGCAAAACATGCAGATTGCTAACGCTGTAGTCACTAGAGCTCAGGCTCTTAATATGCCTCAAACTTCATCTACTGAAGATAATGAAGTGCATAACCAAGATAATCCCTTGGTAATTTCTCGTGACTCGTTTATAAAACAGCAAGAAGATGATCCCACTCTGAAGAAATTCTTCATTCTTGCAACTAAAGGTGATCCGAATAAAGACACAAGTCGTAAATCGTGGATTACAAAGAAGAATGGCGTACTTGTACGTATGGTTCAAGACTCCATTACGTCAAGTCATTCTCAAATCCTGGTTCCCAAGAATTTGAGAGTTAAAATTTTGCAGCACGCTCACGACTCTCAGTGTGCTGGACACATGGGTTTTTCCCGTACTAAGTCAAGAGTCCTTGCGGCTTTCTTTTGGCCATTGGTAAACAAGGACATACGGATTTATTGTCGATCTTGTAAAGTATGTCAGGAAGTTAAATCCAAAGGTCCACGGCATGCTGCACCCATTCAGGCGGCGGACATTCCTATTCGGCCGTTCCAAAAAATGGCCATAGACATAATTGGTCCATTTAAGATCAAGTCTGCCAGAGGACATCAGTTTATCTTGACGTGTGTTGATATGTGCACACGTTGGCCAGAGGCTATTCCTCTGAAGAGCATTACTACTGCTGATATTGCAGATGCTCTTTGGCTTATATTTTCTCGTCTGGGGTTCCCCGGAGAGATATTGTCAGACCATGGCACCCAACTAATATCAGATACCATGTCTCAAGTAATGTCTACTCTGCAGATAGATAGATCTTTAAGTAGTATCTACCATCCAATGTCTAATGGTATGGTCGAACGCCTTAATAGAACACTTAAAAACTTACTGGGGAAGATAACTGAGGATCATCCTCAAGACTGGGACAGAGTTTTACCTGCGGCCCTCTTCGCTTACAGAGAGGTACCCAATGAACATACGGGATTTTCTCCCTTTGAACTCGTCTTTGGCGCGCGTCCGCGTGGCCCTATGTCGTTGCTTCACGATCTCATTACATCTGACAATATTGACGATGACACAAAGTCATCCTACGAATATGTCATCGCGTTGAGACAAAAAGATTATCGAAGCATGCAAATTAGCAACTTCTTCTTCTGAATTTGCGAAACAGAAGGCAAGGCAATTTGCCAATAAGAAGAGATGCTTACGACAACTTTGTCCTGGTGACAAAGCATTTGTATTACTACCTTGTAGGGAAAACAGATTACTATTTCTTGGAAAGGTCCGTACGATATAATATCGAAAATTTCCGATGTCGACTATATTGTCGATATTGATGGGAAGCATAAAACCTTCCACATCAATATGCTTACTGAATTCCATGAACGTCCGGATTATTTGCAACCCATTTTCCAAGCAACGGACAATTCTCCAGTACCACATGGTCATTACTCATCACTGTCCGTGATACAGGATGAGGAAACAAGTTTTTCAGATGTAAATCTTCCTCTTCCAATGATCCCACTTCATTCTAGTGAATCATGGAAGAACGTTACTGTCTCTCCTGATTTGTCTCTAGGAGAACAGCGACAAGTTTCAACTATGTTGCAAACATTTCAGGATGTACTCACTGACATCCCTGGACAAACGCATGTCATTGAACATGACATTGTTCTAACTGACCATACTCCTATTAGGATTAGACCTTATCCTATACCTATACATTTTCAAGCACAGGTCGAGAAAAAGTTGGATGAGATGATAGATTTGAAAATAATCGAACCATCCACCTCTGCATATTCTTCGCCGATGGTTATTGTTCGTAAAAAAGACAATAACATACGTCTTTGCGTTGACTATCGAAAATTGAATCAAGTAACGAAGTTCGATGCCGAACCTATGCCTTTACTGGAAGAGCTACTTACTCGACTCTCCAAATCTCATTTTTTCACTAAACTTGATTTGTCTAAAGGATATTGGCAAGTTCCTTTATCTGAACGCGCCAAACCTCTCACGGCTTTTTCAACACCTAGAGGTTTGTTCCAATGGAATTTTATGCCTTTCGGTCTTATGAACGCACCAGCTACATTCGTACGCATGATGCGCCGAATCCTATCTTATCGGTCAGATGTCATTGCATATCTAGACGACATCTGTCTTTTCAGCGATACTTGGGAAGATCACTATTCAGGGTTAGATGAATTGCTGTCTACTTTGCGTGAGCACAACCTGACAGCGAAACCCTCTAAAGCCTATATTGGTTTTAGCGAAATTTCTTTCCTAGGCCACCGAGTTGGTCATGGTTTCCTAAAGACAGAGGACCATAATACTAGTAAGATACTTAACATCTCAATCCCTAAGACTAAAAAACAGGTGAGAAGTCTGTTAGGTCTTATTCAATTTTATGGCAGATTCATTCAGAATCTATCCTCTATCATGGCACCTCTCTCAACACTTCTAAAGAAAGGTTCGCCTAATGTGGTCCACTGGTCTCAGGAATGCCAATGCTCTGGATAAGATTAAAACACTGTTTTCAACACCACCTATTTTAGTGCTACCCACTAAAGATAAGACATTCGTTCTTCGTAGTGACGCTTCATCCACTGGGATTGGAGCGGCACTAATGCAAGAGTACTCTGGAACTCTGCATCCTGTAATGTATATTTCCAGAAAACTTAATGCGGCAGAAAGGAATTATTCGGTTTTAGACCGTGAGCTATTAGCTATGGTTTGGTCGATCCTCAAACTACAGAGATTCCTTCTAGGCGCACATTTCATAGTAGAAACCGACCAAAAAGCTCTTACTGCTATACAGAGTAAGAATTTGAAGAGCTCGAGGTCTACTCGATATGCAATTGCTCTTCAACCTTTTCATTTCTCTGTGCGAGCTATTCGTGGATCAGATAATGTGATGGCAGACATTCTGTCAAGATGCCCACATGATTCCACATAACTATTAGGGCTTAGACTTCTTGATATGTCTAGTTCTATAGTAGTTCCTTTTCTATATCATGATAGATACACATTTGTAATTTAATAATATAATGATTGTATCACTACATAGCGGTTCATTGATGTTTATTCACCGCTGTGCTTTGATGATTTTTTCTTCATAAATCATAAATTTAAGATATCTAATGCGAAATGATGATATGAATTTTTTAGGCATTGTGTAATTGCCAGAATTGTATTATACTTTGATGACACCTTCCTGGAAAAATATACTTGTAGAGAAATAATTTCTCTCAGTTTATGAGACACATTCTCACCAGTCGCTCCATAAGTCGACTTAGCCTCATATTAGGCGTTATAGGTATTCCTGATATTTTCATCTGCGCATTATTCATGCGTTGTGAGCCTATTGTACGTTGCTCCTAGATGTATTTCAAAAAAAAAAAAAAATGTTCCATTTTTTTTTCCCGGGCAAGCAATGAAATGTTTTATGAATGACTAACTTTAGGACAGATTCATTATCTGTATCCAAACGTGAGTGACAGCTCACGAGTGAAGCCATCTTGGAACCAAAACATGTAGTGACTTTCAAGAAGAGAAAAGGGATGCCCGTATTATCGCTTGATCAGTCCAGAGATCACTGCTACACATGAGAACCCATTGTTAGCGGTTCAATATTATTATATGGAAAAATATGTGCTGAACATTATGTTGAAGAATCGTCGCTAGACGAGATTAGGTTTAGAAGCCATCTGAAATATTGTTTATAAGCTGACGTGCTCAGTCAGTGAAGTCAGATGATATATATGTATGGGCGATACAGAATGTTGGCTACTTGACAGTCCTTGATACTATTATTTCACATGAGTGCCCATGTAACATAACATTGCAAGACCAGTTATCCACTGTACCATGATGTATTATGCCAACCTGTGATTTGTCACTATCTGTGCTGTCGAGTGTGTACGTCCAATTAAACTTTAGAAAAGGTACACAGTCGTTGGTGTCGATGACTTCCAGCCATACATGAGTGTGAGAAAAGAACAATTGTCAACACCACGAACCCTTATTATCTTTCGCACATTATACACTCAATCCATGTCTACACACCACTGCGTAGGTCAAGTTGACATTCCATACACTACAGTGGAGCACACAACACCATAGAGATCTTATCAACTGATGATGATGATGATGTCTGCTTCCATCCACTTATATCTATCTTTTGGTGGATATCATTAACGGGAATAAAAAAATCCAACGTTTATTCAACCTTATCAAAGAAACATAAAGCAGATGAGATACAACTCCGTCGTGATCTCACTCTGAAAAACGTAAATAATAGGAGGAGAAGAAACATGGAGATGGATTACCTGTAATCCCTCCTAGAAAAAGTGAAAAAATGCAAGGAGAAAAAGACATGGGCCATTTGAAAGACAGAATCTCAGTTCACTACATCACAGCTACAAGTCAATCAATCAATCAATCAATCAATCAATCAATCAATCAATCAATCAATACCCTTTAGCTCCCTAAGCAGCATACGCCTTCAACAAACACATGCCAAGTCCTCATGTCACGTGCCATCAGCTCAAGCTCTTTCCACTTCTTTCTCATCATTGTCACTTCTGTCTTCAGTTGTCTTCTCCATGTGTATTTGGTTCTACCTCTGCCTCTCTTTCCCTGGGGATTCCAGAACAAGGACTGCCTTGTAATGCTATCAACAGGTTTCCTCAGTGTGTGCCCTATCCATCTCCAGCGCCTTCTTCTCATCTTTTGTTCCACTGGCACTTGTCTGGTTCTTTTCATCAGTTCCACTTTAGTGACATTTTAATCCTTCTATTCTACACAAGCACCCATTTATGAAAGTCTGTAGCTTTTAGGTTGTTGCTTTTGTTTTTCTCCATGTTTCAGAGCCATACAATAGGACTGACTTGACATTTGTTGTTCTCCGTGTTTCAGAGCCATACAATAGGACTGACTTGACATTTGTTGTTCTCCGTGTTTCAGAGCCATACAATAGGACTGACTTGACATTTGTTGTTCTCCGTGTTTCAGAGCCATACAATAGGACTGACTTGACATTTGAGTTGAAGATTCCTATTTTTGTATTGGACTATTTCTCGATCTCCATATGTTTCTGTTGAGAGCGCATCATGGGGCGAAGCGATCTTGAAAAAGTATATTTGGAAAGATCGCTGTGCACCATGATGTGTCTCACCAAAACACAAAAACTATAGTCATGGACTATGACTAAGCACGGTAGCGAAGCATGACGAAAAAGGTCCATAGTTACGTTTTGAGTATTCAACGGTGTCGGCTGGTGTGGTAAAGTCCATGGACTAGGTGTAGAGAATTCTACTTATATAATGTATTGAAGAGTCTAGATTTCGAATAATAAATCAAGTGAGATTATAATTCAGTATGGGACAAACACATTTTCTTCAGGATATATGTAATCCACGGAAGTATGTATTGAGCGACATGTCAAGGTTAGCATAACCTGCATATAAAGCTATGAACATTTAAGGAATATATGTAATTGCCGACTAAAAGAAAGTGTGCACGAAGGCACCGAATTTTAATAAGATGAACATTGATGGAAAGTATAATATGTCAAGAAGGATTGGGAAGAATAAAGCAAATGGACGAAATTATTAATATGCTATAAAAGCACGAAGATATTATTCTTAATAGGATGAAGAAATTTGCAGATGTATGGAATTATTTATAAATAAAATATCGAAGGAAGGAATCGATATTCAATTGAAGATGTCAAATTATGTCAGAGCAGTGTATCGCTCATGATAGATAGTTTTGTGGTAAATAAAAATGAAAGTCGTTAAAACCAGAAGTCTTCAAAGAATCTTTCAAAGTTTCGGATTCTGTATTGTAATATTCAACAATTAACAGTTTATTCCAGCGAGTTGAAGAATACGACTATAAATATGTATAAGAACGATTACCCAGAAAAGTTCTAGCCAGTTTTTGTGGCAATACATCTACAAATAGAAAAGCCCTAGACAACATACAGACAACAAAGGAATTGTTCTTAACAGTTTCCTTAAGCAATTAAAGTTCCTCTGGCCTTTTGCATTCTTATTTTGATATCACTGTCTGTCGTAAATTTAGATAGGTATTTAAGGTAGATTTTGTCCCGTCTAAATAGAACAGCAAAAGTGGTGAATAAGTGAGAAATAAGGTATAAGAAATAGATTTCACGAGTGAATAGTTTAAGGGTAGAATCTGTCACTGGATTTGAGAAGACACTCTAGTCCAGCCTATCTTTACGACTGTAAGTTTATATTTGACAATCCTACGCTCCGTAAATATAACATCTACGTTTAACCACTCACGCACACACACAGTTATACGACAACAAGACGCACAAACGTGAAAACTATGGTAAAGGTAGTATGGGTATGGGCTGTGCTAACCAACACGATAAATCAAGTTTTTTATTTAGTTTATTATCATAAAACTCGTCACAACATCAAACATATATATCAATCAGTTAATAGAATCATAGGTTTTACAGAGTTATAAAGATATTCCCATAAATGCCCCCCCCCCCCCCGCCCCCCCCCCTTATAAAGAAAGAAAGTTAATAACCCATCGGGTCAAAGGTTAGCATTCATGGTATATAGAATAGATAGTTATAGTAAGGAACCAAAGTTTTACTTAAGCTATCCCAGTAAAATAATCAAGTTAGTGAACAATCAAAGAAGTTGGTACAATGATAATATGGAAAATAATTATTCAATCCTCTTTTCTCTCACTCTGTCAAACAAACCTGTGGCCACATCCAATCTCGCTTACCTATTAGTTGATAACCAACAAAGAAGAAGAAGCAAAGTGGAATCAATATATATGATATATATATATATATATATATATATATATATATATATATATATATATATATATATATATATATATATATATATATATCAACCACTCACATATACACTCACAGATAAGTGACGACAATTAGACGCACAAACGTGAAAACTATAGTAATTGAATAGGGATATTGGGACGAGCTGACCAACACCGGTAAATTACGTTTTATGTAAATTTTATTTTACCATAATGAAAACTTCACAACATCTAGTATCAAGTGTCGAACAAAAAAAAAATCATAAGTTACAGAAATAATTAAGAAATAGTCCCATAAGTACTATCTCCCCCTGTTGAGACAAGATCCCACAAAGAGAAGTTAATTTACCCCCAAAAGGTCAAAAGATTAGCACTATGGTATAGAATTTGACTATACTGTAAAGAACAGAGTTTCTACGTTATTCTATTCTGAAATTAGCAGTATTAGCAAACGAAAAAAGGAAAGGCATAAACAAAGTGAGTAAAATGGTTATACAATACATGAATTATTCATTCCTTCTTCCTCTCGCTCTGACAGACATGTGGCCACCTTTCAATCGTGCTTACCTAATTTGTTGATTAACATGTCTGGAACAGAACTCTTGAGTAAGCGCCACAGATCCAGTGTTGGTTTTATTTGGCAAAACAGGCCCCAGTTTTCCCAAATTTACTGATTTAATCCTCTGATTTTGGGAAACGCTTGCTTTGTTACTATTTTTATTGAATCTGTTCGTTTCACCTCAATTTGTCCAGACAGGTAAATATTCACGCGTTCTAGTGTTTGTGGCCGTATGACCGACCACCTGAGCATTTATTCGTGCTAGTGTCTAGTGATAATAAAATAATAAAACCATCATTCACTATTATGATAAATAAACAAGTAAGATTATTTTCTACAAATAAAATAAAAGAAAAGAAAATACACGTCCCAACTGAGAGCAGGGTGTAGAAAGGTGATGTGGTAACTAGTTCAACTTTGACATAACCCACGCCTAACATTTAGCGGGAGTTACTATCGTGATTTCAGTGACGTACACAGACACCCCTGCTCCCTGTGTAATAAAAGGATAGATTGACCAATAAAAAGGAAATAGAAAAATGTATTAACCAATAGAAAGCAGCCAGCTAAACAAGGCACTGCGAGGTCAGCTGCCGGCAAGATTCGATCGGCAGTGTTGGCAGAAGTCAGGCATGGCATACAGACGCGTTTTGTGAGTGAGTCTTGAACATTGGTTCAAGTAAATGTTATTTTGCTGGTTTCTTCATGAAAAAAGACCAACGTCTTGTATCGCCTTTTTAATTTCCAGCCCAACTCGTCTGATATTTTTATAAAAGGTCGCAATGACGCAAATTAACGAAGAATTGAAGGATTTTCATGAACGAAATCCAAAACTGCAAAGATATTAGAAGGAAAACTACAGGTGGTAACCTACACAAAAGAGATATGCAACCCTGGAAAAATTATCAATGATTAAACCAAGGATATTGACGATAAGATTAAATATTAATCGCCTCTATGGACTGAAAAGGTGATGGAAAATTCAAAGGGGCACAATGAACATTGTGGGATGGCTTGAATCAAATGACTGATCAGATTTTGTAACCATTTCTGTTGATACATTACATGCAATTTTCTGTTCTAAATAAAATGCAAGTTAACCTGATCCGGCTGTTGAATAATTCCTTACATGCTGGATCATGTAGGAAATTAGTATTTGCAAAAGGTACACAACTATCACTCTCCAAAACTTAACAACAATAGAGGAACGAACGGACTGGCACCCCACAACATAAACCAAGAAACTTTCATCTCTGGCGGACTTCAAGCCAGTCAAATATCTAACTTGGAATGAGAAAATAATCAAATAGAAGAAATACAATAACCCCACGGCTACATAGTAGATTAATTGGAACTTGTAGGGCCAGTTCTACACTGCACCCCTGCAACATATTAGATTAATTGATGCCGTACACAGTCCACCTTTAACCTGACGGCTACATATACACAGTGTCATTTGCTTGAAATTTTTCAATACTTAACGGAATGTCAGGTATGTAAATCTGTTCTGGATAAATCTTCGCGACAACACAAGTGGTCGGTAGTCGGGAAATGTTAGTGTTTGATATTTTTCGCCACTGCGGGCTGACTTAAAGACCCGCTCTTAGCTGAAGAATGTTTGTATTGCGTCTGTTAGACGTAGACTTAGACCCGTTTTTTTTTTCTAAGATTTATATGGAAGCCGCTGGTAGGTTTTGGGTATGTGACCCAGTACTAGATATAGGAAGAAAAAATACAAAATACTTAACCACCATAAAGTATTCCCAATCCTATCCTAACCCGCGTAAAATATAATATTATTATCCACTTCGGTTATTTAATTTTAATTAGAAACTACAAGCTTAGAGTTTATAATATCGTTTAAAACCCCCGAGAAATAAATTTTAGTCATTTACAAAATTAATCATCGTGAATTTGAAATAAATATATATTTCGTCAGGACTCATAATGAATAGTGCATTTACTAGTCGATCAAAATATCTCTTACTGGTTAATATCAGTTAGTTAGATTAACGCTAATGCCGGAACAATTTTGCTATAGATTATTTTAATTCTGCTAGTCAATTAACACACAAAAAAATCCTAGTGAAATATAATTGACGGACCTTAACCAGTAAATCACTCTACACAGAAAAATCTAAGTGAAATATAATGATGGACTTAACAATTAAATCACTCAAACTTCTAGTATAATATTTACAGCAAACACAGAAATTGGACTTTAACAATGGTCTAGAAATCGAAGCTAGCTGGTTCTGAATAATTCTTTGGGTACTGAATAAATGGATTTTAAAGGATGCGGTATATATATTAAATTAGTAGAAATTCACTAGCACTTGCTAATTTTACGCCTTCGCTCAGATTTCGGGGATTTTCTTCGGTCGATCTGCGAATCAAAGCTAAAATTGCCACCTTTTCCCCGCCTGCAGACTCTGGCAACGAGCGAACGGTCTTTTGATCTGGCGACTCTCACCGTATTTACTCACGTTCCGAACAAACGGAGGTAAGGGGGGTTAACTGTGATTCTCTTCCCTTTTTCTCAGATTAATTCCCCCTGACCAATGTCTACCGAAAATACGTCTTAACTTCATTATCTTATCTCCCCCTTTGCCAAAAGTACGACTTTTTGAATAGTCGTCTTTGGTTCTCTACAAATCTACCACCCCGTCCCCTCTCTACGCGTTCCGTCTACCTGTCACTGTTACAACGGTCTGATTGTAAACGTTCCTAGTGCCTATAAGACAGTAGAGAAAGACTAAAAAAATAGGCGTGGCTAAATTAATAAAGAGACAGATATCTAAATGTAGGAGGGTTTTACGTTAACAAAACGTGCATAACTAATAAGAAAGCCCGGTGAAAGCCAGGTGGAAGAAAAATGTAGATATATGAAATCTATTTTCATAATATCCTGTCACAACGTATTGGGTATGAAAACAGTGTCACATCCGATCGTTCAGGTAGCAAAATATAATTCGTGCTCTAGTGTTCACAGCAGACAGTAAATAAAGTACTTTATCAGAAGCTAAAGGTAAACATCCGGTAAGTAACTGTTAGCAAGAGATAATGGTGATGGTGAAGGTATGGTTTTGTTTATTGATTTTTTCTCTCTAGTGTTGAGTGCCGATTTTTTTTAACAATGTATTCTCCGGGATAAATCCACTTGGAACCACAATTGTCAGTAGTCAGAAAAATATTATATTATGTGTATATAGTTTTGCCGCTGCGGGCTGGTAACTTGAATACATAAACAATCTGGGTATCGTGTTTGTCCAGTTATAATTTAAATCTTATTGTTTATCGGTTAGGACTTTCTCTGTATGAATCAAGAGGACCCAACAGGTCAACATTAAAAAAACCCGATAGTAAATAGAAATAGTTTCTAGTACGATTAGGTCGTGTTTAGACCGTGTTTTGCCGCTGGTAGCTGGTTTGTGATCCGCCTTAATAGGAAGAAAAACAACATGTAACCACAATATACATATCCTATCCTATCACGCGTAAAAGTAAAATCTCTTATCCACTTGTTATTAAATTAGATTTGAAACCACAAGTGTCTAGTCTATCTTATCGCTTTGCTCACTGTTACGGGGTTTGATTAGGTATGCAACTTCCCCCCCCCTTTCCTCTCAGTAGAACACTCAGCGCACAGTATCAGTGTTTATTCTAATTATGACTCTTCTTATCAAAAGATCACTCGTAATTCCTAGCTATTCGTTTCGCCACAAGATATTACACTAGTCACTTATAAAATTACACATACTGGATAGAAGTGAATAGTATTCCGTCAATTATCAAGCGCTTAGCGTATTTACCAGTCACTTAAAACATCTCTTACTGGGTGATAGCGAGTAATTAAGTTTACGTTACAGCTGGAAAAATTAGCTATATGTTATTTAATACGCTAGTCAATTAACACAGAAAATCCCAGTGAAATATAATGAAGAACTTTAACACATTAAATCACTTAAATGCTAGTATATAATTTACCGCAAAACCGAGAAAAGAAACTCCACGAAATCTAAGTAATCCTCTTTGCACTAAGGCTCTCTGATGTCGAGCTAGATATTTCAAAATTTCCTGAAGCGACTAGATACTGATTTTGAGGAGATAGAATATATATACAGAAATAGTGTAATCTCGCTGGACTATGACGAAAGTCGCGCCTCGGGCAAATCAGTGGGGTTTTCTTCCAAGATAAAGAACTTCCTTCGTTCGCTCTGTTTGCCGGTGTCAATCGACAACAAAGGTTTCTGATCTCGGCGATCGTCTTCCCTGTATATACGACATCACAGGATTCACTCGAGCTTTTGGGGAACTTCAAAGCCGTTACCTTCCGCGTGTATTGGGCCCGTGTATTCTGTCAGTTGTTGTAATTCTGACAGCTCTGCTTGCATCGAGCTTCAGGTAAACGCACTTGGTTCGTCCCATTGAAAGCGATGACAGTGGCGAATCTTGTTAGACGCTCATCAGCGCGTGACACAAGAAAAATAGGCGTGGCTAAAATATGAGCTAGACAGATAGCGAAGAATTCCTGGGTTTGACATAACAAAACGTGCATACTAATGAGGAAACAAGGTTAAACGAAATGAGGGGCAAAGTTGGGAAGCAAGCGGACGGATTTATGTAGTCTATTTTACATAACATGTCACACTGTCCCTCCAAATTTGTCTATATTGCTGCCAAGATATGTGTATGATTCTACTTAAAGTAAAACAGAGTGTAGGAAAGTACACACGACTGCAAAGCCCGCATTCCTCATTGTTCCCGAACGTCTCAGACGGGCCTCCGTGCGCAATTCTTAACCCTTTGAAAATAAAGTTTATTCGTTCGTTCGTTCTCTTAAGAGATAAAGAAAGATTACGCCCATGTGTCCACCAGGCATATCGCCTGAAGCGACTAAAATGAGGTTGTGTCTGAGAATGGTATCTTGTGACAGAGAATTATGAAAAATAGATTTTATCATCTACATTTTTCTTCCACCTGGCTTCACCTTGCTTCCTTATTAGTTATGCACGTTTTTTAACGCAGAACTCTCCTACACTTAGATATCGACCTCTTTCTTAATTTAGCCACGCCTTCTTTCTTTTCTCTACACTTTGAATGTTTACTATGATGCACGTAGCGAGAGAGAAGGGGGAGATGAGCTAATGAAGAAAGACCAAAGGGGGCGATAAGTTGAAACGTATTTTCGGTAGACATTGATCAGGAGGAATTAATCTGAGTAGAAGGGGGAGAGAATCTGAAAGACGGGGAGATAAATTACAATTTCCCCCCCCCCCCCCCACCCCTTATCCATTCGTTCGTGGAACGTAATTAAGCTACAGAACGACGAAGATCTAAGACTGTCCGCTCGTTGCCAGAGTCCAGCAGGCTGCGAAAAGGTGGCAAATTGTCCTTTCATTCAGAATTTGAACACAGAAATCCCCAAAGGTGTATGTGTAACACTGGTCAGCGACTTTTCTACCATTTTAATATATCTGCCTTTAAAATCCATTATTCAGTACCCACAGATTTTTCAAGAACCTACTAGCTTCGATTTCTAGAGCATTGTTATAGTGGATTTCTTAGTATTTTCGATTTGGAGTAGTTCAATTTCTGTGTTTGCGGTAAATATTATAATAGAAGTTTGAGTGATTTAATTGTTAAGTCCGTCATTTTATTTCACTAAGGTTTTTCTGTGTAGAGTGATTTAATTGTTAAGTCCGTCATTATATTTCACTAGGATTTTGTGCTAATTGACTAGCGAATTAAAATAATCTATAACTAAATTGTTCCGGCTGTAGCGTTAATCTAACTAACTGATTTAACCAGTACGAGATATTTTAATCGACTAGTAAATGCACTATACATTTTGAGTACTGACGAAATAAATATTTATTTCTAATTCATTATGAGTAAATTTATAAATGACTAGCGCTTATTTCACGGGGTTTTTTGTTAACGGTAAATAAGCTATACCCGGTTAGTTCTATTCAAAGTTAAATAACCGAGTGTATAATAAATTATAATTCTGCGCGGGTTAAGTAAGATAGAATAGTGGTGTAGTGGTTATTGTGATTATATGGTTATTTCTTTTTTTCCCAGATCTAGTACTGGGTCACTTTCCCAAAAATCTACCAGTGATCTAAGCCTACGCCTAAACCTGAATAGGAGAATAACGGATCTAAGCCCAAAAGTGCAAAAATAGCATTCATATATATATATATATATATATATATATATATATATATATATATATATATATATATATATATATATATATATATATATATATATATATACACACACACACAGTAGAACCTCTATAAGTTGACCACCCAAGGGACTGTAGCAAACCGGTCAACATACGAAGGTGGTCAACATACGGAACGAGGCCTATTGTTCTGATACTTTACTTCCTTGAACAGCTTATATTGGAGAATACAGTATCATACGAAATCATACATAATCACAACATCAAATCAAATCATCAACATCTGTTTTATCATGGTTTAATTATTCTTTCTGAAAAAGGAGAACTCCGCCCATGCCGGTCCCAAGCCCGGATGAAAAAGGAGGAGGGCGGCCTGCATGGAGGCCGTAAGGAGGCAGCCCCTCCACCATGCAAAGGCACAACAGGCCAATCACCTGTTTGCTTTAAACCACGATTACGAGTAACACAAGAGAGATGAATGGAACCAGGCCAGGAGGAAGACAGCCGATAGAATAGTCTGGCGCTCTCTCTTCCAAACCTCTACACCTCACGGTAGAAGGGGAACGACTAAGTAAGTAAGTAAGAAAAAGGAGTCAATCTTGGTCTGTGTCTTATTCTTATTACAAACATAAGTGGAGAAAGCACTCTCAACGCTTGCTACACCACTCAACATACCTGGGCATTTTTCCACAGCAAATGACTTCAACTGCATTATCAGATGCCTGACAGTTTCTTCTTTTGGAGTCACTGCAATTTCTGTGTCATCGTCACTTGCTTCTTCAACTTCACCAGCTGCTTCATGCACTGTTATATGAAGTTGCTTCCACAGGCGGACCACAGATCTGTGTTTTATTAATGACCGACTGCAGGAGCTGGGCCCGGTAGCAGGGCCGGATTAAGCTAGTGCGGGGCCTGATCATATGTTAAGAAAGGGGCCCTATATTTAAAAAAAAACACAATAAAACAACACAAACATATTTGAAAACATACATTTTTAATTTGCATAGTAATTATCATTATCAATTAATTCGTTCTTGTAATCCTATAAACTTGCCACTCATGTTGCTGGCGTTGTCATAACTTTGATATCAATGTCAATGTCATTTGCCTTTAAAAAATTAAGTAGACTTTTAGTAAGCTGTTCAGCACTATGACCTTCCATATCCAAAAATGTCACAAATCTTTCAACTGGTCCAGATGGCACAACATAGCGCAGAGTCAAAGTCAGCTGGTCCATATTAGATATATCTGGAGTAGAATCCAATGAAACGGAATAATACTTGTATTTCTTCACTTCACAGAGAATGTGATCCAGTATGCTGGATCCAATCAGATTGATGAATTCCTCACACGTTGTTTTAGATAGATATGATGTATGTCCAAATCCTTTGTTTGCATGAGTGCTTATATGCTCTGCCAGAAAAGGGTCAAACTTGGCCAGTAATTCTAACAACCCTAAGTAATTCCCGTTATAAGGGTACCCAACAATTTCATCACTGCCACGAAATGAACTCGTTCTGCTAAAAACTTCACAAGTTCAATTATTCGCTCTAGAAGTTTGTACCAATACTTTTCTTGAATGTCCATTTGTTTCACAAGATGGGAATCGACACGTTCACCTTTGTTTTTACGCATGAACAGTGAAATTAAAGCTTGTCTATGTGAGGAGCTTTCTTCATGTCGACGCAATAGATTGCTTGCATTTTTCCAGTCATTAAACCCTTCCACAGTAAACTTTGATGAACATTCTGAACTCATAAGCTTGCATGGGAAACAGAATAGGCGCCCTTTACTTTCTGAATAGCATAACCATTTTCTTGCATGTTGCTTGTTTGTAAGTTTATGAATATGTGTAAAATAAGACTTCTGACAGTATCGAGTTTTCTTTTCAGTGTCATACAATCGCACGGATGAAGAGAAGGCACTTTCTTCATGTCGACGCAATAGATTGCTTGCATTTTTCCAGTCATTAAACCCTTCCACAGTAAACTTTGATGAACATTCTGAACTCATAAGCTTGCATGGGAAACAGAATAGGCGCCCTTTACTTTCTGAATAGCATAACCATTTTCTTGCATGTTGCTTGTTTGTAAGTTTATGAATATGTGTAAAATAAGACTTCTGACAGTATCGAGTTTTCTTTTCAGTGTCATACAATCGCACGGATGAAGAGAAGGCACTATCAACATGTTGACATTTTTCACTTCCCTTGGATATGCAATATTCACGCTCACAGTCATCTATATTTTTCGGCCAGTCACCAATATCATTAGAGTACTTCTTCGTTTCACTTATTCTTTCACATTCAGACTCAGTGTATACTGGGTTTTGCTGTATGTTTTCTGCTGCACAGCCTGCACTAGTACTAGTTGTTCCTGTACTTCCAGCTTCAGCGGTTAGAGTACCACCACATGAACATCAAAATATTCTGTCAGCTTACGTGTTTTTGATATCACAAGTTGATCTCTTCTTTCTTTTTCTTCCTTCGCTTTACGTTTTTCACTTCCAGAAGCATAATTACGTCCAATATCTCTGTGTCTACTGCTCATTTTGTGAGTTTTCTAACCTTACAAATCAAGAAATTTTAATCAAGATCGAAAGAGAGTGCGAGCACGCCGTATACCTCAATTAAAACAGGAAGTTTCCGTTTCCTAAATTCTAGTTTTTATTGTTAATGCAAATTCATTTCACAAAGAACGAAACAAAATTAGAGGGGCAGTCGCCTAGAGTCAAAAAAGTGGCTTCCGTCCAAACGTGACCAAATTTTCAATGCCACTTAAATGGCTTCCGTCCGCAAACAGTTAAGATTAAAATAATGAAGAGTCACACTAAGTCACCCTCTTGTGCTCTTTCTCTCACAATTTCGTGACACCAAATGAAAAGGCGCTAAAGATGGCATAAATCACCAACCCGGTCAGGAGCTTCGCTCCTTCCCATCAACGCTCGTATTAGAAGATGACCAAAAAATTATGTACATATTTATTGGCGCGGGGCCCCTAAAAGCGCGGGGCCCGTAGCATATGCTACTTGTGCTACTACGTTAATCCGGCTCTGCCCGGTAGTGCATTTTAAATGTTTTGATGATGCCTTGGTCAAGAGGTTGGGTTTTTGAGGTCGTGTTTGGAGGCAGAAATTTCAGTGTCACGTTTGTGAGATGTTCCACTTATGGGTGGCCAGGACAGTTGTCTACTGTCAGTAGAATAGACCATTTCTTCTTCTTCATTTCTCGGTCGATACCCCTTACCCACTCCTCAAATAGAGCGCCAGTCATCCATACAGATTTGTTTGATCTCCAAGTGACGGGGAGGTCTTCGGGCTTCAGGTTCTTGAATGCGCGTGGCTTTGCCGATTTACCAATCACCAAGGGCTTTAGTTTCTCTCCGGTTGAGCTAGCGCAAAGCATAACTGTGAAACGTTCTTTGGAAAGTTTTCCGCTTTTACATTTGTCACCCTTCATGTCGAGGCTCCTGTCAGGCATCGCCTTGAAAGAGTCCGCACTCGTCAGCATTAAAAATGTCGTCGTTTTTGAAGCCTCTGGCGAAGTAAGGAAACTTTTTTATGAACTCTTCCACAGCTTCTACTGGAACTTCATTGGATTCACCACACAACACTTTCTGGGAGATCGCGTGTCGCAGTTTAAATTTCTCGAGCCAACCACTTGATGCTTGGAAATCTTCTGCAACCCCGAATTCCCTTGCGAATTTTTTAGCAACTTCTTGAATCATCGGCCCGGTGATTCGGGCGTTAACTGCCCTCATTTGTTTGAACCAGTTTAATGTGGCTTCATTGACTTCATCTAGGGGAGTTTTCCTCCTTTCCGCTGTAGATCTCCGCTTTCCTTACCACATCTCCCCAAGTACTCATGTTTACGTTTTTGGATGTTGCTAACTGTGGTCTTGCTAACCCCAAAATGTTCTGCCGTCTTTCTTTGGCTGCTGCTTTCCAGAAAATGTAGAAGAACAACCTTTTCCTTCATTGTCAGCTTGAGTTCTTTCCTTTTGGCCATCAAAAAGGTTAGGTTAATTTTATCAACGATAAAGTGTATAAAACACAGTCTGAGAGAGAACCTACAGTTTAGTAATTGAATTACTATCAACCGGCAGGGTAGTCATAGCAAGAATAAAAATTTTCCTTAGAAGTTGATCTTTTCATACTGCATGTTTGCGAAAAAATCAAAGAGGTTAGGTTAATTTTCTTTGTCGGCAAGCATCATTCGAAAAACGGTCAGAAAGCCTCTGCCGACAAAATTCAAAGACATTGATTTTTTAAAAACGGGTCAAGTAATAGAGGGTAAATTACTATTGTGTGTCATAGTCCAAGTGGTCAAGATACAAATTACAGAGGTGGTCAACTTATAGAGGTCGTCTTCCATTGAGTACATGTGGTGCGTGTCCGGTCTATGAAAATGTGGTCAACTTCGGGAGGTGGTCAATGTAGGGTGGTGGTCAACTATGGAGGTTCTACTGTGTGTATATATATATATATATAGGGTCTTCAAGGTGAACCTGTCTGGCCTCTTGTTTACACCCAGAAAGAGACAGAGTACCAACCCAAAGAATATTAAGAATAACTTTTTAACTGGGCCTATAGCTATCCAGATTTCTTTTTCCCAATTTCATTTACATTCAGCCCGTTGTGGCGACAAAATCAAACATTAACATTTCCCGACCATCGACCATTTGTGGTGTGACAAGGAATTTTATACTGAGAGAATTTACCGACCTGACATTACTTTATGTAAAATGGAAATCTCAAGCTATTGACACTGTGAGCACTGTTAATTTTCTTACCTGGAGTAATTAATGTGACATAAACAGAGATCCTAATAACAAGTAACGAAATAAAAGTTCCCCGAAGAAGAGGATTTAATCAATTTTTGTGGAGCTGGGGTTTATTTTGCCAAAATAACACTGGATTTGCTGTGTGACCCATGAAACTATGTTCCAGATGCTGTTAGATCTACAATTCGGTAAGAACGAATGAACGTGGCCACGGTCGACTGAGAAGAGAGGAATGAATGAATGAATAATTCTCTCTATTGTATAATCCATGTACTCACATTGTTTATTTCTTATTTGGTTTTGCTAATGCTGTCCATTTCAGAATAGATTAACTTATAAACTCTGTTCTTTACAGTATATGCAAATTCTAGACCATCGCGCAAATCTTTTTGACCTTTTGGGGCGTTAATAACTTTCTTCTAACGGGATCTTGTCTCAACAGAGAGAGGGGTATTACACTTATGAGTCTATTCCTTTACTAATTCTAATACCTATGATTTTTTAATATTTTTTGTTTGTTTGATATTCAATAATAGCTGTTGTAAAGTTTCTTTATGGTAAATAAAATTTACATAAAACTTAATTTAAAAGGTGTTGGTCAGCTCGTCCCAAATATCCCTATTCCATTAATATAGTGTTTCACATTTGTGCGTCTAATTGTCGTCACTTATCTGTGTATGTGTATGGGAGTGGTTGATATATATATATATATATATATATATATATATATATATATATATATATATATATACCTCTATTTATATATATATTAATATATAAATAGAGGTATACTGTCTGACAAACAAAGTTCTGTTGTAGATATAGGCTGGACTATAGAGGATATTCTCAAAATCCAGTGACAGACTCTACCTTCTTCACCATTTTTCACTCGTGAAATCTATTCCTTTACCTTATCTCTCACTGAGTTACCACCTGTTCTAGTTCTATTCAGACGGGACCACAATATATCTTAAATACCTATCAAAAATCTACGACATATCTCCTGTTGCTACAGAAACCTCCTGAGATGGTTTGGCCATGTCTGCAGAATGGGAGAAGATCGGCTACCACGGCAAGCATGGGAAACTAAGAGCCAGAGATCCAGACCTCCAGGACCACCCAAAGTCCGCTGGGAGGACAACAATAGACAATCTTTGAAGGACCGAGGACTAGAATGGAACTATGCCAGGAGGAAGACAGCCGATAGAATAGTATGGCGCTCTCTCTTACAAACCTCTACACCTGGCGGTAGAAGAGGAACGACTAAATAAGTAAGTTCGTTTATAGCTTCTGTCCCTTCATTCGTTTTATTTTTCATAAAAAAATTTTCTTACACTTTTCCATTGTATCAGTTTCGGTGCTACGACCCGCATCCTTCATGTTAGCTTCTGTTATAACTTTGGTATTTCTCTCTGGACCGGCAAATTTGGCACAGTGGTTAGAACGCGTGCCTCTCGCGGAAAAGCTACCGAGCTGCGAGTTCGAAACCTGGTAGCGTAAGTCTCCAGTGTACCCCCATCTTGTAAATAAGTCATGGTTCTGCTCTTGAGTTAGGGAAGGCAAAGTCAACGAGGTCACCCTAACTTATAAAGATAGAACCGGTATAGTGTAGTCTTTAACACTGAACTCCACTATGGAAGTATCTGTTGTTGAAAAAATTGTTATCTTTAAGTGTCCGATTGGCAGAGTGGTTAAAGCGCTTGCCTCTTGCGGCAACGTTACCGGGTTGTGGGATCGAAACCTGGAACGTCACGCTCCAGTCTGCCCAGCTGTAAAAGGGTACTTGGTTTTGCTCTTGAGTTATGGAAGGCAAAGGCAGCAAATAAGAAAACTGGTCACCCCACCTCATAAAGCTGGACCTATTATGGTGAAGTCTAACACTTCACTCCACTATCTGATATAAGATTATCTTTACCTTACTTCCAGGAACTGTTTGGTACACCACGACATGGTACCATATTCTCTTAATGTTTGTATTTTATGCCACATAAAACAAAAAGTATTTGCTGCGTACAGTATTTATATCACTTGAATATTTTCTTCAACCGACGAACACAAATTTTATATTAAATACGAGATATTTTCTTACACATATCCATTTTCATTGCTCGTTTTTGTAGTGGATTTTGATGGTATTGTATGGTTGAGATGTTACCTAGTGTAATGAATGAGGTCAGCTGTGAAGGCTCCTGAGATAAATGTTGATGCGAATTACAGAAGGCCCTTCTTACTACCACTTACGACCTCAAACATATCTTTTTTTTTCTCTACTAATATGAATGTAGCTACGTTAAAAGTCTAGGGTACTGAAATGTATTGTGTTGTAGTAGATTACCCACACACACAGATATTTAATAAGTCTAATAATAATAATAATAATAATAAAATTTATAACACACTGAACTAACTCAGGCTGTTTTAGTTTTAAATATTAAATCTTTTGTTAAATTTATTTGTTCTGAACCAAATGTTTGTTGGTCAGAACATATGAAATATTATGGAGTTATAAATGGAATGCATAATTATATGACATAATAAAATGGAATGTGATTACAAAGGTATGTTATAAGTCTGGTTAATATTAATTATATTAGATTGTCCCAGGAGAACTATTACTGAATGTACTGTTGGGGTGGTATCATCACGCCCACTCTGTGACTACCAAAACATTGTCCATTGACTTATGGGATGAATACATGGTTTATTTTCCCACAATGGTATGTCTTTATTAAAGGGTGAATTAGTTGGTGAATTAGTTGGTGAATTTCCAGCAGGCCAGAATCTCACGTATCTCGACTGCGTCGATCTTGTACAGGAATCTGGTGGCCCCTCCTCTCCGTTGCTGGAGTACAATATTCGGCTGCTCTGACACAATGTTAGACTGCACTGGTCCACGCTTGTGTATTTCACAACAGCATTTGGCACCTCTTCGGTGCCAAACAGAAACTCACAATTCAGAATTCAGAATTGAGAACACAGTTAATATCTAGCAAAACTCAGCTGAGCTGCTGGCTATCTGATGGCGTCCCACTAAATGTATAGAAATACTTCTGGAAACAACACCACAGGTAATAAACCACTGTGTCTCTGGACAGTCTTGTTCAGCTCTCAGTCAAGTATGTATTATTGTCTGTTGGTCCGTCTGTCTCTACTTGTTTTTTCATAAAAAAACACGCTTGGTTCTTGGGCCAACTCCATGCAATACCCTACACACTTCTGCCTCCGAAGTTATTTTTAGCTACAATTCTCCACCTTGCCCCTCTCTTTAATTACAGCTCGATTTTTGCAATTGCGTCTCAAGGACGAAAATTTTGAAACTTTAGTGACATTTTTTAACAGTGCAGTCGCTCGTCTGATATGAACAACACAGTCTTTTGTCAATATCTTCCTTATTATCTATCCGTCTGTATAATTTAAAGTATATTATTTCGCTGCTCAAGATGGGCTATCAAACTAGCTAGGTTTTATATTCATAACATTATTATTAAGAAAAAATTACTTTTTCAAGGTTAGTTTTTTTCTTTTGAAATCTGTTCGAGAACCTTCTCCACGGCGTTTGCCGCTGAATTCAAATAACAATCAAGTATCGTAAAAGTCCAAGAAATGACTGTTTCTGACAAGAGCTAAAGTCGTTTTTTGTCCATTTCCTTACCTTGTGTCAACTAGTGACGTGAATTTTTTTTTCTCTTTTACTACCAATTGCGTCTTTTAGCCTTGCTATCTTCAAACACGTGTTCAGTCATATTTTTCCTTTTGTGTTCTCCGTTTTCTCTCCCGTCTACAAAGGGTAAACGTTTCGTCTGCACGTCTAACTCGTTAGTTTTAAATGGCGGGTAGGAAATGCTGGCATGGGCGAGCATGTCTCCTAGTATCTTACGCATTATTTTTAACCCTACATTTTATCGTTAAATTTGGAGATATTTTAACGTTGTATCATGGTAAATTCATCACACATCTCCCCACCTGAGAACATGCACTACGGCAAGTTCCAAAACCAGTGATACACATAGATAAAATTACTCCTCACGCCTGCCACTACTCTAATCTTGATCACAGGGGTGCCGACTGAGGAAATCTGCACCGACATTCAATGACCCTGGGATGTATTCGATAATAAACTGATAAGGTTGCAATAATAAAGTCCATCTCAACAATCTTGCGTTTTCATGCTTAGCCTGAGATAAGAATACCAGGGGCTGATGATCCGTCTGGACCACAAAAGTCCTACCATACAGATAGATTTGAAACTTTTTTATCGCCCAGATTAACGCTAAACATTCTTTTTCGCTTGTGGAATATCCTTGCTCCGCTTTATTCAATTTGCGGCTTGCATAAGCGACTGGGTTCAGTTCCCCATCGGGTGAAGATGACCTTTGCAACAAAGCCGCCCCGAGGCCTACATTACTTGCATCTGTTCTCACCACGAAGTCCTGTGTCAAATCAGGCAATTTGAGAATAGGCTTGCTAGTGAGTTTATCCTTCAACTCTTGAAACGCCACTTCACATTGCGCAGTCCAAACAATTTTATCTGGAAGTCCCTTGCGAGTCAGATCAGTCAGAGGAGCACAAATAGAGTTAAAATTTTTGATATATTTTTGGTAAAATCCACATAATGACACGAATGATCGCACGTCCTTTTTTGTTTGTGGTCTAGGTGCTCTCTGCAGTTTTTCCAAGTTCTTGGGGTCAGGGGTCATGTTACCCTGATATACAGTGTGTCCCAAGAATTCCAACTCTTTGCATCCAATACAACATTTTGTTGGCCTAGCAGTTAAGTTCGCTTCCCTAAGCCTATCAAATAACATTTTTAGAGAGTTAATGTGTTCTTCAAATGTCTCTGTGGCGACGAGAATATCATCCATGAAATTCGTGATACATGGGTTATTCAAGGGGTCCAACAATTTGCGCATCGTCCTTGAAAATACACTCGGAGCATTTTTCAATCCGAATGGTAGCATGTTGAATTCATAATGTCCTTCCGAGGTGCTAAAAGCTAAATAAGGTCTCACCTCAGGCTTCACTGGAATCTGGTAATAGCCTTTACTAAGATCCACCTTTGAAAAGTATTTTGCCTTGTTTAATCTGGCAAATAACTGTTTTGTGTCTGGTAATGGATCCACTTGTCCTTCTGTGACAGCATTCAGTTTCCTGTAATCTATGCACAGTCTGTGTTCCCCAGACGGTTTCCTCAACAAAACTACACTGGAGCTAAAAGATGATTCACTGTGTGAAATAATCCCCTAGGATGTAATGGGTATTCATGTGAGGTGAGTGGTTCCTTTTGCATTTGAGTTGCGATAGCCAAGGTCAGTAAGGGGGTGCTTTCCTGGAGTGGTCTGTCCAGATACTTCTTTAACAGGTTTAGATGATAAACTTTCTCCTTCCCCTTTTTGTCAATTTTATAGTTTGTTCTAGACACCTTCTCTAGAACCGTATATGGACCTTGCCATCCAATTTGTAATTTATTCTGGCTGCCGGGTAGTAGAAGAAGCACCTTCTCTCCCACAGCTAATTCTCTGTCCTTTGCCTTCCTATTAAAATAGGCTGCATGTTTCTTCCTGGCTTGTCTCAAATTATCATTTGCCAGTTTCCATCCAGCTTTCAGACGAGTGGTCAGTTCGTTCACATATTGATACGATGAGGTAACAGTCTCTTCTGCCTTCTCATCTGTCCAGGTCCTTAATAAACTACATCTGGACTTTTAATTTTCCATACTTATTTTTCATGGCACCCATCGGATCCCTTCCATTAGAAGCCTTATAATGAGGACTTTTCTTCCTAGAATCATCACTCACAAATCGACCACTACCAATTTTCTTCTTGGGTTTGTCTCCCCACTTTAGATTGCTTGTGAGAGATCTTCGCTCTCTTTAGTTTCCTCCAGTTGATATAAGGTTGACCGAGGGATTGTCAGCTTATTCTGGGATAAATTTCCTCTTTGTACTCGTCGCATAGTGGCTATGTTAATCCATTCAAGTGAAGACTGGGTGTGAAAAGGGGGCTCCCATTGCACTTTGTCTACCTGAGTATAATAATTTTCCCTTCCAGGCCTAAGTTTGCCCCGTGGCGTTTCTAGGTCCTGCACATATTTTCCCTTTGTGGGTGTTCCCTCATGAAATACGCCACATGCTTCTACAAAGTTTTCAATATCGACATTTACGTCGGGCCAATAGTATTTTCGAGCAACTTTTTGGCAGATGGTACCGACTTTCTCATGGTCACCATCTTTTCCAACATGTAAGCTCCTTATTAAATTTGCCCTATATACCTTGGGAAGAACCAACTGTCCGTGAACAGTGGATCTAGTTCCTGTCTTCCTATATAACAATCTGTCCTTCATAAAGTATTCCCCCTTGCTTGGAGGTGTGTGGCATTTGGGCAATTTTTTAAAACATGGCTTGAGTGTCCTATCCTCAGCCTGCGCCTTCCTCATCTCCTCTGGATGAACATTTATAGGTTCACCTTCTTCCTCCTTTTTCTGTGACCTGGTCTGTACTGTCGCCATGATCACAGGTCTCTCGGGATTCCCCAAGAAGACGTACCTACACCCCAATATCAGAGGGTAGATTGGTTCATCTATCACTGCTGCTCTGATTTCTCCTTCCACATAGCGAGTTTTCACCGTTATCCTTGCGATGGGAAGTGTCATGAGTGGTATGTCCTTAGTCGCCCCTTGTATTTCCACTGTTTCTGTGGTATACTGACTTGGGTCCACTAGGCTAGACTTCACAACTGAATCATAATCCAAACCTGTATCCTAAAGGCACCTTATGGTGACCCCATTACAAATAACATCCTCACAAACTGGGGGGGTGATAAGGTTCCTGCTGTCCATTAGGATTAACCTTTAATCTCTGAGTCCCCGACTTCATTGCAGCAATGTTTGAAGGTTTCCTTCTACAAAATTCGGTGTTATGGTTGTCTTTCTTACACCATTTGCACCATCTTTTCCCTTGGTTTAACGGTTTTCTTTCATTAAATTTTTGGTCATTGAACTGTGAGTTTCTGTCACGATAGTCATTTCTTGGCCTTTCAAAGTTTGTCCTGCATTTATTACCCTGTTCTCGGTTATCAAATTTATTAAATTGCTGTGGAGCTTTAAAATTTTCTATGTGCTTCTTTTTAGTGCCACTTACCTCTGCCTGGGCTGCCTGATACCTCTCAGCGACATTTAAAACCTCCCCCAACCTCTCTGCACCTTGTTCCATGAGAAATTTTCTCAAGTCTGGAGCCATGGACTCTCTTAATTGCTCTATCATGATCATTTCTTTAAGATCTTGGGTCTTCCCCAGAGCAGTCCATTTCTCCAAATAGGTTTCCAGTCTGGCAGAGAATTGGTGGTATGTCTCCCCAGACAACAGTTTGGCATTTCTAAATTTCGTACGGTAAAATTCACCATTTTTTCGTATCTTAATAACAAAGCCTGCTTTAGCATGTCATAATTGTCTTGGTCTTCTCTGTTCATTTTTGCGAAGACTTCATAAGAAGTACCTCTCAATCCCTGTGATAACTTTAAACTCCACCTCTCTCTCTCTAACCCATATGTAGTAGCTAATAACTCAAAACGACTGAGGTACCCCTCGATGTCATCGTCTTTCTCAACAAAATGGTCTAAATGAAACCCCATAGCTGAGTTTGAGACTCCCTGACTGGGCGTAGCATCTGAGGCAAAAGAGCTGGCACCATTTTCAGGAGCATGGCCTTGTAATTCCAGCTCCCTTAGTCGTAATTCATGCTCCCTTTGCAACCTTCTATCTTCTGCCTCCCTTTCGGCAGTCAACCTTTTATCTTCTGCCTCCCTTTCGGCCTTTTTATCTTCTGACTCCCTTTCGGCAGTCAATCTTTTATCTTCTGCTTCCCTTTGCTGTCGTTTTTCTTCTGCCTCAATCTGCAGCCTCTTAAGTTCTCTATCAGCCTCAATTTGTAACCTCTTCTCTTCAGCTAACCTCCTATCTTCCCTTTCAATATACTTGTCACATTCAGAAGTCACATACTGAATTAAAGCCTGACCCTCCATGTTCATCTCCCTCGCCGTTAGCACAGCAGCTGATCTGAATTTTGCCAGGTCAGCCATCAGACAAAATAACAATGACCCAGGTAAATCTAATTACTTAATGACAGGTAATTCTAATTATCAAATGACAGGTAATTCTAATTAATAAATAGACCAAGGTAATTCTAATTAATTAAATTGGCCAAGGTAATTCTAATTAATTAATTAATTAATCAATTACCACTGGCTGTGAAGATTCACCAACTTTGATTTTCCACTTTTATATTAAGGGACCCTTTTAAATTTTTACAATTTGTCCCCACTAGGAGATTCTAATATTTATGATTATCTAAATATCCCTGGACAAGACCCCAATATTTGTAGTGGATTTTGATGGTATTGTATGGTTGAGATGTTACCTAGTGTAATGAATGAGGTCAGCTGTGAAGGCTCCTGAGATAAATGTTGATGCGAATTACAGAAGGCCCTTCTTACTACCACTTACGACCTCAAACATATCTTTTTTTTCTCTACTAATATGAATGTAGCTACGTTAAAAGTCTAGGGTACTGAAATGTAATGTGTTGTAGTAGATTACCCACACACACACAGATATTTAATAAGTCTAATAATAATAATAATAAAATTTATAACACACTGAACTAACTCAGGCTGTTTTAGTTTTAAATATTAAATCTTTTGTTAAATTTATTTGTTCTGAACCAAATGTTTGTTGGTCAGAACATATGAAATATTATGGAGTTATAAATGGAATGCATAATTATATGACATAATAAAATGGAATGTGATTACAAAGGTATGTTATAAGTCTGGTTAATATTAATTATATTAGATTGTCCCAGGAGAACTATTACTGAATGTACTGTTGGGGTGGTATCATCACTCCCACTCTGTGACTACCAAAACATTGTCCATTGACTTATGGGATGAATACATGGTTTATTTTCCCACAATGGTATGTCTTTATTAAAGGGTGAATTAGTTGGTGAATTAGTTGGTGAATTTCCAGCAGGCCAGAATCTCACGTATCTCGACTGCGTCGATCTTGTACAGGAATCTGGTGGCCCCTCCTCTCCGTTGCTGGAGTACAATATTCGGCTGCTCTGACACAATGTTAGACTGCACTGGTCCACGCTTGTGTATTTCACAACAGCATTTGGCACCTCTTCGGTGCCAAACAGAAACTCACAATTCAGAATTCAGAATTGAGAACACAGTTAATATCTAGCAAAACTCAGCTGAGCTGCTGGCTATCTGATGGCGTCCCACTAAATGTATAGAAATACTTCTGGAAACAACACCACAGGTAATAAACCACTGTGTCTCTGGACAGTCTTGTAACGAATGGCAAAAATGCGCATCTCTGTCCCGCTAATATTATTTCATTCATCCAATCACAGACCCTCCCCCCCTCACTTTCAAATCTACAACCAAAAGTCAATTTCAGTCAGCTCTCAGTCAAGTATGTATTATTGTCTGTTGGTCCGTCTGTCTCTACTTGTTTTTTCATAAAAAACACGCTTGGTTCTTGGGCCAACTCCATGCAATACCCTACACACTTCTGCCTCCGAAGTTATTTTTAGCTACAATTCTCCACCTTGCCCCTCTCTTTAATTACCGAAAAATTGTTTGAAACTTTAGTGACTTTTTTTAACAGTGGCAGTGCTCGATTTTTTGCAAAATTGCGTGTCAAGACGTAAAAAATGTTGATGCACTATCAAACTTTAGCTGGACATTTTTTAAATAACAATCAAGTATCGTAAAAGTCGAAGAAATGACTGTTTCTGACAAGAGCTAAAGTCGTTTTTTGTTCATTTCCTTACCTTGTGTCAAATAGTGACGTGAATTTTTTTTTTCTCTTTTACTACCAATTGCGTCTTTTAGCCTTGCTATCTTCAAACACGTGTTCAGTCATATTTTTCCGTTTGTGTTCTCCGTTTTCTCTCCCGTCTACAAAGGGTAAACGTTTCGTCTGCACGTCTAACTCGTTAGTTTTAAATGGCGGGTAGGAAATGCTGGCATGGGCGAGCATGTCTCCTAGTATCTTACGCATTATTTTTAACCCTACATTTTATCGTTAAATTTGGAGATATTTTAACGTTGTATCATGGTAAATTCATCACAGTTTTAAAACATCATTCGTTGAAAATAAAAATTGGCAGCCATTTTTGTGTCTGTAAAAACCACCGACGGCAGACAAGAGTTAAATATTGCGTCTGCAATGATCAGTGACGTCACATTGTTTTATTAACCTCATGATAAGTCATCTTGCATCTGATTTTTTGCACGTGATGTTGAATTTAAAAAAAAATATTACAATGGTTTGTTTATGGTTTATTTTTTCAACCCAGATAAGTAAATTAGAATCGAATAAGGCGTAACGAATAATCTATGACGCCCTGCTCTGGACTTTCCTGCGGAAACCAGAATAGCAAGCCAAATTAGCTCAGAACTTTTCAATGTCTTTGTCGTCAATGACCACTAAATGCAAACAATATATCTACTTGTTGTGTCGTGGAGTTAAGAACACTTAAACAGTTTATCTCTAGCTTTTTTGAATCAGCTGTGTTCTTGTCGTCTTTTTGTGCCATATCAAGATTTAATTATAGTTAAATTATTTTTTTTTGCCCCTGTTTCTCGCGTACTTTGTTGTGTTCTCTCTCTATTGCTACCATGTTGTCATCTGCTTCTATTCCTATCACACATCCAATAAAAATACTGCGTACGCCTTATTATTTGATTTAAAAAAAATTAAGCTAGTCATTTCCCTTAGTCGTAAATGGTGACAAATTTGAAACTCCAAAAAAGAAGTATCAATCAAACACCTTTATAGACAGGTAAGATAGCTTCCAAATGGAACCTGGTGGAGAACTGTTGAAGCAGAGATGATAAGCATGAACCAGAACTGGAGCACCACACGAATGATCTCAGCCGACTGCGCCAAGTAGTTTGTTGCTGCCCTACAAGACGCTACCAGGCGCGATGGTGACTGATTGCTTTGCCAGTCAGCGTTCAATGACCAAAGAATAAGATGAGCACGGTTTGTGTCCATTCATTCATTAACCTTCAGCTGTCTAACGAGCATAAACCTTTATCAAATTCATGCCAAGCTTTTCTGCCCTCTGCCATCCGTGTAAGATCTTTCCACTTTTGCTTTATCCATTTCATGTCAACTTCCCGCTCCCTTCTCCGTGAATTTTTCTATCTCCCTTCTACCACGTGTTTTTGATATTTATTTCTAGATACGTATCTTGTTCACATCGTTTGCACGCTTTAAGAAATTGTCACATTAAAAAAAAACACACATGCACAAAACTAAACTTTAATTTGCTATTTCTAATTAAATTAATTTTGTTTATCAACTCTTCTAAAGTATTCGTCATTTGTTGAGTTAACCGTCTTTGGGATTCCCGAAAAACGTGCTCAGTTCTTTTCGTCCCATATACTACATAGGCACGCAGCTCATCTACTTCTAGCCACCGCTTTCTGTTTCGTGGCGTCTTTGTTCAACCCTGCTCATGATAATCCGGTTATTTTAGCTGTCTCTTCCAATATTCTCCCCCCCCCCCCTTTTCCCACTGCTTTTCCTTTGCGGGTTCAGTGAAAGGCATATCTGGTTATACTAGTTGGCTATTCCACGAGTATGTGTGTCTGATTCATCTAGGTTGTGTCTGTAATTTCCAGTTGTACTGTCTGTTGTCTGGTTCTATTGCACAGATCTGTGTATGTTATAACGTCTAGTAGTTTGTACTGGGGAGGCGACGGAGTTATCTGTTGGTAAATGTTTGGAGTTTAGACGTGACATCATTAGTGACGTGTCACTTTTTCTGCAAGGAGGTGAAGTTCTAGGTGACACGTCACATTTCTTATCTCTCTGTGTTGATGAGTGCGTGAGTTCGGACGTGATGTTTTTTGTGACACGCTGTTTTTGAGTGGACGTGACATTCTGAAGGACATGCCATGTTTCTGAACCATTTCTTTTGGTGAATGTGTGGAGTTTTGACGTGACGTTCCTGGTGAAATTTCACATTTCCGAGCCATCTCTGTTGATGAAAGTGTGGACATTGTACGTGAAGTTCTTGGGGACATGCCACGTTTGTGAACCATCTCTGTTGGCGAATATGTGGAGTTTAGACGTGATTTTCTTGGTTCCATACAACGTTTCTGAGACTTCTATGTTGCATTAAATTATGTTCTCATCTGCATGCGTATTGTCCAGAACTGACTTCCATACAATAAAAATAGGTCAGTGTCACATTTCGTGTAAACATTCTGTTCCTTAGGAATAATGTCATACACTTTTACAATATATTATTGTACTAACTGTTGTACTAAACTGTTATTTATAGTTCTCAATTTAACCTTACACATCTACCTACATTAGTTTATATTGTGCCGCTCATAGAAATGCCTTCTCCTTTAAAAAAAACATATATTCTGAACGTCTGTTCTCCAATTCCTTATGAACTCAACTTGTCCAGTGTCAAAATCCGCCGCTACTAACGCTCTTTCAGTAAACTCCTGTGCAGTTCAAATTTGTTCAGTGCCTTGCACTCAAATATTCGAAAGGATTAAAACCCCGGATATTTAATGTTTCATAACAGTTCGCATACAGTAATCGTTTTAACTTAAAAGGGCCTTAATTCAAATGCTTGAAAAGCCTACTTCAGCGTATAAATGTACCTTGTAGAATTTTTGTTCATAGCTATTATTCTGTGTGAATGGGAAATAGATAAGCTTTTTAAGTTTTGATACGTTTTAATGTTTGCAAATATGTAAAGATTACGGATTAAAATCTTGGTAATAATAGACACTGTGTCATTTATCGTCAGGGCCGGGGGGAGTGCATCTGATTACTTATGAGTGTGGGGCAAGGGAGAATGGGATTATTTGGTTGAAGTGTATACTAAATGTCCAGAGTGTACAGAGATATGCGGCCCGCGTCAGCCTGTGGTGCGGCTGTTATTCATCATCATCAGCTGATTTGATTGATGTTTGAACCCTGCTCAAAATAAACTGGTGTTTCTTTTGTACAGGGAATATTCTGTTCAACCCCCATTTGGGTTATAATTTGGGTATACAGTATAGTGTTCATCACCAGTTTCTTTTTCGCTTCTTGTGGAGCTATCACTGCACAAGGTCCCCTTATAAGAAGCCTGCGTCAAACATTGACATGGTCTTGGAACTGTGTTTTCTGTAGCAATTTCTTGTATATGATGAGGTCGCCAGTCATGCGCAACCTCGTATAAAGTCACCTTATTTGGTCTATACTTGCTGATAGGAAAGTTATATTAGTGATTGCGTCTTTAAACTGTCTGAGTCGTCCACGGGTCCTATATACCATAGTTGTGTGAGTGTCATAAGAGTGACCTCAGTCAATAATGCACTTTTTTGGGGTGCAAAATTGGCTGAGCGTCCTTTCACGATGAACTGTCATAGCAAAGGTGATGGCGCCGTTTGATTGGTCCTAGGATCGATTCCCGGTAAGCCTATCACTTATATTTTATTTTCTGTTGTCTAGTGTCATCCTTTATGTCCAACGAGTACCTGTTAATTACCTTTATTTATTTATTTACTAATTTATTTGCTGTTCACAGGACTCAAGGTTTCCTCCATTATTATAAAATCCGACATACGTGATAGAGCAGACGTTCTATTCTGTTTTTATCTCCTCAAAGATTCCCGCCAACTACACGAGAGCAGCTGTCATTACGTACCCGAAATTGTATAAAAATTTTGCTGACTGGAAGAAACTACACTGTGGGCTGGATTCAGCACTTACTTACTTAGTCGTTCCCCTTCTACCGTGAGGTGTAGAGGTTTGGAAGAGAGAGCGCCAGACTATCCTATCGGCTGTCTTCCTCCTGGCCTGGTTCCATTCTAGTCCTCGATCCTTCAAAGATTGTCTAATGTTGTCCTCCCAGCGGACTCTGGGTCGTCCTCGGGGTCTGGATCCTTGGCTCTTTGTTTCCCATGCTTGTCGTGGTATCCGATCTTCTCCCATTCTGCAGACATGGCCAAACCATCTTAATTGGGACTGTTCTACTTGGGTCTGCAGGGGGTAGGATTTAAGGCCTTGACGTATCGTCTGGTTGCGTACCATGTCTCTTCTTGTTACTTCAACCACCTTCCTCAGATACCTCATTTCTGAGGTTTGGATCTGGCTTTTATGGGTTGTAGTCATTGCCCATGACTCGCATCCGTATGTCAAGACTGGGACATAGGTCACATGTGCACAGTGGTAAAGCAGACAATCGTAGCTTGTGCATGTGTTTATTCAGTTTGTTATGCCCTGTCCTGAGTCGAAAAATAGTTATCTGTCCCTGCCGGTCGAGAGTGTGATAGTCGTCTTTGGGTTGGTTCTGTTCTCTTCTGATAGTCTGGATAGCTCTCTTTTTCTCAAAGTATGTGACTTCATTATCTTCTTGTTCACATTCTCCTCCCTTTTTTGCAAGTTTATCTGCCTTTTCATTTCCGGGTACACCACAATGAGATGGTACCCACTGAAGTATGGTTCTCTTTTTGGTAGCTACCTTGTTTAGTTCATTTCTCAGATGCGGGAGTTTACCACCCTTGAGAGCTTGCAGGACAGACAGTGCATCTGTGAGGATGACTACCTGGTGGCAGTCAGAGTTGGTGTTATAAATCATATTTGCAGCTTGCTCTAGAGCTTGAACCTCAGCTGTATAGTTGGAACAGAATTTACCAGTGGGAATGTGCCTAGTCTCATAGTGGTTGTCAGGATATGAGATAAAGATACCGGCACCTCCATTAACATCATCAGCAAATGCCAGCTCCGAAATATAGACCTGTCTCATCTTCCAGTACCCCACTGAATATTTTCTTGTTCTCTCCTTACATGCCTTGATGACATCGTCCATAAGGAGTATGAAGAGGTAAGGTGATAGGATATCACCTTGTCTTACACCAGTGGTGGTCCTGAACTCTTCCGACTTATGGTTTGCTGTCCTCACATAATTTCTGCAAGACTTGTAGAAGCTCTGTATAGCATGAATCAGAGGTGCTGGAATATTCTTCCTTGCCAAACAGTCCCAAAGTTTGCTCCAGGGGACCCTGTCAAACGCCTTTTCCAGATCTACGAAACAAAGATGCATCTCACTCTTATACTCAAGGGCCTTTTCACTCAGCTGTCTGAGTGTGAAGATTAGGTCTTGAGTACTTCGGTTTGCTCGGAATCCGCACTGGACCTCATCCAATTGTGGCTCAGCTAGGCGTCGGAGTCTCTGCTCTAGGATTCTAGAGTAGATTTTACCAGGGACACTGAGAAGGGATATGCCTCTATGGTTTCCACACTGTCGATTGTCACCCTTTTTGAAAATTGGTGTTATGATGGCAATCTCCCAATCTTTTTTTTATGGTCTTGTTGTACCGCGCTGCCTGTAAAACCCTTAAGAGTGATAGGTCGCCTGA
Organism: Oreohelix idahoensis; assembly: GCA_024509875.1. Classification (NCBI taxonomy): domain Eukaryota; kingdom Metazoa; phylum Mollusca; class Gastropoda; order Stylommatophora; family Oreohelicidae; genus Oreohelix; species Oreohelix idahoensis. The sequence continues at coordinate 379,037 of JAMPIV010018955.1, forward strand.
TGCTCCCATGAACTTAACCATTTCTGGTGTTATACCATCATGCCCTGCTGCTTTGCCCATCTTGATTTTCTCCAGTGCTGCCTTCAGTTCTTCCATCTTTATGTCATCTTCACCATCATTGGTTTTCTCTTCTGTGCTAGTGTTTATCATTTCTGATGCTTCACCATGCTCACCATCCAGGAGTTCTGAGAAATATTCTTTCCATCTTCCCATTACTTCCTTCGGGGCAGTAAGCAATTTGCCTTGCTTGTCCTTTATAAATTTGAGAGGGCATTGTTTTTCCTTCCTCATGTTCTTTAGGGTCTTATAGAACAATTTCTGGTTTTCTTGTGCATCTTTTTCTAGCTTTTCTCCAAATTCTTCCCAGGACTTCTGTTTTGCTGCTAGCACTTTGTTCTTTGCTTCTGTTCTGAGTGTCACATATTCTCTATATTTTTCCATTTGTCCTGTTGTGTTTTTAGCTCCTAAGTATTGTTTCCATGCCATTTTCTTCTCTCTTATTTTCTCTTTGACTTCCTCTGTCCACCAAGGTGTCCTCTTTCTCTTGTTCCCAAGTCGGACTTCACCGCATGCTTCTGCAGCAGCTGTCTTTATGATATCCTTGAATTTAATCCAGAGGGTTTCCAAGTCATCAGGTCGTTCTTCTGTGTTGCTCACCGCTGCAGCAATAAGCCCCTGATATCTGGTCTTAATTTCTGGCTCTCTCAGCTTGTAGGTCCTAATGCTCATTTCTCCTGCTCGTTTACTTGGTTTCTTGCGTGATGTTGGACAGTTCCTAGACTGAGCAACTCTTTCAGTTGTTCTTTTGATTGTTAGCAGGTAGTGATTGTAGTGGATTTGATGGTATTGTATGGTTGATGTTACCTAGTGTGATGCATGAGGTCAGCTGTGAAGGCTCCTGAGATAAATGTAGCTGTGAATTTACAGAAGGCCCTTCTTGCTACCACTTACGACCTCAGACATATCTCTTTTACTAATGAATGTGGCTACGTTAAAATCTAGGGTATTGATATGTAATGTGTTGTGGTAGATTACATACACACACACAGATATTTAATAAGTCTAATAATATTAATAAAATTTATAATACACTGAACTAACTCAAGCTGTTTAAATTTTTGATATTAAATTTTCTTTAAGTTTATTTGTTCTGAACCAAGGTTTTATTTTGGTCAGAACATATGAAAGGTTTTGAAATTATGAATGAAATGCATGAATATATGTCATAATAAAATAGAAAATGTGTACATATGTATTTCAAATGACTGGTTAATAGTAAATATCTTAAGATAGTCCCAGGAGAACTTATTTCTATATATGCTGTTGGGGTGATATCATCACTCCCTGTCTACGACTACCAAACATTGTCCATTCACTGATGAGAGTAATACAAGTTTTATTTCCCAAAATTTTGTGGGTTCTAGTGATGGTAATATAGTTGGTATGTTAGTTAGTAAATAAGTTGGTGAAGGTCCAGCAGGCCAGACGCTCACGTATCTTGACTGAGTAGTTCTGGTGCTGGAATCTGGTGGCCCCACCTCTCCGTGCTTGGGGGCAATATAAGGCTGCTCTGACAAAATACTAGACTGCACTGGTCCACACTTTTATTTATCAACACAGCATTTGACACCACTTTGGTGCCAAACAGAAACTCACACTTCTGCAACAAAAGTATTGGGTCATGTGTCAGAACTCTACCTCCTGAGCCACTTCTACACACAACACCACACAGCAACACCACATAGACGGGGTCAGATCTCTCTGACCATACAGCACATCTTACCAAGTTGGTTTCACATAGTACTAGTTCCCCAAGACTACATATTCTGAAATATGTTCATTAGCTTCCTGCTATTGAATAAGATAGGTGATATGTTCCACTGATCTCAACACTTGATCCGCCCTTCATAATCCTTGCTGGCGATTATGTATTTTGTTTGTCTCTAGACCCTGAACTTGGGCTGGGGATCTAGAGCGAATCCTTACTTGTTGTAAGGGATAGATTTTGATATGGCAGTATCAAATCACTCGAAACATTAAACAATATTAAAATATACAAAGAAATACTTTCATTCTTACCAGAATTATGAATAGAGAATTCAAATAAAAGGACTCAGTATCGTAAAAGCGTCCAAGAAATGACTGTTGCGTATAATAGCTAAGGTCCCTTTTGTCCATTTCTTTACATTGTGTCAACTTGGGGACGTGAATTTTTTTCCTTTCCCCACCAATTGCGTCTTTTTAGCCTTGCTAGTTTCAAGCACGTGTTCAGTCATATTTTTTCTTTTTGATCTCCGTTCCCTCCCGTCTCCAAGGGTAAACATTTTGTCTTCACGTCTAACAAGTTAGTTTCCATGGCGGGTAGTGACCCGCGGCATGGGCGATCATGTCTTCTAGTAGCTTACGCATTATTTTTATCCCTACATTTTATCTTTGGAGATATTTTAACGTTGTATCACGGTTAAATTTATCACAGTGATCACTTCCAATCTCTGGCCCCCTCCAGACTCTAGCATCTCGGACATATTTGAATGAGCTTCTCCGAACAATGCCATAGTCGATCACTGACTTCTCATTCTTTGTTGGTTCACATCTAGTGTATGCATGTATGCGCTTATGGGGGAACTTTGTGTTTGTAATGATCAGATTCTGCTCACTGCAGAATCTAAGGAGTCGCTTTCCATTGTCATTGAGAGTATCTTCTCCATATCTTCCGATAACTCCACCCCATCTAGCATGGTCATTTCCAACTCTGGCATTAAAATCTCCGAGCATGATAACTTCATCTAGGCAGATTTGAAACAGCTCGAAGAATTCCTCCTTGACCTCTGCTCTCTCATCCTCATTTGGCCCATACACTATGACCAGGTTGACTATGGTTTCTCCTTCTTTTAGTTTAACAACCATAATGCGCTCCGAGACAAAGTTCCATCCCTTGATACTATCTTTTTGATTTTGGGCCACAATGCAACCCACGCCCCCTTTAGCTCTTTCAGACATGGGTACACCACTGTAGAGCAGCGTGTTGCCATCGAGATCCATGACTCCTTGTCCTTTTTTCTTTGTTTCCGTTATAGCCAGGATTTCTAGTTTTGCTTTCCTCATCTCTTCCACCAGCTCCTCTTCCTTCCCATTTATACTTCTTGTGTTCCAAGTTCCATAAGTCGTAGTCCGTAGTCCGTTCCAGTTCGTCGCCTTTAGAATCAGTCCAGTTTTCTCTCTTGTGTTGCTAGTAATCGTGATTTAAAGCAAACAGGTGATTGGCCTGTTGTGCCTTTGCATGGTGGAGAGGCTGCCTCCTTACGGCCTCCATGCAGGCCGCCCTCCTCCTTTTTCATCCGGGCTTGGGACCGGCATTGGCGGAGTTTGGATTCAGCACGCAAGACGTAAATTGCTGGCCTTGACTTTAGACCTAGTAAAACGTTATTTCCCCGTACTGACTTATTTGATTTTAAGTACGTAAATAATGTTGCAGAACATTCCAAAAAACCTTATCAGATGAGGTCTCCTTGACAGCAAGTTTCGAACCTTTATTTCTTTTAACATTTTAAGTGGTGCGGGCGTATTTTAGCCATAGATGCCAAGTATCGACATTTTTGTTTGTTTGCTTTTTATAATTCATTTTCTTTAGTAATGGTGGCTTTGAAATGACACCATTCCCCTTTTAAACCTTTTCTCCCTTCTGCCAAATTGAATCCCCAGTAAGACAGATGTGATGTGTAAAGTATAATGACCTACTTTCCATTACCATTTGCTGTTATTTCACAGCTATAATCGGACCTTTTCGGGTCTCTTCTGGTATTCTTGCACGTGATTTTTATTTTTAGCTGAGACGGTCGCTAGTTGTCTTTTTGCCCAGTGAATTTTTAAATTATTTGTTCTCAATATTTTTGTTCACTCTTCTTCTTTACGTTCTTATTCGTCATCCAGAAAACGTAAGGCTCTCATTGACGCAGTCACAGTTCCCTCTTCTCCACCAGTAATGATCTATGTCAAGTTCAATGTCTTTTTCTCTGCTGTCCGTTTATACTCTTCTTAAACGCCGAATTAGTCTTATATCCGGAATTGTTCAACAAAAGTCTTTATTGTTTCTATGAAAGCCTCAATTTGTTCAGTATATGTCTTTCTTATTTTCTGGTAACATCCATTTGTTCAGTTAAATATTTAGTGTTTCTCTGGTAACATCCATTTGTTCAATAAAATATTTATTGTTTCTTTGGTAGTTTCCATTTATTCAGTAAAAACGTTTCTTCTCTTTCTGGTATCCTCCATTTGTTCAGTAGAAGTTTTTATTGTCTCTCTGGTAGTCTCCATTTGTTCAGTAGAAGTTTTTATTGTCTCTCTGGTAGTCTCCATTTGTTCAGTAGAAGTCTTTCTTGTCTCTCTGGCAGCTTCTATTTGTTAAGTAGATGTCTTTCTGGTCTCTACGGTAATCTCCATTTTTTGGGTAAAAGTCTTTCTTGTGTCTCTGGTATCCTCCATTTGTTCAGTAAAAGTCTGTCTCTCTGGTAGCCTCCATTTGTTCAGTAAAAAATAAAAAAATAAGATCTTTCTTATTTCTCTGGCAGCCTCCGTATGTTTAGTAAACGCGTTTTCTGTCTCTTTTGTATTATCTACACCTTCAGCAAAAGCCTTCCTTATCACTATGATAACCTCAGTTTGTTCAGTAAAAGCTTTCCTTATCACTATGGTGACCTCAGTTTGTTCAGTAAACACTTTCCTTATCACTATGGTGACCTCAGTTTGTTCAGTAAACACTTTCTTTATCACTATGATAATCTCAGTTTGTTCTGTAAAAGATTTCCTTATCACTATGATAATCTCAGTTTGTTCAGTAAAAGCTTTCTTTATCACTATGATAATCTCAGTTTTTTCAGTAAAAGCTTTCCTTATCACTATGATAACCTCAGTTTGTTCAGTAAAAGCTTTCCTTATCACTATGGTAACCTGTTTGTTCAGTAATAGCTTTCCTTATCACTATGGTAACCTCAGTTTGTTCAGTAAAAGCTTTCCTTATCACTATGGTGACCTCAGTCTGTTCAGTAAAAGCTTTCCTTATCTTATTTACTTAGTCGTTCCCCTTCTACCGTGAGGTGTAGAGGTTTGGAAGAGAGAGCGCCAGACTATTCTATCGGCTGTCTTCCTCCTGGCCTGGTTCCATTCTAGTCCTCGGTCCTTCAAAGATTGTCTAATGTTGTCCTCCCAGCGGACTCTGGGTCGTCCTCGGGGTCTGGATCCTTGGCTCTTTGTTTCCCATGCTTGTCGTTGTAGCCGATCTTCTCCCATTCTGCAGACATGGCCAAACCATCTTAGTTGGGACTGTTCTACTTGGGTCTGTAGGGGGTGGCATTTAAGACCTTGACGTCTCGTCTGGTTGCTACCATGTCTCTTCTTGCTTTCCTTATCACTATGATAATCTCAGTTTGTTCAGTAAAAGCTTTCCTTATCACTATGATAATCTCAGTTTGTTCAGTAAAAGCTTTCCTTATCACTATGATAATCTCAGTTTGTTCAGTAAAAGCTTTCCTTATTACTATGATACGTAATCTTAGTTTGTTCAGTAAAAGCGTTCTTTATCACTATGATAATCTCAGTTTGTTCAGTAAAAGCTTTCACGGACTCATGTCCTGTGCCATCCGCTAAAGACCTTTCCATGCCTACTGCATTCTTTTCATATCTACCTCCAGTTTTCTTTCTGCATCGGTTTTACGATATCCCTCTACCTCTCTTACCCAGAAGATTCCAGAACAAAGATTGCCTTGTAATGATATCATAAAATTTCCTCAGTGTGTGCCCTATCCATCGCTAGCGTCTAGTTCTCATCTCCTGCTCCACTGGCCCCTGTCTAGTTCTTGACAACAGTTTCACACTAGTGATCTTGTAGTACCTTCTCAATCCTTGTATTCTACGCAAACACCCAATTATGAAAGTTAATGTCTTATGTTGACAATACAATAACATTGTTTACTGAAGCGTTAACCCATCACAAATCATCCTAAACGTGTCCTATATACATGTACAACTACGTACATTAGGGTGTTGCTAACCCGTGTTTATATAGGACGCTGATGAGAGATGCTCACACAAGCTCTGTTCAACAACACAAATGTTAAAATGTAGCAGCGCTGTAACAAATGAAACGGTTTCACCCTGGAGTAGGATATCATCATTTGCACAGTGTGTACATTGAGGAACATCTTTTACAATTTCTAGTGGTTTAATTTGTGCTGCGTTTATTATTGCGAAGGATGTATGAACACAATAGTTATATGTGCTACTTTCTGCGGAAGTTTAACGGATCAAGAAGGGGACAGTAGACTGAAGGCCGCAATGTTAGCCAAAAAAAAAAGTCCGTTTCCCCTCAAGTTGGAATTTGGTTTGTTTTTATTTTATGTTTGTCGGGCATTATTAATTTTGACAAAGCTCGAAACAGGGTTGGAAGTATAAGTTACGGCTAGCTGTAACGTAAATATGGATAGCCAATCTGGCAACATGGCGGACCTTGTCTACTGTCCTCGCAATCTACTAGTTTCACTAAAGCAGTAGGCATTTATGTTTTCTGTGCGTGTTTCACTAATCCCCAGCTGAAATACTGCATTCGACCTTTGACATTAATGCTCCTGATTTTCGCTTGGACTAACATAACATGTGGGGTTTTGAAAATGCGAAATGTTTTTGTAATGACGCTATGCTTTCGGAATTTCAGTGTCTGTTCATGTAAGCTGTATTAACTGTCTGTTTATGTAAGCTGTTTTAACTCATTTTACCCCATGAACCGTACGGCGCGCCACGTTATCGAACATTATTCACCCAAGGGATGTCTTGTGTCCCCGTTTGATTGTAACTAGATTTCCTCATGTTTACAGTTTACGCGGTATAAAACAAATAGGTCGAAATGATGGACAGTGAGATGTATGTCAGAATCCGCCAAAATATCTATCGATCCAGTCGTGATTTAGGTCGCCCATGTCGTTATGGTTAGGATTACAGCTAAGGTTATGTTTAGGGTTCCTAACCCCAACCCCTTATTACTGCGTCTCTGAACTCGTTTGAAGTGAAGAGTAGTGGGACTGTGATCGGCTGAAATGAAGACTAGTGGGACGTGTGTTCGATACGAGCTTATACAAGAATTCAGAGACGCAGTAAAAGGGGGTAAGGGTTATGGTTAGGTTTAGGAATCCTAAAGCTAACCCTAAATCATAATCTTAATCCTCACCCCAATGACGTTGGCGACTTAACAAGGATGACATCGAAGACCACGTCCCGCTTTCTTCATTTTAACAGTGTGATCAATACGCCTTAAAAAAATTCACAGACGCAGTAATAAGGGGTAAGGGGTTAAGGTTAGGTTTAGGAATCATAAACCTAATCCTAACCCTAACGACGAGGTCGACTTATTAATATGACATGGAACACATCTCCCACTGTTCTTCAATTCAGCCCCGAATTCTTATTTAAGTCCGTATAGATCTTTGCGACTTAATCGGCTGCAGGATCGATAGAGATTTAGGCGAAATCGGACACACGTCCAACTTTTGTTCATTTCAACCCAAATGTATTTGTTGCATTTAAGACTTAACAACACTTCAAAACAATCTTTAGCCAATTTACTATTCACACAAACACACACGCACACACATACGCCATGGGCTATTTTCTCAAAATGTAGTATATCTGTTTACTGAATGTTTTAAAATATAACTCGTGAAAAAATAATCGGCATCCATTCTGGACCCTGGGTAAAACTAAAAAACGGATCGGTACATACGTTTTGGGGTTTCTGAAAGTGCGAAGTGTATTTATTATAATACATACACGTTGGGTATTTCTTCATCTGTGTAAGCTGCTTTAATTAAAACGCTTGCTCCCGCAGTAGTGGTTTCGGTAGCAATGTACCTTTACCGAGGAGTTAGCTATGAGCCAGAGTTGGGCATAGTAAGAAGGATAGCCACGTATCGAGCGAAGTGGCGAGAGTTCGTTGCTGCTGTACAAGACGATACTAGACGTGATGGTCACTGATTGCTTTGTCAGTCAGCGTCCTGGGGTTCCAAGAAGAATAAGAAGAATTAACGAGATATAATTAACTTCGTACCGAGCTTGGGTCTCTCGGGAGACAAAAAAAGCATAGACCGATGGCTCTCTCAGGTATGTCGTATGAGGCGGTTGGTTTGAGGTTGTTCATGGGACTGTCTGCTTCATGACGTAAAACTTAATGCTACCGAAACCATCATTTCCACCAGCACTGGGTCTTTTATATTTGGACATGCGCCCTAATACAACCAACTGACCTTGTGTCTTGGTTGAACAAGACGCGCCTGGCCAAAATGATTCAAAACTCCTATTTTAAAAAAAAAGTGTAAATAGCTCAAGGATGCTGTGGTGCAGGCTTCCTGCAAGAGGCTAGTCGTAGTAGTAGCTTCATGGAGCAAATATGAAAATTATGATGATAATGTTACACTGGGATATTAGGTTTAAGGCTAATTAAACCTCACAACCTACATTAAGGTTAATTCTGAAAGAGAGAAAACTTGTAAAAGTTATTTTTTACATTTTAGATGATAAAAGGGGAAAGAACTGTTTATTTAATATACGACATATACATTTTCCTATATTTAAAATCCCAGCTTTTTCTGTCAGTGCGTAACACTAAGGGATGCAACTTTGGTTTAAAGTTAGACATTAATTGTATTGATTCCCTTATATGTACTCTCCCGAAATAGTAACACTTACCAAAGAAGAATGCGCAAATGACGGTGTGCACAAACAAATATTTATAGAATGTGTGATCCCGTATACACACATTGGGATCCTCGCTGCTGCTATGTATTTCGTAAATAAATATTAGACAAACATAAAGGTATGTTTTCAGATTTCGTGTATTGTGGTGATGCACAGTGGTTTTTAAAAAATACTTTTGAATAAGTAAAATTGCCGTTAGGTATTGGTGCTTTTGAATTTAATTCCCGTCTTATGACGGGCTTTTACACTAGTATATATATATTGTATAATTACATCCCAAATTAGACAATCTGTAACTGCAACAGCAATTCACGTATATTTATTATTGTTGTTATGGAGAGTTAGTACTTTTTCATTAAAGCTGTGTAAATCAGGAGGTGTTCTCTCGTTATTTACAACGTATAAATGCAGATTACAAAGGTAATTAAGGTTGAAATGAATAACAGTAGGCCGTGTTCTTCGTTGTAATTCAAATAAGTTTCCAACGTTGTTAGGGTTAGTTTTAAGATGTAGGTTTAGGGTTAGGTTTAAGATTCCTAAAACCTAACCATAACCCTTACCGTTTATTACTGCACCTCAGCCTGATAGAGGTATACATTTTGAAGAGGCAGAGTTTTATCAGAAGCAGAAACAGGATAAAGACAAAAATAATGCATATTACCAGCTCAACAAAAGAGAACAAGTGGTAATCTTCAGACTCCGCACGGGCCACAACTGATTGGAATACCACCTATTCAACAAGCTAAAGATAGGAACTGCCGATGAGTGTAACTGTGGCACTGATAAAATGACTGCTGAACATCTGCTTCAAAGTTGCCCAACATATGCGGAACAGAGAGAGCACTGGTGGCCATCACCAGGACCATTCCTGTAAAAGCTCTATGGAGATAGAAATAGCCTCAAGCTGACCACTGATTTCTTTGAGCATTTCCAAGGTGACGTCTGAGGGTGCACGAAGAAGAAAAAGAAGATGAAGAATTATTTTTTTAAGACGGCACCAAACACACGACCCACTTTTCTTCATTTTAACAGATAATTAAGCACCAAAGGGTTTACTGTGTAATATATTCAAATAATGAAAAGATTGCTTCTATAAGCAATGCCTATTTTACTTTATGCAGAGTAGAATACACATTGTCGCCTTAATTCCATCTCTACTGTTGCCCAAAACTGATCTGAGGTCATAAGTCGATATCATATAGTTTAATCTTTCATAATACACAATATCTTATAGTTAACTGTTAGAATCATCATGAAAAATGTTATTTTAATGTGATATATACTTATTTTTAACGGGTAACCCAAAAACTGTGAACGCGTTTTTATCAAAACAAACTGAAGTGGAGATGGAATAGAGCAGTATTAGGGCGACGACTTGTTCATTTAGCATAAAATAATTTACACAGATTATTTCGTAGATTTCTCAATTCGGCCACTTTACGGAACCGAACAGTCGCGTGTTCAAACCGCACGACAATAAGGTACCGTATATGCGTGAATTACAAATAGCGCATTTCACGGTCCCGTGACGTCAAATACAGGTAAGGGCTGAATTAATACATGACATATGCTGCATAATTATCATATACGTGGGTTCATTTGTTGTTGATATTTAAAGGGCTAGAGTGGTCTGTGTGTTATTGTACCAGAGTTGAATTTCCATACTCGCTCACGCATTTTGTTTATCGACTAAGTCGTGGTGCAAGAATCCAGGGAATACTGACTAGTGCTGTTTGGTATTGAAGTAGATTTTTACTAGTTAAACTTTATCTAAAAACTTTTATTGACAGAGAGGAATAGTTTACTATGATATTTACTGTAGATCCTAGCGCTGGCCTATCGCGGAAAATGTACCGGGTTCTAAACAGGGTGGCGTTCCGTTTCAGTTCACACAGCGGTTTAGGGGTACATGGCTCTGCTCTTGAATTAGTGAAAGCAAAGACAGCGAGAAAGGAAACTGACCACCCTACCTTTCGAAGCTGGGCATTGTATAGTGAAGTCTAATTCTTCACTTCACTACGGCAGTATTTGTTATGGAACTGCCTTTACTATTATATAGATCCTATTGAAATGGTACGACAAAATTACAAATGGAAATATGAAGAACAACAAACAAACGGCAACCAAGAATTTATAGGCTTTCATGAACGGGGCCTGCGCAGAATAGAATGAATGAAATGGAATGAGAAGATCACCAGCGTAGACAGACCCAGGTAAATACGAAGAGGAACGGGAGGCGTTGAAAAAAAAAAGAAGAGATAAAAAACGTTCTCATGACGAGCTCACTACAACCACTGCGACGCAGACTTAAGAAACTAGATGATAGCAATTCAAGGTAGTCCTTTTTCTGGATTTCCCATGAGAAAAAGGAAACACAGTAGACCGAAAAACACACGTAGGAGGGAATAGGAGACCGATATGAAAGAGATAACGAAGAGATGTGACGACCTTTTGAACGGATGGCACAGGACTTGTAGGGTATCCCGTGACACGCCCATTGAGGCATGTTGGGAATTTGGTGTTAGGCCCATATTTTCTTGACCATCTGGCACACTAGGGGTGATGTGGTCAGCATCACGCCGGCCGCCTTAACCTTCCCAGAGTTGCTCTGGTGCTCAATTAAGCTAGGAAGCCAGTGCGCTACCGCGGACAAGTAGCCTTTGCTTGAATTTATTGACAGCCTATGCTTCAATGGGAGCTGAAGGATAATAATGACATAAATCATATATGACTATTATTTTATACAATTAAAAAACGGTGATGAAAAGAAACTGCAGCAGAGTTGTCGTTCTTAAGAAGGGTACAACTGATACCTCGACCAGCCAGCAAAAAAAAAGAACCAGAAAGTCCTATGAGACTTGACAGAGAAGTTGCAGTAAGAAGTCAAAAAGCCAGGGCAGATTTACCAACTTTCACTAATTCTCAGACACTCAAATGTCAATAGGGAAATCATATGACAATTGATAAATTGTATATTCTTGCCATCTGTTTGCTATCGGTGTCAAAGAATGTCCCTGACCAGAGCAGAAGAGAGGAAAATCACAACGTGGGAGATGAAATATGCGAAGAAGGATCAATTAATATTAGTAGGAGAGGCAGATAGAGACATGATGACATCAGAACAATTGTAGGAACTATATCCAGCAGCAATTATCTAGAGGAAAAATTGTGTTTCGGATATCTCATGAGAATGGAGGCCCCATCACTTACCTCTGCGCGCTTGTAACAGTTTAAGATTTGGAATAATATGTATTTTATTTAGATCGTGCTCATGGTCAAAACGTATACCAGGTGAGAACATGTACTTATTTACCATCACATACCTTTTTATTTTAGCCAATACCTTATATGCTACAACGTGCCTTCTGTGCTTGAAAGTACCTTCTTTTCTAGCAGGTAGATTTTTTTTTTTTTGTAGCACGTGGAAGAGCAAGAGACAGATGCATAAACAGTAAAACAGAAATCCTATATCATCACGAACTCACTACAACCAACGCGACATACTTGACTCAGGAATGATAACTTCCGCTCCCAACGGTGATTCGGTGCAGTAGTAGGCAGACAAAGTAAAATAAATACATTTTACAGATACACTTCTTCGTTCACCCTCAGATATCAACTTGAATATGTTCAAAGAAAACAGAGGTCAGTCTGAGGCTCCGTACAGCTTTTCCAGGAATGCCATTGTGATGATCATATGCGCTTTCTCTGATCCTCATATGTTGGGAACTTTTGAAGTAGATACTCAGCAATCATTATATCAGTGCCACAGTTACACTCATCAGTAGTTCCAATCTTTAACGCTGAATAGATGGTATCCCAATCTGTTGTGACCTGTACGAAGTCTGAAGATTACCACTTGTTAACTTCTGCTGAGCTGGTAGTAGGCATCATTTTTTATTGAGGTCTGGATGTTCTGCTATCCATGTGCTCCTGTATCTGCGCTTTATACAGATGCACAAGAATAAACACTGCATGTTTAGGTGAAACACCTTCATCAGCATAAATAACACGGAAAAATTCTCGTGAGTTTTTAAAGCATTCTTTAAGTTTCGTACGTTCTACAAGTACTATAACCGGTTCCTTTCCAGAAAGCTTGCACTAAAGTATTGATGTGATTGTGAGATAGTAGTTTCTATAGCGTTTGGTTTTACAAGATTCGGTTGCCATCCCCTTGCATAACCTTATATTAGTCGCTTCTTATGACATGCATACGGGAACAGTCGTCACATTTGTTCAGTGTTTCCTCAGCTTAACGGGGGCACGTACCAGTTTTGCTTTATCATAAAATCTACCTGCTAGAAAAGAAGGTACATTCAAGCACAGAAGGCACGTTGTAGCTTATAAGGTATTGGCTAAAAAAAAAAGGTATGTGATGGTAAATAAGTACATGTTCTCACCTGGTGTACGTTTTGACCATGAGCACGAACTAAATAAAATATATTATTGCAAGTTCAGTTTAAGGCGCTGGAGATGGATAGGACACACACAGAGGAAACCTCTTTATAGCATTACCAGGCTTTTCTTGTTGTGGAATACTCAGGGTAAGAGAGGTGGAGGGAGACCAAGGAACACACGGAGAAGATAACTGGAGACATATATGAAAGGGATGACGAAGTCATGGATGGCACGGGACTGGAAGGCTTGGCATAAGTTTGTTAAAGGACTATGATCCATGGGGAGCTAAAAGGTGATGAATGATTAAGATTATTTAGTATCTCTGTTAGTGTCTTCACTGACTTTAAGATTATTTTGTATCTCTGTTAGTGTCTTCACTGACTTTAAGATTATTTAGTATCTCTGTTAGTGTCTTCACTGACTTTAAGATTATTTAGTATCTCTGTTAATATCTTCACTGACTTTAAGATTATTTATCTTTTAGTACTTTCTGTTAGTGTCTTCACTGACTTTAAGATTATTTAGTATCTCTGTTAGTGTCTTCACTGACTTTAGGATTATTTAGTATCTCTGTTAGTGTCTTCACTGACTTTAAGATTATTTAGTATCTCTGTTAGTGTCTTCACTGACTTTAAGATTATTTAGTATCTCTGTTAGTGTCTTCACTGACTTTAAGATTATTTAGTATCTCTGTTAGTGTCTTCACTGACTTTAAGATTATTTAGTATCTCTGTTAGTGTCTTCACTGACTTTAAGATTATTTAGTATCTCTGTTAGTGTCTTCACTGACTTTAAGATTATTTAGTATCTCTGTTAGTGTCTTCACTGACTTTAAATTATTTAGTATCTCTGTTAGTGTCTTCCCAGACTTTAAGCAGAGGTTAATTAGTTGATTCATTCGCTACCCTTCAGCCCACCGAGGAGCACATATCTCCGACGAATCCACGCAAAGCCTTCTTATCTGGCTGTGCCATCCTTTCAAGTTTTTTTCACGTATTTTATAATACTTTCCTGTTAGTCCACAGTTACTTGTGTTTGTTTTGTTCCCGTCAACTTCTCTTAAGTGGGGGATTCCAGCATAGGGGCTGGCTATTAGCTGGTTTCCTGACTTTGACTTTTCCCATCCTCTAGGTTAAGAGTTTTCAGTCTTTTTTCCTTGTGCCAGGTAGTGAAAGGTACATGTCTTTTTCATTTGCATTGTATCTCCATACAGGGTGTTGGTCATGGAAGGGTATGGTGGTAGCAGTTGGTTCCGCATGTCTGCTAGTGCCAGACATTCCAGGAGGTGGTGTTCGGCTGTTTCTTCCTTCTGTCTGTTACAGTGGTTGCAGTATGGTACATGGTCTGAAGTCATTCTGTGTAAATGCTTGTTGAGAGGTACATGTCTTGTTCTCAAGCTGAAGATTGTACTCTAGTCTCTGCGGCTTAAGTTGTGGATGCCTTTTCTGGGGGTCTGGCTGGTTTCATAAATGTTTGTGCTATGCAATGCCAGCATCTTCCTCTCACCACTTGTTCCACAGGTGTTTTATCTGTTGTTTTTTAGTGTGTTTTTTCTTTACACCGGTGTCGCATTGTTGATCGTGTCATACTATGTCAGTGCTATTCCTTGCCAGCATCAATTTATGAAAGTCTTTCTAGTCGTAGTTTTTTTTTTTTTTTTTTTTTTGGTTTTCCATGTTTTACAGCCATACACGAGAGTTGTCTTGACATTTGAGTTGAAGATTCTTAATACTTGTTCTGGACTTCATTTTTAAAAAATAATGAAAACCACGCATTTCCCAATACAATGTAAGCGTCCCTTCTCTTTTTTATTCTTATTTTGATGTCATTGTCTGTTCCTTTAATTTCTAAAAAAATAAGACGAGTTAGACACCATTAATTTGTCTGAAACAAAGATTAAAAAGAGTAAAATAAAAGTATAAAACTCTCAGAAATGGTAGGCAAATCACGTTTTCTCATTTTAGCTATAATTGTTTCCAGGGTGACACTGGTCTACTTTCATGTCAACCATAGCGTTCTCATAGCGTGCCGACCCGCCAATACTTTTAATATCTCACAGCGAAGGGAAGGGTGCAATCTGCGCGACTTTTCTTGGTGTCTTGTTTCGAATTGTTTTAATCTTAAAATGTTTTCCTTTGATCCCTATTAGCAAATTGTAGCACGTTAATTCTACCCGCCTTGCGTATATTTTTCTAAACAAGATAAGATTTTTGATTTCAGTATCGTTACACTTAAGTGAAATAAACTTTTTAAAATATTCATTTTTTTCCGATTTGTAGAAAGCTTCACAAGTTTTAATAACTGTTGAATAAGTTAAAAATAGCCATTGACACCTAGAGTGTGGGAACTTCTCAGCTGTAGCGTTTCTGTGTCGGAGTACCTGGGAATTTTTCTGCAGTGATCAAAACTGGAACTAATGAACCGTGTTACTTTTCTTGGGTCACGCTTGAGTGTGATCGGCGACATGGGAAACGTTTGTGAAAGGTGAGTTTAATGTGCAATTTCTTTCAAAGTCTTTGTTATACTTTCTTCTCGATCTGACGTTTATGGATTTTAACTGAGTTTGTATTGAAGAGCTATTGTAGGATTTTATTAGTTTGACTGACACGAACTGACTAATGCTACAAGTGTAATCACAGGAAATGAGGGAGCAGATGTTTTATCTAGAAGTGGTAGTAAAATGGAACAATTCAGCCACCCATTGCCCTTTTGAGAAGCTAAAACCATCATCCAGGGTCTATGTAGGGTCCATGCCCCGACTTCTTGCCTACATTAATGGATGTTGATGCGAATACCCAGCCTCTCACATCCAGGTTCAGGGATTGCCGCGGAAGCTGCTGTCTTGCTTTGACAGTAAGCTTCCTGGCCTCTCTTGCACAAACATGCCCATACCTACACCTTGACGCGGTGACCCTGTTCTCACAGAATTTACTATGAGGGCGACCGAGTACCCGGTGATATAGTAAATTAATATTAGACAAACATAAAGGTATGTTTTCAGGCACTCGTAAGAAATAAAGAAGTAGAACACTTGGACAACAGAAAAACAACAGACGTGAGTGGCTTACCCAGGGTTCGAACCCCGTACCTTCCGTACGACAACTCCGCCTAGCTATCAAGCGAATCACACTGACCCCACGGCCAGCTAGGCATCCCCAAAAAAAGATGCTTTGCTGGCTATTTATCAGTACGAAACACACAAGATAACACCGGAAGTATACAGTGGGCAACTCAGCCCTTAAATGACGCAATCACTTCTGTTGTTCTCCTATTAACAGTATGTGTCAGTCCAAACAAGACAAAGACCTTGATACTGGGTCCAGTAAATAGTAGAAGACTTAAGGACATTAGTATAGAACAGAGGGTAGGTTTCTGGTATTGTATAAACATAAATAACACATAAGGAAGGGAAACCCGAGGCCTGTAAACAGTAAATTAATATTAGACAAACATAAAGGTATGTTTTCAGGCACTCGTAAGAAATAAAGAAGTAGAACACTTGGACAACAGAAAAAACAACAGACGTGAGTGGCTTACCCAGGGTTCGAACCCCGTACCTTCCGTACGACAACTCCGCCTAGCTATCAAGCGAATCACACTGACCCCACGGCCAGCTAGGCATCCCCCCAAAAAAAAGATGCTTTGCTGGCTATTTATCAGTACGAAACACACAAGATAACACCGGAAGTATACAGTGGGCAACTCAGCCCTTAAATGACGCAATCACTTCTGTTGTTCTCCTATTAACAGTATGTGTCAGTCCAAACAAGACAAAGACCTTGATACTGGGTCCAGTAAATAGTAGAAGACTTAAGGACATTAGTATAGAACAGAGGGTAGGTTTCTGGTATTGTATAAACATAAATAACACATAAGGAAGGGAAACCCGAGGCCTGTAAACAGTAAATTAATATTAGACAAACGAAACACACAAGATAACACCGGAAGTATACAGTGGGCAACTCAGCCCTTAAATGACGCAATCACTTCTGTTGTTCTCCTATTAACAGTATGTGTCAGTCCAAACAAGACAAAGACCTTGATACTGGGTCCAGTAAATAGTAGAAGACTTAAGGACATTAGTATAGAACAGAGGGTAGGTTTCTGGTATTGTATAAACATAAATAACACATAAGGAAGGGAAACCCGAGGCCTGAAAACATACCTTTATGTTTGTCTAATATTAATTTACTGTTTACAGGCCTCGGGTTTCCCTTCCTTATGTGTTATTTATGTTTATACAATACCAGAAACCTACCCTCTGTTCTATACTAATGTCCTTAAGTCTTCTACTATTTACTGGACCCAGTATCAAGGTCTTTGTCTTGTTTGGACTGACACATACTGTTAATAGGAGAACAACAGAAGTGATTGCGTCATTTAAGGGCTGAGTTGCCCACTGTATACTTCCGGTGTTATCTTGTGTGTTTCGTACCTCTGGTTAAGGAGCTGTCATGCCCTTTTCAGGGCAGCTCGGCCACCTTTGGTCCAAACCTGGCATTCAGCTCTCACCTGTGGCTCCTCGTAGCTGTCAGCATGCGACAGCGGCCACCCCCCCGGGAAACGGCTTTGGCAGGCCGGCTAAACTAGGTGAGGGTAGCCGACTGGTTATAAACCTTCGGTGAGTTAGGGTCTGCCTACCCATGCATGCGAAGACTGGATTCGGTAGACTGCGCGGAAGAAACCACCTGTTGGTTCAACGGGCATGACGGCGATTACCAGCAACGCGCTGTGGAGCGTAAGGAGCATGGCGAGGCACGTAGAAAGCCATGGTCATCCACTGCACCTGACTTCATCTCCAGTCGTCTTGACTTGTCTTGCCACTGGATTAAGATGGACCCAGGCGAGAGAGTGAGGTCGACGAATTGCGCAACTCTTCCTCACTTTAAAACCAAATCACTGCGCAAGTCACTCTTTCATCCACTCATCCACTCATCCATCCACTCACAACAAGTCCTGTGGCGATGGGCGAGCGGCGAAGCGGCAGGCGCGTGGGTGCGCTGGCAGTCGTAGTCGCAGACCTACACACAGGCGGCTCAGGCCATATGGTCGTCTTCCACTGATCGGAGCAGCAGTGGGATTCGGCAGCCCCCTGAGTGACTGAGCAGCCCTCTTTAGGAAAGCACTGCTCACCTCCATGGCATGAGGAAGGGGCTAGAAAAGGTGCCCTAAACATTGCCTGCTCCACCATTACCTAACCAGCTTACCGCGGTTGGTGGGTACCCTACTTCAGCGGGCGACACATAAGAAAAAGAAAGGACAGATTTTTCCCCCTCATTCTAGGCGCATGGAATGTGCGCACTCTACTCGACAAAGACTTTAACACAAACAGACCCGAGAGGCGAACTGCCCTGATTGGGAGAGAACTGGCCAGATACAACATTGACATAGCAGCACTGAGTGAAACTCGACTTGCAGGCGAGGGCCAACTTTGCGAAAAGGGTGCAGGTTATACATTCTATTGGAGCGGAAGAGGAACTGAAGAAAGACGAGAAGCAGGGGTTGGATTTGCAATCAAAACAGCAATTATTGGCAAGCTAGCGGAGCCCCCAAAGGGAATAAAATGACCTGACTCATGACGGTCAAGATCCCGCTGCTTTATGGAAGGAAAACATGCCACCATCATTAGCGCGTATGCACCAACTATGACAAACCAGGATGACGTCAAGGATAAGTTTTACGAAGAACTACATGCAGTCATTGCATCAGTTCCCAAAGCAGATAAGCTTATTATTCTTGGTGACTTTAATGCAAGAGTAGGCTCAGATAACATCTCCTGGAATGGCACTATCGGAAAGTACGGCGTGGGTCGCTGTAACAGCAATGGACTTCTTCTCCTCCAGACTTGCGCAGAACATAACCTCCTTGTCACCAACACCATTTTTCGACTTCCTATCCGCAACAGGACCTCCTGGATGCACCCTCGCTCGAAGCATTGGCACCTAATTGACTATGTAATTGTTAGGAAGAAGGACAGGCAAGATGTCCGGGTGACCAAGTCCATGTGTGGTGCCGAATGCTGGACTGATCATCGCCTCATTGTGTCTAAACTTAAAATTCGTATCCAACCTGCCAGGCGCCCTCAGGGAAAGAAAACTCAAAAAAGGCTGGATATTACCAAACTAAAGAAGACAAAAATTAAACAGTCATTCACTGACACCCTAGAAGACCGTCTCAAATCTATCTCGTTAGACGGCCAAAGTGCGGAAACAAATTGGACAGCCCTAAGCGAGCAGATCTACAACACTGCTACAGAGGTCCTGGGTCCCGCCATCAAGAAACAAAATGACTGGTTTGATGAGAACTCAGATGATATAAAGAAGATGTTGGCTGAGAAACACCATCTCCATAAAGCATATTTAAATGATCCAAAATCTACATCCAAGAAAGACGCTTTCAACAACATGCGTAGAATCGTCCAACATAAACTACGCCAGATGCGGGATTCATGGCTGAGTAATAAAGCAGATGAGCTCCAAGGCTTTGCTGACAGCCATGACTTGAAAAAATTTTTACCATGCACTCAAAGCGGTCTATGGTCCAACATCATCAGGATCATTTCCCCTCCTTAATGCAGATGGAAAAACACTAATTACAGACAAGGAAAAAAATTCTCCAACGCTGGGTCGAACACTTTAATAATATTCTGAACCAGCCATCATCTATTAACGATGAAGCCATCAACCGACTGCCCCAAATTCCTATAAATGAAGCACTAGATGTTATACCGACTTTGGAGGAGACTCAAAAAGCGATTCGTCAACTTTCTAGTGGAAAGGCCCCCGGCTCCGATTCAATTCCTGTTGAGGTCTATAAAGATGGCGGTACAGTTCTGATAGAGAAACTTCACATGATCTTCCAGCAAATGTGGCAGAGTGAAACCATCCCACACAATCTCAAGGATGCGTCAATTATACATCTTTATAAACGTAAAGGTAATCGCCAAGACTGTAACAATCATCGAGGCATCTCACTACTATCAATCGCTGGGAAGATATTTGCCAGAATCCTTCTTAATCGCCTTACGGCTCATCTTGACAAAGGTCTTCTACCTGAAAGTCAGTGTGGATTCCGGAAAGAACGTGGAACCACCGATATGGTGTTCGCTGCAAGACAGCTTCAAGAAAAATGCCAAGAACAGCACTGTGACCTGTACACAGCTTTCATCGACTTGACAAAGGCGTTCGACACGGTCAGTAGAGAGGGTCTATGGAAGATCATGGCAAAATACGGCTGCCCAAAGAAATTTATCTCAGTAGTGCAGCAACTGCATGATGGAATGCAGGCTAGAGTTCAGGAAAACGGTGAGCTGTCGGAGCCTTTCCCCGTCTCAAATGGAGTTAAACAAGGGTGTGTACTTGCACCGACGCTTTTCAGTATCATGTTTTCTGCTATGCTGACTGATGCTTTCAGAGACGGGGACACAGGAATCGACATCAGATATCGTATTGATGGAAAATTGTTTAACCTTAGGAGGCTTCAAGCAAAAACCAAGGTCAAATCACACACCATCAGGGATCTTCTGTTTGCTGACGATTGTGCCCTCAGTGCTGGCTCAGAGGCTGATCTGCAGCGTAGCGTTGATAGATTCTCCGAAGCCTGCTCCAACTTTGGGCTTACCATCAACACGGGGAAAACAGAAATCATGTACCAACCAGCTCCTGGCACAATTTATACTGAGCCAGTCATCAAGGTAAATGGTGAGAAACTGAATGTTGTGAACAGGTTCACATACCTTGGTAGTACACTATCCCAGAACATCGTCATTGATGATGAGGTGAACACCAGGATCTCCAAAGCCAGCAGCACATTTGGCAGACTATACACCAACGTTTGGCATCGAAGTGGCATTAGTCTACAGACAAAGCTGAAGGTATACAGAGCTGCGGTGCTTCCAGTGCTGCTTTATGCATGTGAAACATGGACTGTATACAGGCGCCACGTAAAAAAGCTCAACCACTTCCATACAGTCTGTCTCAGGAAGATAATGAACATCAAATGGCAAGACAAGATCCCAGATACCGCCGTTCTTGACAGAGCTGGTATCCCTAGCATCGATACTATTCTGATGCAGTCACAGATTCGCTGGGCAGGTCATGTAGTCCGCATGCCAGACCATCGACTGCCAAAGATACTCTTTTATGGTGAGATGCAGAAGGGTAGACGCTCCCATGGTGGCCAGAAAAAGCGCTTCAAAGACACGCTTAAGGCTTCATTAAAAACCTTTGACATAAACCCAGACACATGGGAAGCTGCTGCGCAAGACCGAACTGCCTGGCGCACATCTCTTCGTAAAGGTGCAGTGGCATGTGAATCTTCCAGAAGAGCAGCAGCGGAACAGCGGAGACAAGCTAGAAAAGATCGTGAAATAAAACCTTCACATGAAGCAAACATTCCCTGCCCACACTGTCCGAGATCCTTCCAGGCCCGCATCGGGCTCATCAGTCACCTTCGTACTCATAGACTATCCTAACATCCTAATAATTGGATGAACAGAGTGGTCTTCATCACTTGTGATGGACGAACAACAACGTACTGATAAATAGCCAGCAAAGCATCTTTTTTTGGGGATGCCTAGCTGGCCGTGGGGTCAGTGTGATTCGCTTGATAGCTAGGCGGAGTTGTCGTACGGAAGGTACGGGGTTCGAACCCTGGGTAAGCCACTCACGTCTATTGTTTTTCTGTTGTCCAAGTGTTCTACTTCTTTATTTCTTACGAGTGCCTGAAAACATACCTTTATGTTTGTCTAATATTAATTTACTGTTTACAGGCCTCGGGTTTCCCTTCCTTATGTGTTATTTATGTTTATACAATACCAGAAACCTACCCTCTGTTCTATACTAATGTCCTTAAGTCTTCTACTATTTACTGGACCCAGTATCAAGGTCTTTGTCTTGTTTGGACTGACACATACTGTTAATAGGAGAACAACAGAAGTGATTGCGTCATTTAAGGGCTGAGTTGCCCACTGTATACTTCCGGTGTTATCTTGTGTGTTTCGTACTGATAAATAGCCAGCAAAGCATCTTTTTTTGGGGATGCCTAGCTGGCCGTGGGGTCAGTGTGATTCGCTTGATAGCTAGGCGGAGTTGTCGTACGGAAGGTACGGGGTTCGAACCCTGGGTAAGCCACTCACGTCTGTTGTTTTTCTGTTGTCCAAGTGTTCTACTTCTTTATTTCTTACGAGTGCCTGAAAACATACCTTTATGTTTGTCTAATATTAATTTACTGTTTACAGGCCTCGGGTTTCCCTTCCTTATGTGTTACCCGGTGATATAACCGGGTCGGGAGTAGTTTGGGCCCCCTTAAGATCAGGCGAAATACTCACCGGCGAGTGGACCATGCCCTGACCAGCACGAACCAAAACTCCAGGCATGGGTTAAATTCCGGGTTGATGAAATTCGTACCCCTTGGATGGCAGTGAATCTAGGTGAAGGAAAACTCTTGCACGTAGGCTGTGGACAGTTAAGTGCTAAGGACAGCAAACCAGAATATAGGATGTAGGAGCCCAGCTGTAAACTACGACACAACGTATTTACTGCTCAAACTGAGCGAACGACGGAGAAGAAATAGAAACATTCATCCACAACAAGTACAAATACCATTGGAAGAAGGAAGGTAATATATACAACAGATATGACCCAATCCACCAGCTTTATAGACACCAGCAGACCCTCATTTTGCGCCTGAGAACTGGCCACTACAGATTACATGGCCACCTCTATCGTTTCATGATACTTCATACGAATGAATGTCCATGTGTAACCCGCATCCAGGCCCCTGAACACATTCTCCAAAACTGCCCTACCCATGATGACCCAAGACGCCTGACCTGGCCAGTGGATGCTTAGCTCAGGTAGACGGTATGAGGCTGCCGCGCGGACCTGAAAAAGACTGTGGACTTAGTCCTGACGACAGGCCTACAGATTTAGCATAACTACAAACTGATTGCAGAAGAAGAAGACATCCATTTCACATAAATATTATGAGATATTTTCTTTTAAATATATGTGATAACTGATTGTTTTAATACATAACCGGTAGAAAAAAAATTGGCCTCAATTTTGTTGCGGGGTCAAACCTAAAATCTGCGTTTGGCAGAAGAGTTAAATGGTCATATAGTAGAATGTGAGCATCTGATTGGCAGAGTGGTTAGAGCTCTGGTCTCTAGCGGCAAATGTGCCGGGTTTGATTCGCGGTAATATCACGCTATAGTCTACCCGGCTGTAAATTGGAACCTGGCTTTGTTCTTGAGTTAGGGAAGGAAAATGCCACTGGTCATCCCAACTCTCGATGCTGGACCTAATATAGTGAACTCTCTAACACTTCTCCCTCTGGCAGTAAATGCTAAGGGACTACCTTTACCTTTTATAGTACAGTAAAATGTAAGAAAATGTAAACAATCTTTCTAGCAGTGTCTAATCTACAGGTAGATCCCAGGAGATTTGGTAGATCTCTGGGTGAATTCCTTGGAAAAGATGCATGGAGGCATATCTGGAGTCATCTTTATATGACCATCAGCAGTGCACAATGCTACAATATATGTATGTGGAAGTGGACCTCTGTCTGTGAGGCTAATTACACCCTCATTGACTCTTAAAATCATCCACACACTTCCAGGGATTCCCCACTGTGGTGAAACTTGTTGAGAACTCAGCATTGCACACTAAGCATGGAGAAGTCACTTGAGCCCCAGACGCGATTCTTTGACATTGACCTGGTTGACTGCTTGCAGGAGAATCTAACTATGGACCCAGTGATAGGCGGGAAAGTAAGGGGGGGGGGGGGAAAGGGGGGGGGCAGAGAAGTTATTTTGTGCAGGACGTGACAATTCTTTGGGAGAGCCCAGAACCAGAGTACATTATTTTAGCTCTTCATAGTTGGAGAACCCCCTTGGATTTCGGGAATGCAATTTATGCCATGCGCTTCTTACTCATAGGCTGGGACCAAATGCAAGCCAAGCTGGAGTAACTAGAGCTCATGACTTCAACTCAGCACGTTTCGGAATGGCAGATAAGCCACAGGAAAAGCCTAGATCTACAGTGTAGATAGTACTTTGGAGTCTTCCACTTGGTATTGGCTGCGACAGAGCGAGAAGCTCAGCAGCCCTAGTTAAACAACAATAACAACCTCGGAAAAGAGAACGAATTTTTAATTTTAGCCTTTAAGAGCGCTATATCCCTAGGATTAAAACCACTGTGTTTGTGTTCCAAGTGAAAACTCACGAGCTAGCTTTAAAAAAACTCACTGCATGAGATAGAAACGCCATTTTTTTCTTTGAATATAAGATACAGTTCGGTAAAATGTAATTTAGTTTTAATTTTCCGCTGCTGTGGTGATAGAATTGCGGGAAACAAGAGCGTCCGGCAGAGACAAAAGTTACATATGCTACACTTATTTTAGTTGCTAAATACTATTAAATCTGAAAATAGATATGATTTTTATCAAAATATAGCTTTAGAGAGCTTAGTGTTTCTAAAGTAGATCCACGCAGATCCCGAGCCGCCTGCAGGTAGTCTAGTCTAACGGCAGTCCAGTTTAATTCAGGTCAGTTTAAATTTAATTCCATTTATGCTGTTAACAAAGCATGGAGAGATGCATATTAATGCTCTCGCATGAGGCGTGTTATCTTGACAAGCAAAAATTTTTAATAAAGAATTTGTTTAATACCATTTATTCACCTTTGTTCTCGAGCATCCGGTTATCTTGAATCTGGATTTGCTGCTGGTAAGACATGATATAACCGACCAATTGGCAGAGTGGTCAGAGCGTTGGTCTCTCGCGACAAAGGTGCCGGGTTTGAATCACAGTACCGACACGCTCCAGTCTACCCAGCTATAAATGGGTACCTGACTTGAGTTAGGGAAGGAAAAGGCAGCAGGAAGAAAACTGGTCACTCCTGCTCTCGATGCTGGACCTAGTATGGTGAAGTCTCTAACACGTCATTCCCCTACGGCAATGTTTGCTATTTAACTATCTTTTTTTTACTGTAAGACCTGATATGGAAGTTTATCATTCCGTAAATGAAGCGTTTGACAAAGTGAAACATGAAGAAATGATCAAAATGTTAGAAAGCATAATCATCGATTGTAAAGACCTGAGAATAATAAAGAACATGTACTGGCAACAAACAGCATTTATAAGATTTAGTAAACCAATTGGAATGTTTCAACAGGTTAAAAAACGGTGTTAGATATGGATGTGTTCTGTCGCCTGATATGTGTTCAACCTATATGGTGAAAATATAATAAGATCCATAGAGGACATGTCAGGAGGTTCAGATGGTGGACATAATAAAAACAGCTTGAGGTATGCTGACGATACAGTTTTAATAGCAAAACATGATAAAGATGTATAGTCAAAGATAGCTTAGCGCATCGGCATTCACGACATTTCTTCAGCAGAAGACATTAATTAGTAGGTATAGGATTTTAATGATTTTGTACCTTTTTTTTTTTTTTTTTTTTTTTTTTTTGTCTTAACCAAAACGTTGCTCAGTTGAATATAAATGTGGTTCTTGAAAAACTAAGCTGATTTAAGAGCTTTTGTTAAGGCATTATTTTTAATGTTTTGCTATTTTTGGCATGATAGCGCATTTTTGACTTTTCTGCCATTTTAAAGCATTTCTTTTCAGAGACATTATTTTGAATATTTTGACATTTAAAATAAACGCATTTTTTAAGCGTTTTCTTACTTATTGTATTTTTTTTTAAAACAAATTACATCACTGTTTTCCCTATGCTGTTTAGTAAGTTTTCCTGAACCCCTGCAAACAAACGTTGCTGGTAAATTTTCCTACATAATGTACAATTTTGGATTTCTGCCTGGTGCCATTACTTCTTTAGAGAAGTCGTCAGTTCTGTTTGTGGATCAGATAGATGCGATGAAGAAAACAGGGAGTGACAGTGTGAATGGAGACGTGGGAAAGACTGTGCAAAAGTTGTTGTTGTTGTTTTGAAGAGATGATGGGTGGAGAGCGGGCACGTAACAGCTGACCGTTATTGCCTCTTCTCGTTCCATCTTGGTCTACCCTGTTCAACCTGAAAATTGGTTATAATTGTGGTATTTAGTGTCATTTTATTTACTAATTTTGTATTCAATTTAAATAACTATTGTCTTTTGCAGTTGCTGATTTTAATTTATATTAGTATTTGTCCATTTTATTTTCTCTTTTGTATTGTTTATAGATAACTATTGTCCTTTACACTTTGTTTTAATTTGTTTTAGTACTTGTTCTTTTTTTTCACCTAGTTGTCTTTCCTTGTCCTATGAGTAGTTAGTAATTTAAAAAAAAAATGATTTGTTGGTTCTTGTTGCTTCATTTCTATTTGGTTGAATGTCTTTTTTTGAAGTACTAAACTTATCTGTTTTCCTTTATTTTATGTATATATCTTTTAAGTAAGTATTGATTGGGCTTCCCCTGGGGCATCTATACTTAACACTTTATCCCCTGTCATGTCTGTATTGTTATTTCTAAAGTATGTTTTTAATTCTAGCCTCTGTTGATCATATTTTCTACAGTGATGGTTCTGCGTCTTCTTATGGGTTGGTTCTTTTCGCTCTGCTCGAGCTCGTCTCTGATCAAGGTTGTCGGGGGTAGCTCGTTTCCCAGAAAGGTCAAGGAGAGTCTACCACGTGGATCCTTCGTCTTAAAGCTTAGGCCACGGTTACCTTCTTATTCCAGAGATAGTACTTTCTGCTGGTACCACCAATAACTATGGTAAAAGAATAGAACGAAGCGCTCTTCTGAGTATGGCGTTTTTCACCCCATAGTTATGGGTTCCTATCTTCCCATACCACCATCCCAATTACTCACACTTTACCCTCGATGAGAATTAAATTTAATCCCTCGGCATAAAAGTTTCTGTACATTTAAATAGAATAGCTTTCATAGTTACTTTATATTTAAACGAAAAGGTTAATAATACAGATAGAGTCTGTTTACATATACATCTCCACTGATTGAAAAGTGTTCACAATAAAATTGAATATGTTTTCTTTTATAGTTACACTGACTGAAAAGTTTGAAACTTCCATTACTTTAAAATGAGTATTTTCACATAGAATTTATACTGGTTTAAGCTTGAAAACTTAAATTAATTTTAAAGTGACTATGTTTATAGGGACATTTACACTGCTTTGAAAATGTAAGTATTACGAGTATACTTAGAATGTACATCATTTCTTTCATCTTTCCCTCCCTGCTCCATAGGGAACCTGGAACTTTCTTATGCTTTTAGTTCTCCTTACGAAACTATAAATAAAGCAATCACCAGCCCGTGCAGTGGTGGTTCACGAATCATCATTCTATACGCTGAGGTTGCCAGCCTCAAATGACTTTGACATCCAATAGCGAGTTTCACACATTAAACTTCACATGGTAATATATACATATATATGTTAGTTCACATGTTAGTAATAAAATATGAAATGTAAATCACAACTAACGCCAATCCTGACTCACAGACTTTTTGCTCAGATGAATAAAAGAGACTTGAATCGGCCTCTCACACGCGTCTGGGGCGTCGTTAATTTTAACTTCAATTCCCCCTGACTCCGTGTCGTTCTTCAGTTTCCTAGTCCCGGTGTTTCTTATTAAAATGTAGAGATTTCCTGTGCTTTGCAAGTCTTATTTGGTTCTCCAATAAAAGGCCCGGTTAAAAAAGGAATTATGATCTAATCTTCACTAGGCGAGGTCTGATGTTGTCTTGGCGAGCGTGAAATTCACAGTGAAATAAAACTGCAAAATGGTCAGACTTCATTCCTATCTTCCCACGCATTGTTGTTACGAAAATAATCAGAAAGATCCAATCATTTCAAATCATGCAGATAGGGTGTGATATTTTCAAAATAGTCCCACGTGAAATAAGGTGCGTGCCTGCAAAGGTCACGTATTACCATATATGGACATCTGATGCCTTGCATACACTCTCACAGGCAGATCGGTAGACACACATGACAACATGGGTAAGCTGTAATACTTATTACTTTATTAAAAAGTAATGTTGGTGTATCAAGGATGACCCGGAAGCGCTTATGTCACACTTGTCTGCCCACATGTGTCACACAGACAGTAATCTCGTTATCTGTCGTATGAGTACGCAAAAACTCCGTGTCTGCCCATCTGGGTTACCAAACGAGTCGTCTTATCAGCGGTTCAATCTAAACACGCCGGCGACTATCTTATCTCAGTTGCTCACCGCAAGCTAGGATGACCGGGTAACAAACAGGTGACATCACAGAGAGGAGTGTCAACAAATGTTTGCACCTACAAAATATTTGCCACACAAGCAGAAAAAGAAAGAAAGAAAGAAAAAAAAAAGAAAAGGGCGACAATTGAGAGCAAATAATACCATTCAGTACCACAAATGTACCGATATTGCCGGAGTGAAGCAAAGATCGTGAAGAGGTCGTCCATTTCGTCACAGTGTGCGCGTTCGTGCGTATATGTCTCTTAGACTGCATGTATTTGGTTAATAAAATAGACTTTCAGTTTGACACAGAAAATGTAAAAAAATGAAGTTGTATTTTCATGTCGTCTGTTTTGTTTTATTGGTCATTTTTTTGTTTAGTACACAAACAATGTATGCGGTAGCACAGTGGTTAGTACACTGGCTTCCTAGCTCAGTGGTCTGTGGTTCGATCCCCAGATGAGGTGGGGTTTTTTAGACCGCAAACGGCTCCTGGGTCGACCCAGCCCCAAATGGGTACCAGAGCAACTCTGGGAAGGTTAAGGCGGCCGGCGTGATGCTGACCACATCACCCCTAGTGTGCCGATGGTCAAGAAAATATGGGCCTAACACCATATTCCCAATATGCCTCAATGGGCGTGTAACGAGATCCTTTACCTTTTTTTTACCTTTACACACAGTTTGGCACAATAACAGAAGAAACTAAATTATATTTATTAGGTCTTTTTGTTGTGTTTTATGCCTTTTATTTTCTTTAGCTCCGAAACTAAAAAAGAAATTTGTGTGTTTTAAGTCATTTTAAAAAATTTTATAGAGAATTTTTGGGTTTTTTTTGGGTCATAAATGCATTCTGATTGGTCATTTTCTAGTAATGTTTAGGCCATTTAAATCCTAGCCCTATTAATTAGGGTCTAAACTAGCGGGCATTAATTCGCATCATTACAGTGAAGGATATGAAAACAAACTGTTCGTGTTGCCTTTCTGGAATAAGCAATTGCAAGTTAGTTATGACAAATAAATAAATAATGAAAAAAATAATCCTACTGAGGGTCATTGCATGAAGCTGTTTGCTTAGAGCAGTGTTTCTAAAAGTGTGGTGACACGTATACCCAAGTACACGCGAAAGAGGTTCAAAGGATACATGGCAACATTTTTTTATTTTACTTTATTACATTTTTTTTTTCTTTATCGGAAGAAAACAATTCATCAAAAGTTATAATATGCGAATGGTGTATTGTAGAAATACATATATGTTTATTTACAATTGTTGCAGGATTAGTACGTGCTTTACGGGAGATAAAATTACCTTTAAAGCACACTTGTAGGACACCACGTGTTTCACATAGCAAAATAAAAAAAAATACATATTAAGGGTGTGCTTTCCTTATTAGTCATTATGCTTACTTTAGTTTCAGACTGGTACAATTCTACCTGATATTACTGACAGAATGTTTGTTGACTTTTTATTATTACTTACGTTATTTTAATTAGTTAAAAAATTATTGCTACATATATTATACTTTATGTAACTTATTATACACGCCTATTTATTAATAAATGAATGGTTTGTATTGTGGCCGTGTATGTTTATACGGCACTAGTAGTTATATAGATTGTTATTTAGTCAGAGTTAATCCTTCATATGTTGTTGTGGTTCAAGTGCTAACTGGCGTTCCGCCAGAGATCGTAATACTTGACCTTTTGTTAATTTATTTCAACCCAGGAATGTTTTTCCCTTTGAGTTTGGTGATAAGCAAAACAGTTTCAGCACAACAACTAATATCCGAAAGAAATTACTGTAAATTTCCACAAACAGCAAATGTAGAAAATTATATTAGAGTTTATTGATGACATTAGACAAACACTGTAAATTTCACAAAATGATGGTTGTTTATCCAAAATGAACAATCTATAATCCAACTAAATAATATACACACTTGTCTACTAAAGAAAAAAACTTGTCTTGGTATCCTCAAAGACGAAGTTCTCCTAACGCTATTTTAAAAATCCTCTAGTCTAAAATCATGGTATCCTTGGAATCATAAGTCCTAAAATCTCTGCCTATCGCCCACAACTCTTCTATTTATACTATTTCTTCTTTTTTTCCCGCCTTTTTCCACACGACCCGTCCTTTTTTCACACGACACAATAATTAACATTTGCACTCCTCTCCTCAGCTTTTCGACCTTTTTGCACACGACATTCTGTTATTTCGACTTAATTTTCACATGTGTGATCTTTTCCAACTTAACAATAGGATTAAAAAAAACCAGATCACACAAACATTCATTTCCCACTTTCGCGCTTATAAAACCCATTCATTATTATCTGGGACTGACCTACGTTTGCCCTGTCAGAGCAGTAACGGCAACTGAACTTTGAATGAATACTGCGTTTTGTGTAAAAACGTCTTATTTGCATTTAAGGTCTGTCATTCTTACATGTATCATCTTCTAGCACATATAAACGCTTAGCGTTAAAGTAGTGTGGTGAATTATTTGTTATTATTGGTTTAAATATTATATTAATGGTATCTGGTGTGAGGTCAGCTATGCAAGTCCCTGAGGTTTATTAAATACAAATAAGTTTACAGGGTACCTGTCTGCTTCCACCACGACCTCACCCGATTATATATCTTCCCCTACTGAAGTGTATTGGTGTGTGTATGTTGTCTAGTGTCACCGTGTGGTTTTACAGTGTAAAATACACTGTAGGTTAAAGTCAGTCGAACAGTTATTTGGTGTTAACAAGATGAAAGAGTATATAAAAATGGGTTAGAAAATCAGAATAATTTAAGTGATAACTTATTTGTTCTTAACATGGGAGATAAAAGAATGAAAATGTAGTGTTTTTAGTAAGGGAGGGAACCTTTTTAGATCTTAAAGTAATCTAAGTATATATCATTAGAGTTTACCAAATTTGCATATTAGACCAGTTTTAATAGAGATATAGAAGGATTAATGAAACTAAGTTAAAAAGTACAAAGGGGAATAACAATATTATTAGCGCCCTTTACAGTTAAGAGAACGGAGTGCCGAGTAAAACGCACGTGAAAATAGTGACTAGAGGTAAACAGTTATGTAGCACAGTTCACGGAGCTGACAGCTTAGAATTAAGCGTGCCGATAGGTGAGTGAACTGAACAACGGACCAATCGTATTAACTAAAACAACTTTGGACCATCAGATAGGAAATTGAAGGACGAAAAGAGATCAGTCCTACCAGAGAAGTTGACGGAGCAAGTCAAGTTTTGCTGAGCTCTCAAGAAATGTGAAACCTGCGGTATGCAGAAGGGCTACAGAAATAGCTAGATATAGAAAGATAGAAATAGGAATTCAGGAGAACATTTAGAATTGATTAATAATTTGTGTTATCAAACCTAGGATTAGCTCATAGGGGTGATAGTAAGATTGTGATAGGTGCTGGACTTCGTTTAAAATGGTAAGAGGAAATTTTGAACTATTTTCTTGACTTTCAGCAAAATTGTCGCAGGCTACGACGCTCGCATTTAAAGGAGCGAGCTAAAGAAGATAATATTGAAGCCAGAGCAATATTAAAGCTTAAAAAGTAAATAACTTTTAATATCAGATAGCCAGGATGGGCTGTCATACCAAGAAGATGAGGCATTGCCATTAAACGAGATTGTATCGAACTAAGGGTTCATAGCACTGACATTTATGAAACATATTAAGCGCTCTCTCATATAAGAGTAAGTATGGAGACGCCACCACGAGTGAGTCTGACATTCACGAAACATCTCATACGCTCTCTCATACTAGAGTAAGTATGGTGGAAGCCATTTTGGTATTGGACATTGTTTGATTATTTAAGGTGTAGCTATTGAATTTTATATGCTGCATTAAAAGGAGATAAACCTAACTAGGTTGAGATTGGGTGAGAACATGACTCCAAGGATTTAGAAGAACTGTTGTAGAAAATATGAGCAAAATAGTAAAATAAAAGGAGAAGGAATTTTATTAAGCTAGGTATACCACGAAATGCAAGAGGCTACAGGAGAAACAATATATAACTATGCTTTGAGATATTTGATTGAATCAAGCGGAAGACTTGAGGACATTGAAATTTAGAACTGTATCTGATGAATTAAGTTGGATGATCATGCATTATCTTATGTAAATAAAAGTTGTTTTTTTTTAAACTGAATCACATCACTCCGGTTGCTTTGATGTGTGAAGAGATTAAGGAATGGAGAGATATTAGAATTGAGTAATAGGAAAGATAGGAATAATAGAACACCCTATACGTATCAGTCGCTAGACAACACCAAGGAGGGAAGAACGTGGTCTGGGTTGGACAAAAGACGAACCTATTCTCATCCAAGAACTATCATCTCTGGCGGAACAAGGGGGCCAGTAAGAGAAACAATCTCACTTGGAGGAAAGAAACAAAGTAAATAATAGATAACTAGGCCTGCCTCAGTCACCTAGTTATAGCTATCAACTAGTAGGGACACCTGCACGGTCACACTAGCAAGTGTCTAGGGTATATGCAATGTGATGAAGTGTATGAACAGGACAACAACTACACCTATTACTAATAAACAATGATTAAACAAGTCACTGGGTAAAGTTTGGAATGTAACTTATTTTTTTTCAATTTATTTTCCTGTATCTAGTTATTCTTCTGACACAGGAATAATCAACTCAACATGATAATGAAATTATTTACAACCAATTATTTTACAACTGTCATTGAGTTGGTGTTATCCCACAATTATTTATATGTCTCAAGCTGGTAAAATGTCAAGTATTTCTTGCTCCTCGAAAAGGGTACAAGTTTATTGAACGTTTTTGTTCCTCACTGTCTGATACACTATCTTTTGTGAACTGAGAGAGTGGATTGTTTGTGATATCAATTTCCCAGACAAGTCTTATCTGAGGTCTCTGGAACCAGGCTGGTTGAAGTATGTATAAAACGCCAGCATCCACTGCCAAGACACAATTCTGCTTCTATAGGTAAATCACTGTGTAGGCACTCAGTAGTTAGGCCTCACTGCAGAACTTAGGGACAGGTGTTAGATCACCTGGGCTCACTTTCACTCGTAGATGAAACTCTGGAACAACACAAATGTGTCCCACCCAGCATCTAATAATCTCTCTCTTTCATTATTCTAACATGGCAATATCATCAGACATCAGTATGGTAACTAAACAATTAGTTAACGTTCTCAATTTGGTTGGTACCCCCTTCTGGATAAATAACTTTCAAACCCCGTTTGACATTTTCCTTGATAAAGGAAACATTTTACATTAATACTATCAAGTCATGTACAATCACGGTGACTTGCTGAAGAAGACGGCCAGTGATCTTCCTGGTCTTATGTCATAACACAACTTTTTCTTTTCATCATAAATATTTAATTTTCTTTTCTCCCCATATGGCCGAAAGCCTGTCTGGCTTTTCTATACCAGGTTAATACAGTTCCTAACAACGCTGTGAAACAACACAGAGTGATGTTGCCTTCCCTCCAGATAAATGTTTCCCCTTTAAGGTTCATACAAATTCAATAATGCATACATAATAATGATAAAATTGACAATATAAATGTTAATATAAAGGTTTCAATTCTTACCGCATCAAAGAAATCTACACACTAAACAGTTGAATATTGCGGTATATGGCATAATCCAAATCGCTGCTAGTGCAGAAATAGCAAACAAGTAAGTACTCCTTCCTTGTCTTAAAACAACTTCTTTAGTGTATCAATTTTAGTTAACAAGTGGCCCCGAATACCAACTACTAATTGGTTTTATACAACCGTTTGTCTATTATACTACAGCCAATCAGAGACTGTTTAGTGAATAGCGTTCCTTTTCAAATCAAACTGACCTCAAATATTCAAAAATAAGGACTCCTTCCCCTTTAACCCCACCTCCTATCTCTCCTATTCAAATATGTAAACACGAACCGTGACACTCCTTCCGATACTCCGTCTCATCCCCTATTTAGTATTACACATTTAAAAAAAATCCCACGTTAACCTTAATTTTTCCTTTTATTTTCAGTGTGTGTTGTCCGTGCCAGCTACCGCATGTAGAACGAACACTACGCTACGTCACAAGTGTGTGTGTGCATCGTCTGCCAATTCCAACCGTGTGAATATATGTCCAGACAGTTTCGTTCTAAAAGAAAATATTTAGTCTCAGCCAACGCTAGCAAAGCGTATAATGTTAGACTGCGGAACATCGTTTTGGCATTACTTCGGTATACCATTTTAGCGTGCTGCTGGCGTATGGGAAGAAGCCAGTCAGACACAAACGGGCTGGTTCTATATATTAAACGGGCTGGTTCTATATATTAGCATTGGGAGTACAATTTCCTGGAATTTAGCGTTTGTTCTCACAGATTTTACTACACACCTCCTTTCCTAAAACATGCATTCACTGCAAGTTATTATCTGTGAGACAATTAGCGTAAATAAAGTACTATTCCCTAGGCTTTTCCTGCCCTTGTGTTTTCATGGATTTCTGCAGTGGGGTCATTCAAAGTAAGCACAACTCAAGAAAGCTGCCACAGACCTCTGCAATCCAGGAATCTATTTCAGTTATGTTACTGAACAGCTTTGAGTGTTACTGCTTGTCTTAATGCTGTTTAGCAATCAGTATTCACCATTTCTCTTCTCTGAGTCTGCTCAACGACATGTCTCGAGAATATTAGATGTTCCTCAAATTGTACGTTATGAGGAGTTGATCTATATGGTGATATCTGAGTTGTGTAGGGGATCCAATAATTTCCTGATCAGCCTTAATAAACACTCGGACTATCCTCAATTCAAAAAGACAACAATGGAGGCACTCTGCTCCTCCGAAATGTTCACAGCCAACACTTGGTCTGATCTCAGGCTTGATTGAATGTGGAAACACCCTTCTAATAATATTCTATAATGTGCCACTCAAATGGAGGCCATATTCACCAACTATATTCTCCGCCTACCGACAATTTGGTGAAATAAGATAATATGTGGGGAAATGAGTTTCTGCATCAGAAATCAATTCTCCCTTATCTTTGCTGTAATATGTGTGGGTGATCTCCATCCAGGGTCCGACCAATACTTTCCCTTAGACGGTGTAGGGTCGGGTGACTACCAATGTCACCAGTGCCCTTTTCATGCTAAATTAATAGCCATATTGTGAAGCGCTGTGAGCATTTTCCGAATTGCTCACTCGTCCACTCCCCACTTTTCTTCTAACATTTTGTTTCGGGTTCAAATCTGGCGGATTTTCTTCAATATTAATTTCATCCAGTTCCCTAACTGCGGCTTCAAACTGAGCCTGGGTTGACTGGTCTGAGTTTCTATTTTCTCTGGATGCCCTTCTCAGAGTTGCTAATCTAAATATTTTTGGTGAAAACGGTTGGTGGGAAGGTGGATACCTATCTTCTATGTCAACTTTATTATTTTCCTTGTTATTTTTAGGCCCATATGTTTCAGAATGCTTGGCTGGCATCTGATTATGATTTTCCCAACTTGGGGACTGTACCTTGCTACATTTTTCACAGACCCCCACAAATTGTGCAATATCAGCAGCTACTTGGGGCCAGTAATATTTTTCCGATGTCCTTTGACGTGTGGTTCCATTCCTCTGGTGTCCACCGTCGGGTACAACATGAGCTTGTGCCATCACTTTTTCCCTGTAGGGAGTTGGCAATACCAACTGTCCCTGTTCTTTGGATCCTGCTCTAGCTTTCCTGAAGAGCAGTCCCTCCTTCAAATAAAATTGTCCTTTCTTAGGGTGTGCATGGCTTGTTGGCAATTTTCCAAAGCAAGGTTTTAATGTTTTATCCTTTGCCTGGGCCTTTCTCATCTTCTTATGAGAATAGACTAGGGGTGGTTCCTCCTCCGTTCTACTAGGGGTCGACCTAACCTGAAGCGTGGCCATTACCACAGGTTTTACCGGGCTTCCTAGAAAAACATATTTACTTCCTAACACCAGCGGGTAATTAGGGTCGTCACACACGGCTGCTCTGATCACTCCTTCCACGTACCTTGTCTCTACATTGATCTCGGCTACTAGAAGTGTCATGGTGTCTATTCCCTTTACGGCCCCTTGTATCTCCACTTTCTCTGTGGTATACTGTTCAGGGTGCACTAGGGTTGCACTGACAACTGAGTCATATTCTAAACCTGAATCGTAAAGGCACCTAGCCTTGGCACCATTACATGTCACTTCTTCACAGATGGGGGGATGTTGAAGATTAATATGATTCTCTGTCAGTTTCTTCTTCCCCTTGTCCACTGTTATCATGCATGCCGCGTGATATGGAGGAACTTTCCTACCACAGTCAATAGTATTATGATTATTCATCCTACAAACTTTACAATATTTCCCTTCTGGTTTGTAGGGTCTCCTTTCTCTGAAATGCGAGTTTCTATCTCGTTGGTCAAAACTTGGCTTATCATAATAGGCTTTACCCTTATTAAACTTATCTCTGTGTTCATAGTTAGGTTGGTTTTGGTTTGGTGGAGCTTTATCATGGTCTATAGGCTTCTTCTTTAAACTTGCTATCTCAGACTGGGCTGCCTGATATCTCTCAGCCACATTTAAGATCTCCCCCAGCCTCTCAGCACCCTGTTCCGTGAGAAATTTTCTCAGGTCTGGAGCCATGGACTCTCTTAACTGCTCAGTCATAATCATTTCCTTTAAATCTTGGGTTTTCCCCAGAGCAGTCCATTTCTCCAGGTATGTCTCCAGGCGTGCAGAGAACTGGTGGTAAGTCTCTCCAGTCAACAGTTTGGCATTCCTAAATTTCTTTCTGTAAAATTCACTGTTTTTCTCATATCTAACTAGAAGAGCTTGCTTAAGAATGTCGTAGTCATCTTGATCATCCTTGCTCAGTTTGGCGAAGACCTCATAAGAGGTTCCCCTAAGCCCCTGAGATACCTTCATACTCCATCTCTCTTTCTCTAGTCCATACATAGTAGCTAACCTTTCAAATCTAGATAAAAATGACTCAATATCATCATCTTTTTCTACAAATGGGTCCAACTGGAACCCCATGGCTGAGGTTGAGGCGACCTGGCTTGCAGCAGAGTCGGAGGTGGATGAGCTACTTCCATTATCAGGAGCATGGCCTTGTAACTCCATCTCCCTTAGTCGCAACTCATGTTCCCTTTGTAACCGTTTCTCTTCTTTCTCAGCCTCCATCTGTAATCTCTTCTCCTCCTTGGCAGCCTCCAACCTCTTTTCTTCTTTCCTGGCCTCAGCCTCAAGCTTCTTCTCCTTCAACTGCAGCCTCTTGATCTCAGCCTCCCTATCAGCCTCTAATTTCTTAAGCTCCCTAGCATCCTCTAACATAATTCTCTTCTCCTCAGCTAATCTCTTATCTTCCCTTTCCATATACTTATCGCACTCTGATGTCACATACTGAATCAGAGCTTGCCCATCTAAATTCATTTCCTTTGCAGTCTGCACAGCAGCAGATCTGTATTTAGCCATATCCGCCATTTTATAGTTAACAATATGAAATACTATCCACTACCTTAACTAATTAACCAACTCTAAACACAAGACAAAGGGCAATGATATCTCAAACCACTCTCAAATTATTTTTACTATTAGATTTTACAAATACTGGGACTAGTGACTCACTTAATGTAGGGTACTAAGAACCTTTAAATCCCGGAAGAGCGTCCCAATTAATGTGGTGAATTATTTGTTATTATTGGTTTAAATATTATATTAATGGTATCTGGTGTGAGGTCAGCTATGCAAGTCCCTGAGGTTTATTAAATACAAATAAGTTTACAGGGTACCTGTCTGCTTCCACCACGACCTCACCCGATTATATATCTTCCCCTACTGAAGTGTATTGGTGTGTGTATGTTGTCTAGCAAGTGTCTAGGGTATATGCAATGTGATGAAGTGTATGAACAGGACAACAACTACACCTATTACTAATAAACAATGATTAAACAAGTCACTGGGTAAAGTTTGGAATGTAACTTATTTTTTTTTTCAATTTATTTTCCTGTATCTAGTTATTCTTCTGACACAGGAATAATCAACTCAACATGATAATGAAATTATTTACAACCAATTATTTTACAACTGTCATTGAGTCGGTGTTATCCCACAATTATTTATATGTCTCAAGCTGGGAAAATGTCAAGTATTTCTTGCTCCTAGAAAAGGGTACAAGTTTATTGAACGTTTTTGTTCCTCACTGTCTGATACACTATCTTTTGTGAAAACTGAGAGAGTGGATTGTTTGTGATATCAATTTCCCAGACAAGTCTTATCTGAGGTCTCTGGAACCAGGCTGGTTGAAGTATGTATATAAAACGCCAGCATCCACTGCCAAGACACGATTCTGCTTCTATAGGTAAATCACTGTGTAGGCACTCAGTAGTTAGGCCTCACTGCAGAACTTAGGGACAGGTGTTAGATCACCTGGGCTCACTTTCACTCGTAGATGAAACTCTGGAACAATACAAATGTGTCCCACTCAGCATCTAATAATCTCTCTCTTTCATTATTCTAACATGGCAATATCATCAGACATCAGTATGGTAACTAAACAATTAGTTAACGTTCTCAATTTGGTTGGTACCCCCTTCTGGATAAATAACTTTCAAACCCCGTTTGACATTTTCCTTGATAAAGGAAACATTTTACATTAATACTATCAAGTCATGTACAATCACGGTGACTTGCTGAAGAAGACGGCCAGTGATCTTCCTGGTCTTATGTCATAACACAACTTTTTCTTTTCATCATAAATATTTAATTTTCTTTTCTCCCCATATGGCCGAAAGCCTGTCTGGCTTTTCTATACCAGGTTAATACAGTTCCTAACAACGCTGTGAAACAACACAGAGTGATGTTGCCTTCCCTCCAGATAAATGTTTCCCCTTTAAGGTTCATACAAATTCAATAATGCATACATAATAATGATAAAATGACAATATAAATGTTAATATAAAGGTTTCAATTCTTACCGCATCAAAGAAATCTACACACTAAACAGTTGAATATTGCGGTATATGGCATAATCCAAATCGCTGCTAGTGCAGAAATAGCAAACAAGTAAGTACTCCTTCCTTGTCTTAAAACAACTTCTTTAGTGTATCAATTTTAGTTAACAAGTGGCCCCGAATACCAACTACTAATTGGTTTTATACAACCGTTTGTCTATTATACTACAGCCAATCAGAGACTGTTTAGTGAATAGCGTTCCTTTTCAAATAAAACTGACCTCAAATATTCAAAAATAAGGACTCCTTCCCCTTTAACCCACCTCCTATCTCTCCTATTCAAATATGTAAACACGAACCGTGACACTCCTTCCGATACTCCGTCTCATCCCCTATTTAGTATTACACATTTAAAAACGAATCCACGTTAACCTTAATTTTTCCTTTTATTTTCAAAACTACCGCTATGTAGAACGAACACTACGTGTGTACGTCAGAAAAAGGGGGTCTTGCAAGGTATGGTAGTACCGTGTGAATATCTTGTCCAGACAGTTTCGTTCTACAAGAAAATTTTAGTCTCAGCCAACGCTAGCAAAGCGTATAATGTTAGACTGCGGAACATCGTTTTGGCATTACTTCGGTATACCATTTTAGCGTGCTGCTGGCGTATGGGAAGAAGCCAGTCAGACACAAACGGGCTGGTTCTATATATTAAACGGGCTGGTTCTATATATTAGCATTGGGAGTACAATTTCCTGGAATTTAGCGTTTGTTCTCACAGATTTTACTACACACCTCCTTTCCTAAAACATGCATTCACTGCAAGTTATTATCTGTGAGACAATTAGCGTAAATAAAGTACTATTCCCTAGGCTTTTTCTGCCCTTGTGTTTTCATGGATTTCTGCAGTGGGGTCATTCAAAGTAAGCACAACTCAAGAAAGCTGCCACAGACCTCTGCAATCCAGGAATCTATTTCAGTTATGTTACTGAACAGCTGTGAGTGTTACTGCTTGTCTTAATGCTGTTTAGCAATCAGTATTCACCATTTCTCTTCTCTGAGTCTGCTCAACGACATGTCTCGAGAATATTAGATGTTCCTCAAATTGTACGTTATGAGGAGTTGATCTATATGGTGATATCTGAGTTGTGTAGGGGATCCAATAATTTCCTGATCAGCCTTAATAAACACTCGGACTATCCTCAATTCAAAAAGGCAACAATGGAGGCACTCTGCTCCTCCGAAATGTTCACAGCCAACAATTGGTCTGATCTCAGGCTTGATTGAATGTGGAAACACCCTTCTAATAATATTCTATAATGTGCCACTCAAATGGAGGCCATATTCACCAACTATATTCTCCGCCTACCGACAATTTGGTGAAATAAGATAATATGTGGGGAAATGAGTTTCTGCATCAGAAATCAATTCTCCCTTATCTTTGCTATAATATGTGTGGGTGATCTCCATCCAGGGTCCGATCAATACTTCCCCTTGGACGGTGTAGGGTCGGGTGACTACCAATGTCACCAGTGCCCTTTTCATGCTAAATTAATAGCCATATTGTGAAGCGCTGTGAGCATTTTCCGAATTGCTCACTCGTCCACTCCCCACTTTTCTTCTAACATTTTGTTTCGGGTTCAAATCTGGCGGATTATCTTCAATATTAATTTCAGCCAGTTCCCTAACTGCGGCTTCAAACTGAGCCTGGGTTGACTGGTCTGAGTTTCTATTTTCTCTGGATGCCCTTCTCAGAGTTGCTAATCTAAATATTTTTGGTGAAAACTGTTGGTGGGAAGGTGGATACCTATCCTCTATGTCAACCTTATTATTTTCCTTGTTATTTTTAAGCCCATATGTTTCAGAATGCTTGGCTGGCATCTGATTATGATTTTCCCAACTTGGGGACTGTACCTTGCTACATTTTTCACAGGCCCCCACAAATTGTGCAATATCAGCAGCTACTTGGGGCCAGTAATATTTTTCCGATGTCCTTTGACGTGTGGTTCCATTCCTCTGGTGTCCACCGTCGGGTACAACATGAGCTTGTGCCATCACTTTTTCCCTGTAGGGAGTTGGCAATACCAACTGTCCCTGTTCTTTGGATCCTGCTCTAGCTTTCCTGAAGAGCAG
Source organism: Oreohelix idahoensis (assembly GCA_024509875.1). Lineage (NCBI taxonomy): Eukaryota > Metazoa > Mollusca > Gastropoda > Stylommatophora > Oreohelicidae > Oreohelix > Oreohelix idahoensis. The sequence continues at coordinate 420,430 of JAMPIV010018955.1, forward strand.
TCCCTCCTTCAAATAAAATTGTCCTTTCTTAGGGTGTGCATGGCTTGGTTGGCAATTTTCAAAGCAAGGTTTTAATGTTTTATCCTTTGCCTGGGCCTTTCTCATCTGCTTATGAGAATAAACTAGTGGTGGTTCCTCCTCCGTTCTACTAGGGGTCGACCTAACCTGAAGCGTGGCCATTACCACAGGTTTTACCGGGCTTCCTAGAAAAACATATTTACTTCCTAACACCAGCGGGTAATTAGGGTCGTCACACACGGCTGCTCTGATCACTCCTTCCACGTACCTTGTCTCTACATTGATCTCGGCTACTGGAAGTGTCATGGTGTCTATTCCCTTTACGGCCCCTTGTATCTCCACTTTCTCTGTGGTATACTGTTCAGGGTGCACTAGGGTTGCACTCACAACTGAGTCATATTCTAAACCTGAATCGTAAAGGCACCTAACCTTGGCACCATTACATGTCACTTCTTCACAGATGGGGGGATGTTGAAGATTAATATGATTCTCTGTCAGTTTCTTCTTCCCCTTGTCCACTGTTATCATGCATGCCGCGTGATATGGAGGAACTTTCCTACCACAGTCAATAGTATTATGATTATTCATCCTACAAACTTTACAATATTTCCCTTCTGGTTTGTAGGGTCTCCTTTCTCTGAAATGCGAGTTTCTATCTCGTTGGTCAAAACTTGGCTTATCATAATAGGCTTTACCCTTATTAAACTTATCTCTGTGTTCATAGTTAGGTTGGTTTTGGTTTGGTGGAGCTTTATCATGGTCTATAGGCTTCTTCTTTAAACTTGCTATCTCAGACTGGGCTGCCTGATATCTCTCAGCCACATTTAAGATCTCCCCCAGCCTCTCAGCACCCTGTTCCGTGAGAAATTTTCTCAGGTCTGGAGCCATGGACTCTCTTAACTGCTCAGTCATAATCATTTCCTTTAAATCTTGGGTTTTCCCCAGAGCAGTCCATTTCTCCAGGTATGTCTCCAGGCGTGCAGAGAACTGGTGGTAAGTCTCTCCAGTCAACAGTTTGGCATCCCTAAATTTCTTTCTGTAAAATTCACTGTTTTTCTCATATCTAACTAGAAGAGCTTGCTTAAGAATGTCGTAGTCATCTTGATCATCCTTGCTCAGTTTGGCGAAGACCTCATAAGAGGTTCCCCTAAGCCCCTGAGATACCTTCATACTCCATCTCTCTTTCTCTAGTCCATACATAGTAGCTAACCTTTCAAATCTAGATAAAAATGACTCAATATCATCATCTTTTTCTACAAATGGGTCCAACTGGAACCCCATGGCTGAGGTTGAGGCGACCTGGCTTGCAGCAGAGTCGGAGGTGGATGAGCTACTTCCATTATCAGGAGCATGGCCTTGTAACTCCATCTCCCTTAGTCGCAACTCATGTTCCCTTTGTAACCGTTTCTCTTCTTTCTCAGCCTCCATCTGTAATCTCTTCTCCTCCTTGGCAGCCTCCAACCTCTTTTCTTCTTTCCTGGCCTCAGCCTCAAGCTTCTTCTCCTTCAACTGCAGCCTCTTGATCTCAGCCTCCCTATCAGCCTCTAATTTCTTAAGCTCCCTAGCATCCTCTAACATAATTCTCTTCTCCTCAGCTAATCTCTTATCTTCCCTTTCCATATACTTATCGCACTCTGATGTCACATACTGAATCAGAGCTTGCCCATCTAAATTCATTTCCTTTGCAGTCTGCACAGCAGCAGATCTGTATTTAGCCATATCCGCCATTTTATAGTTAACAATATGAAATACTATCCACTACCTTAACTAATTAACCAACTCTAAACACAAGACAAAGGGCAATGATATCTCAAACCACTCTCAAATTATTTTTACTATTAGATTTTACAAATACTGGGACTAGTGACTCACTTAATGTAGGGTACTAAGAACCTTTAAATCCCGGAAGAGCGTCCCAATTAATGTGGTGAATTATTTGTTATTATTGGTTTAAATATTATATTAATGGTATCTGGTGTGAGGTCAGCTATGCAAGTCCCTGAGGTTTATTAAATACAAATAAGTTTACAGGGTACCTGTCTGCTTCCACCACGACCTCACCCGATTATATATCTTCCCCTACTGAAGTGTATTGGTGTGTGTATGTTGTCTAGCAAGTGTCTAGGGTATATGCAATGTGATGAAGTGTATGAACAGGACAACAACTACACCTATTACTAATAAACAATGATTAAACAAGTCACTGGGTAAAGTTTGGAATGTAACTTATTTTTTTTTCAATTTATTTTCCTGTATCTAGTTATTCTTCTGACACAGGAATAATCAACTCAACATGATAATGAAATTATTTACAACCAATTATTTTACAACTGTCATTGAGTCGGTGTTATCCCACAATTATTTATATGTCTCAAGCTGGTAAAATGTCAAGTATTTCTTGCTCCTAGAAAAGGGTACAAGTTTATTGAACGTTTTTGTTCCTCACTGTCTGATACACTATCTTTTGTGAAAACTGAGAGAGTGGATTGTTTGTGATATCAATTTCCCAGACAAGTCTTATCTGAGGTCTCTGGAACCAGGCTGGTTGAAGTATGTATAAAACGCCAGCATCCACTGCCAAGACACGATTCTGCTTCTATAGGTAAATCACTGTGTAGGCACTCAGTAGTTAGGCCTCACTGCAGAACTTAGGGACAGGTGTTAGATCACCTGGGCTCACTTTCACTCGTAGATGAAACTCTGGAACAATACAAATGTGTCCCACTCAGCATCTAATAATCTCTCTCTTTCATTATTCTAACATGGCAATATCATCAGACATCAGTATGGTAACTAAACAATTAGTTAACGTTCTCAATTTGGTTGGTACCCCCTTCTGGATAAATAACTTTCAAACCCCGTTTGACATTTTCCTTGATAAAGGAAACATTTTACATTAATACTATCAAGTCATGTACAATCACGGTGACTTGCTGAAGAAGACGGCCAGTGATCTTCCTGGTCTTATGTCATAACACAACTTTTTCTTTTCATCATAAATATTTAATTTTCTTTTCTCCCCATATGGCCGAAAGCCTGTCTGGCTTTTCTATACCAGGTTAATACAGTTCCTAACAACGCTGTGAAACAACACAGAGTGATGTTGCCTTCCCTCCAGATAAATGTTTCCCCTTTAAGGTTCATACAAATTCAATAATGCATACATAATAATGATAAAATTGACAATATAAATGTTAATATAAAGGTTTCAATTCTTACCGCATCAAAGAAATCTACACACTAAACAGTTGAATATTGCGGTATATGGCATAATCCAAATCGCTGCTAGTGCAGAAATAGCAAACAAGTAAGTACTCCTTCCTTGTCTTAAAACAACTTCTTTAGTGTATCAATTTTAGTTAACAAGTGGCCCCGAATACCAACTACTAATTGGTTTTATACAACCGTTTGTCTATTATACTACAGCCAATCAGAGACTGTTTAGTGAATAGCGTTCCTTTTCAAATAAAACTGACCTCAAATATTCAAAAATAAGGACTCCTTCCCCTTTAACCCCACCTCCTATCTCTCCTATTCAAATATGTAAACACGAACCGTGACACTCCTTCCGATACTCCGTCTCATCCCCTATTTAGTATTACACATTTAAAAAAAATCCCACGTTAACCTTAATTTTTCCTTTTATTTTCAAACTACCGCATGTAGAACGAACACTACGCTACGTCACAAGTGTGTGTGTGTATCGTCTGCCAATTCCAACCGTGTGAATATATGTCCAGACAGTTTCGTTCTACAAGAAAATATTTAGTCTCAGCCAACGCTAGCAAAGCGTATAATGTTAGACTGCGGAACATCGTTTTGGCATTACTTCGGTATACCATTTTAGCGTGCTGCTGGCGTATGGGAAGAAGCCAGTCAGACACAAACGGGCTGGTTCTATATATTAAACGGGCTGGTTCTATATATTAGCATTGGGAGTACAATTTCCTGGAATTTAGCGTTTGTTCTCACAGATTTTACTACACACCTCCTTTCCTAAAACATGCATTCACTGCAAGTTATTATCTGTGAGACAATTAGCGTAAATAAAGTACTATTCCCTAGGCTTTTCCTGCCCTTGTGTTTTCATGGATTTCTGCAGTGGGGTCATTCAAAGTAAGCACAACTCAAGAAAGCTGCCACAGACCTCTGCAATCCAGGAATCTATTTCAGTTATGTTACTGAACAGCTTTGAGTGTTACTGCTTGTCTTAATGCTGTTTAGCAATCAGTATTCACCATTTCTCTTCTCTGAGTCTGCTCAACGACATGTCTCGAGAATATTAGATGTTCCTCAAATTGTACGTTATGAGGAGTTGATCTATATGGTGATATCTGAGTTGTGTAGGGGATCCAATAATTTCCTGATCAGCCTTAATAAACACTCGGACTATCCTCAATTCAAAAAGACAACAATGGAGGCACTCTGCTCCTCCGAAATGTTCACAGCCAACAAATTGTCTGATCTCAGGCTTGATTGAATGTGGAAACACCCTTCTAATAATATTCTATAATGTGCCACTCAAATGGAGGCCATATTCACCAACTATATTCTCCGCCTACCGACAATTTGGTGAAATAAGATAATATGTGGGGAAATGAGTTTCTGCATCAGAAATCAATTCTCCCTTATCTTTGCTGTAATATGTGTGGGTGATCTCCATCCAGGGTCCGACCAATACTTTCCCTTAGACGGTGTAGGGTCGGGTGACTACCAATGTCACCAGTGCCCTTTTCATGCTAAATTAATAGCCATATTGTGAAGCGCTGTGAGCATTTTCCGAATTGCTCACTCGTCCACTCCCCACTTTTCTTCTAACATTTTGTTTCGGGTTCAAATCTGGCGGATTTTCTTCAATATTAATTTCATCCAGTTCCCTAACTGCGGCTTCAAACTGAGCCTGGGTTGACTGGTCTGAGTTTCTATTTTCTCTGGATGCCCTTCTCAGAGTTGCTAATCTAAATATTTTTGGTGAAAACGGTTGGTGGGAAGGTGGATACCTATCCTCTATGTCAACCTTATTATGGCCACTGACTGCTTTGACGGTCGGTGGTTAAGGATCGAAGAAGAAGAAGAGAATATATGTCCAGACAGTTTCGTTCTACAAGAAAATATTTAGTCTCAGCCAACGCTAGCAAAGCGTATAATGTTAGACTGCGGAACATCGTTTTGGCATTACTTCGGTATACCATTTTAGCGTGCTGCTGGCGTATGGGAAGAAGCCAGTCAGACACAAACGGGCTGGTTCTATATATTAAACGGGCTGGTTCTATATATTAGCATTGGGAGTACAATTTCCTGGAATTTAGCGTTTGTTCTCACAGATTTTACTACAAGTAGGAGGGACAAAGCTAGCGTGAAAGGCTAAGCGGTCACAGTATTATATTTGCGGTAATGTTCATAAATAAAATAAAAACTTCCAAATTATCTTCTGTCGAGAGGAGTACGCTGAAAAGACTGAACTTTCATAAGCGGTACGTGATTTTTCTAAATATGAGAAACACTGCCTCAGAGAGACGCCCAGATGTTAAAATAGGATGCTGTAAACAAGGCAAGTAGGTTTATTGAATTGCAAGTACACAATGATCAACTTGTTGGTCAATAAAACGTCCCCTGGGACAAAGTATGGAAAAGAAGAATCGTAAGAAATTAACAAAAAAAAAAAAAAAAAAAAAAAAAAAAAAAACATATATACACATTTATTTTCGTCCTGATCAGAGATGCATTCGCAGCTGACAACGCGAATGCTTAGACGAGCTTTGTGCCACAACAAGAGGAATAAATCCGTTGAGTTGTTGACGTCAGTTGATCGAAGCTATAGTTCTGCGTTTATTAAACATCTGAAACCATATTACAAATACACCAGTACTTACAGTTACAAACATTTTGATTAGCAGGATTAAACTTACATTTTATAAGCACTATTTTTAAACATAATTATGGTTTTAAATAACTATTTTGCAGTCTAACATTTTCACAAAATAACTTTGGTAAAAAGTAAAGATGTGTACTAAATAAATAACGGAAACATTTAATATTTAGCATCGTCATTTGATTATCTCCCTTAAAAGCTGAACAAATTTACGTTTTTACATGCAGAAATTATGATGGTCTGAAGTCAAAGTAACATAAATATGGGTTTCCTAGTGCAAACAAAACATGAAAATGTCTTCTTTTGCCAATATAGGAAACATATACATTTATTAAGTTATTAAGGTGATGTGCTTTAATATCTTCATACTGCAATACCAAAGTGCCCCGTACAGTGCCGTAAGTAGGATGAGGCAGGTGGGACACGTGCCCTGGACGCCAAATTTGGAGGCGCAATTTTTATGGTTAAAAAATGCAAAAATTCCACTTGTCATTTATGGCACTCTAATATATATATATATATATATATATATATATATATATATATATATATATATATATATATATATATATATATATATATATATATATATAGATATATATATATATATATATATATATATATATATACTGAAGCACATTAAAACGCACCACTATTATATATACTGATGCCGAGAAGCTGGAAAAAAAAGTGTGAGAATGGATGTTCCCCGTGTTTGTCATGAGGTAGAGAGCGAATGGCTGCTGGAATGGAAAGTGCAGGATTTAACCCACAGGTTTGTGTACAGACTACATGAAAACAATACAAGTTACACGTGCAACACGATTCCCAACAACTATGACCCTGAAAATGTTTACACGTTGTGGCAGTATACTCGGTATAAAAAGGCCGTTGAGACAAAACACCCAGTACATGTGCTTGAAATGCCACGACTATCTGAAAACGACCGCCAACGAGCCATTGGTATGTTGGAGACCGGAAAGAGCTCGCGGGCCATTGCCAGAAGGATGAATTGCCACCACAGCCTTCTTGTACGTCTCAATGAACGTTACGGAACCACTGGCAGTGCCCGGGATAGACTTCGGAGTGGCCAACCACGAGTTACTACCCCTGCGCAAGATCGTCATATTGTGCTGAGTCACCTAAGGAATCGTTCTCTCCTGGCAAGTCAAACATCAAGAGCAATAGTGGATAGACGTAGGCAAGTTTCTCAAATGACAGTCATACGACGACTCAGAGATACAGGCCTTACTGCAAGACGACCTTATGTTGGGCCAAACTTGACTCACAGACATCGTCAGCAGCGCCTGCAATGGACAGAGCAGCATGTCAGATGGACTAGACTGCAGTGGAATGCTGTCCTATCCACAGACGAGAGCAGATTCAACATATCCTTTGCTGATGGACGTATGCGGATTTGGCGACGGTGTGGAGAGCGCTTTGCAGATTGCTGTGTTCGTCAGCACAACCGATTTGGAGGTGGCAGTATTCACATTTGGGAAGGATTCAGTTTTCACCATCGCTTGCCTCTTCACGTCTTCCGTGGAAATGTTAATGCTGTGACATATCGAGATGAGGTTTTGGATGCATTGGTTGCTCCTGCATTCACAAATTATCCAGACTTGCAGCTTCTCCAGCAGGATAACGTACGTGCGCACACCGAATGCATTAAGCAGCAATATCTACAGCAGCAGAACATTGTGACGATTGATTGGCCTGTCCTATCACCAGACATGTCCCCTATAGAACATCTGTGGGACGAGCTTGGACGCAGAGTCTACAGGCAAGGTTCTCCAGCTAATCTGCAACAGCTCGAAGCTGCTCTTACACGGTAATGGGACTTGATTTCCCGGAATTTCCTTCAGAGACTTGTGCGTTCCATGCGGAGCCGCTGCCAAGCTTGTTTGCAAGCACACGGTGGACATACCAGATACTGAGGATAGTCTGAATGAATTTTTTTGTTGGTTGCATTTTTGGTTTTCTCCCTTGCCTGCACAGAATGCAATGAATTTCATAACAATCAAATGTACAAATTAATGACCAGCATGGATTCATAGGAAAATGAATAAAGATTCGGGACCCAAAGACGCAGCAATAGAGAATGCAGTCAGCGACTCATAGCTTGACTGCCTGCGTCAGGACCAGCGAATCAGAGCTGGTCAAGACCGCACTCCACCTCCACGTGGTGGTCCTGGAAACAGTCTGCAGCAGTGCAGTCTGGCTGAGCGAGTGTGTATCGAAATGGGAAGGCAAATCCGGTCCTAAAAAATGCCGTGCAGAAGTCGGATGTGTCGACCGAAAGGTGCAGATATCACAGCTTAGGCGTAAACAGACACAACGCAACCACCGTCCTTTTCAGGACGAAAGAAGAAGAAGAATAAAGATTCCAAATATGTAAACTTGTAAACACTTATATTTACATTTCACACTCTGTTCCTGGATTATACAGGTGGTGCGTTTTTAATGTGCTTCAATATATATATATATATACAGCTTTCAATTTACGCCATTTTTTTTATTTGCCATAGGCGCCATTAACCATAGTCACGCCTCTGGCCCCATGTGGTTCCCGGATGTGTCTGAAGAGACAAAGAAAGAATAGAATTGTCCCCCTCAGTCATGTCATTCAAGGTGACTAATACCAAATTGTGCATGGAACTTATATCCTCTGCATATTTAATTCTCACAGGCTTGTAGCCACAGACGTCAGTCAAAACCTTTTCCCACCAAAGTTGCGGTCTGGAAATTATATAACAATGTAGTAGTTCCCCAAAAAAGGAGGGGGGTGGTAAAAGACTTGTGACGTCATTGGGGGGGGGGTGTTTCTGGGTTTTTTTACTGGGTTTTTGTAACGAAAAGTGATAAGAGTGTGAGGGAGTGTTAAAATTGGCGAACATTGCGTGACGTCATATGTGGACGACCCCTTATTAGAGAACAACCTTATCGATAACATGTTCCGTTAACAAAGTTTCCCACCAAACGTGCAATCTTATTTGGGCGTGACAATAACAAAAGGCGCATTTTTGTTCCCATCCTTAATAAGGGCGCGGATGTTTGATTTTGGACACAATTTCTTGAATGTTCCCCGTTTGTATTAAGGATGAGTATGAATAAGTATCTTATATGGATATTTAACAGTAGATAATGCATCTAGTTCGATACATTTGCAGTAACTCGGCCGATTTAGTTGCTCAAGTCGATACATCTTTAAATAATGATTCGGAGACGGAACAGTAGGGTTATTTTGAATTTTTGTTTTGTTTCTTAATACGTGCCAAGGCAAGATTTTAAACATATCCATGCATTTAAAAAACATGTTGTGAATAATTAGCTGTTAATTAATTAGTCAGATTTCAGTCCTTTGGCATTTTTTCACGTCATATGACACGTTGCCCCATAACAACTCCATTACCAGTGTATCCAGATAAATGACCACGGGAAATTAGTGCCTTCTTGAGGACATGCAGCAGAAAAAGCACCGTATAATTCTTTCCTCGCCATGTTTTGGCTGGTGACGTACTCGTAATGTCATATTTTGTCATTTAATGACAGTCATGTGTCATAGCAGCATTTATATTACCGGTAGTTACATGTTACAAATTAAAAATGATTCATATATATAAAATCCGCAGCTTTTTCTGTCAGTAACGCTAAGGGATGCAACTTTGGTTGAAAGTTTGACATTAAATGTAGTGTTTCCCTTATATGTACTCTCCCAAAAAAATAGAAACACTTACCAAAGAAGAATTTATAGAATGTGTGATCCCGTTGACACACATTGGGATCCTCGCTGCTGCTACGTAGTTCATGTACTGTGGTGATGCACAGCGGTTTTAAAAAATACTTTTGAATAAGTAAAATTGCCATAGGTATTGGTGCTTTTGAATTTAATTCCCGTCTTATGACGGGCTTTTACACTAGTACAATTATATCGTGAAACTTATCCCATTTATAATTTCATCTTCATTGTATTTTTTCTTTTGGCTGCCTATAGAGCAGCGGTGGCCAAACTACGACCCGCGGGCCGGATCCGGCCCGCCAACCAGTTTTGACTGGCCCGCCAACCTGTTTTGGCCGGCCTCTTATTGTTGATTGAAGCCACACTCTTCACAATGAAATAACGCACAAATGTATGTTTTAAATAAATACATGTCATATTACAAATTACAAAACAAATTAAAACAACAGATTCAGTATATTTTTTTACAGTAATTTCAGTCCGAAGACTGGTATACATGTCTAGGCAGATGTGCAGTACAGTAGTTTGCCGTTGCTTTCAGTACGTGGTTCATTATATATGTAAAACTAAATCTCAGAACGATATTTTTAAAGGATTTTATAGGTCTGGCCCTCTGGTGTTACCCTTAACCATAATCTGGCCCTCGGCCAACCTTAGCTTGGCCACCACTGTTCTAGAGTATTATATGTATGTACTTGTCATAGTGTTGTAAAGTGTTGTGAATCTTAAATAAAGTGTTTATTTGTCTGTTGTTGTTGTTGTGAACTTACACTTCATCAATATCATAACCCTAGACATTCAACGTAGTCATCACAATATTCCAGAATAAGTCTGATTGAGGTCTAAATGTGGTAGCAAAGTAAGGTCATCTGTAACACACCACACATATTAGATACAGATACCTTCACAGCTGATCTCAGTCAGTACACTAAGTCCCCTATAAATATTTATATAATCCCAACTTACCACAGTGATGATGATGATGATGATGATAATGCTAGTAATGATGATGATAATGATGATGATGCTAGTGATGATGATGATGATGATGATGCTAGTGGTTATGATGACGATGATGATGGACTAAATGTATAAAGCCATCTACGATTATATAAATTACAGAACGCCCCAAGTAGTTCCTGTGGGTCTAAAGAAACAAACAAACAAAATATGACCACTTGTACCTCAGGTACCTAGTAGGGGGCAACTGATACGAGGTTTTGTTTGGGGCAAACAACCGTAACATATAAAACATGTTGCTACAGAAACTACCGCTACAAAAGCTTATGAATGCATTGGTACAGGATTCCTGGGACTATCTACATCGGTGTACCCATGCTCTATAGCAGTGGTGGCCACGCTAATGTTGGCCGAGGGCCAGATTATGGTTAAGGGTAACACCAGAGGGCCAGACCTATAAAATCCTTTAAAAATAACGTTCTGAGATTTAGTTTTACATATATAATGAACCACGTACTGAAAGCAACGGCAAACTACTGTACTGCACATCTGCCTAGACATGTATACCAGTCTTCGGACTGAAATTACTGTAAAAAAATATACTGAATCTGTTGTTTTAATTTGTTTTGTAATTTGTAATATGACATGTATTTATTTAAAACATACATTTGTGCGTTATTTCATTGTGAAGAGTGTGGCTTCAATCAACAATAAGAGGCCGGCCAAAACAGGTTGGCGGGCTGGTCAAAACTGGTTGGCGGGCCGGATCCGGCCCGCGGGCCGTAGTTTGGCCACCGCTGCTCTAGAAGACTAGCTTAAGTAAGTCAAGTGTTAAATTTTAAATTATGTATTAGTTGCTTTCAAGAATAGATATCCTGATCCAACTACAGAGTGAATCAGGAATCACAATCAAATGTAAACACAATGTGTATGTACAAAAATTATACAAAGGATCTTGTCCTGACATAGAATATTATTACAATATGTGTGTAGTGTTATGCTCTGGTATTAAGAGGTAACACTGGCTTTTGAAGCTATGTTGTTGTTTGTCATCACGACTTCATGTGTTTGTTAATGGTGGAAATAATCTTGAAGGGATCACAGTTCTTTTATTTGTAAAACACTAACTGTCCCTCTTGCTTTATTATTACAGTCAATTTTAAGGAGTGTTATACAAGGGTGAGCTGCTCTGGCTGACAGAGTCTTAGCTTAGGTGTCTGCGGCAGGAAAACTGTCTCCTCTGCTCGCTTGCTTCTCAGTTGTCTTGTAATACACTGTCGTGAAACATTCTAAATCCACATATCTAAATAAAAAAGTAAATGTAAAGCCTAACGAATTAATTCAATAAAAGGAAAGAAGAATGGTAAAAGACCAGTGCTGTCACAATGGCTTACAAAAATCCCCCCTTTTCTACTTCGTCTGCATAATTGTAACGCTTTCACGTTTGATAGTAAAGCCTACAGCAGCATACACGCGTTTCAAAAAAATAAAACCGGTACTGTGTTTCTTAGAAAACTTTGAGATACGCACACTGCTTAATGACCTAGATAAAATACTAGCATTAATGTCATTATATACACTGCGTAATGAAAAGACAGACGGACTTAGAAGAGAGAGAGAGATGAACGGAGGAACACAGGCAATACTACCACAGTCTCGCGATTAATAGTAACGCCAATCCCACGCGTAAGGCATGAAGCACTAACTTTTTTTCAAATAAACAGTGACAAAAAAACACTACCAATACACGGTTAGGTTTTAAAAAACATGTTTAATGCTTATTAGGAAACATGACATTCTACTGTTTTACGTCTGAAATCCTGACAGTACAGAAGACACCCCATAGTTTGGAAGTGAGGAGGTGGTAACAGCACGACTATTCTAGAAGAAAATACATATTTTGAACGCAGCCACTTAGCTCCATTAAAACTTATATATTTGGGTGCCTTAGGACTTGCTGACAAAGAATACTTTAGGTGTTAAGCAACTAGTCTAATAATTAATAAATTATAGCCAAAATATTATAGGGGTGCTGTCTGACACCACCAGATCATAATTGCTCAGTGGCATGTTTTAAAACCACTATTTTACAGGAAATAGGCCAACAAGTTAAATCCGATTTGATTGGCTGGAAGAATATGTAAGCCTAAACATGATTAGTCGATTGCAAATACTAATTTTGGTTGTTACGGGAAACGGTAGGAAGGGTACTTTTTTTTCAAATACTTTTGTAAACATGGTCTTATTGGCTAGACCATTTAATATAGTCAATTAGGAGCGTCTGTTCAGTGCCACATTTTGAAAATAAACTTACTGAGAAGCAAGTGCGTTGAGATCCAGCTCATATTTTTCTAATGAAAGCCTGGGACAGAGGCAGATCGGAATTGTGCCATAATTCATCGCCAGTCAACGTATTTGTTTAATATTTCATGAATTGTGGTAAGCTTGACATATTTGATATCTTTTAGATGAAAAATTGAATGTGAATTGATAAATTATGTCTGTCTGTGTGTAGTTCAGTAGCAACCATGAGGAAAAGCCTAGATATTGCTCCACCAGGAACAAAACTTGTCGGAGAGGAGTATAACTGCATAGGCCTATATGGGATTGCCAAATAGTACTATGACACCTATCTTATTGAATATAAGGAAATAATGCTGAAATTGCAGAGGCGTTGTAACCATTAGGGAGAGGAATACTGGTGAATGTGTTACATGAGAAGCTAACAGTTGGCCTACCGCGCTGAACTCGGTGTTTGTTATGTATTGTGCTTCAGTTTGGAAATAGATTATAAATTAGTTCTGAAGTAGGAGGTACAACCTTCTTGTTTCAGGGACCAAGGTCCTAACGTATTGAAGCAGCACCTGGTCTGAGTTTTGCTGAATCCAGAGGCTGGTAGCATACTCCTTGGTCCAGATATCAACCAGGGTTGTTTCTCAAGGAAACGGTGACGCAAGCGAGCAGTGGAGACTGTTTCCTGCCGCTCACACAGAAGTTAAGAGTGTGTGGCCAGAGCAGCTCAACCTTGTGTATACCCCCCTCTAAAAGTGACTTTACCTTAATTCAAGAGGGATATTTATTTGTTTCAAATCAAAAGACACTGTGAACCTTACCAATATTATTTCCACCAGAAACAAACACTTGAAGTCATGATGACAAACAACAACTTAGCTTGACAAGCCAGTATTACCTCATAGTACCACCGCACAACTTACACACATATTACAATAATAATATATGTCAATACAAAGATCCTATCTATAAATTGTGTACATACAACTTGTGATTACATTTGATTGTGATTCCTGGTTCACTTTGTAGTTGAATCAGGATATCTATTATTGAAAGGAATTAATACATATTTTTAAAAGTTACCCTTGACTTATTAAGATAGTCTTATAGAGTGTTATATGTATGTGAGTGTCACAGTGTTGTAAAGTGTTGTGGATTAAATTAAATTGTTTATCTGTCTGTTGGTTGTTGTGAACATACACTTCATCATTATCATAACCCTAGACATTCAACGTAGTCATCACAATATTCCAGAATAAGTCTGACTGAGGTCTAAATGTGGTAGCAAGTAAGGTTATCTGTAATACACCACACTTATTAGATACAGATACCTTCACAGCTGATCTCAGTCAGTACACTAAGTCCCCTATAAATATTTATAACATCCCACTTTACCACATATATTGGGGTCCTGTCCGGGATTTTGAATCTTTCCCTATTATATATATTGGGGGTAATTCACTTCAGGGAATAATAAAAATTTAAAAGGTATCCTTGGGTGGAAAATAAATAAGGTCTAGCTCTCAGTGCCTGTGGTTGTCCTTAGATAGTTATTTATAGATTGAATTGTTTACATTTGCCTGTTAGAAAATGGCGGACCTAGCAAAATTTCGATCTGCTGCTGTGCAGGCTGCGAAAGAGTTAGGAATGGACGGGCAAGTTATGATTGCTTATGTCACTACTGAATGTGACAAATTTATTGAACGTGAAGAAAGAAAATTTGAAGCAGAAAGGAAATTAGAATCTGAAAGATTAGAAAAAGAAGCTGAAAGAAAGTTAGAGACTGAAAAAGAAATTAAGAGGTTGCAGAATGAGGCTGACAAAGAGGCTAAAGCATTGGAGGCAGATAGGGAGATTAAAAGGCTCCAATTAGAAGAACAAAAGGCAGAGAGAGAAGAAAGGAGACAGGCTGCAGAAAGGGAAGCAGAAAAGGAGGAGAAGAGATTACAAAGGGAACATGAGTTACGACTAAGGGAGTTGGAATTTCAAGGCCATGCTCCTGAAAATGGTGCCAGTCCTTTTGCCTCTGATGCCACTGCTAGTCAGGGAGCCTCAACCTCAGCTATGAATTTTCATTTAGATCATTTTGTTGAGAAAGAAGATGATATTGAGAGCTATCTAAATAGATATGAACTGTTAGCTACCACGTATGGGTTAGAGAGAGAAAGGTGGAGCTTAAAGTTATCTCAAGGGCTTCGTGGTGCAGCTTATGAAGTTTTTGCCAAAATGAGCAGAGGTGATCAAGAAAATTATGACATGCTAAAGCAGGCTCTTTTGTTAAGATATGAAAAGAACGCAGAATTTTATAGGAACAAATTTAGGAATGCTAAACTACTGTCAGGTGAAACCTATCACCAGTTCTCTGCACGGTTAGAGACATACTTGGAGAAATCGACTTCTCTGGGGAAAACCCAAGATCTTAAGGAAATGATCCTTATAGAACAACAAAGAGAGTCCATGGCTCCAGACCTGAGAAAGTTTCTCATGGAACAAGGTGCAGAGAGACTGGGTGAGTTACTGAATGTCGCTGAAAGGTATCAAGCAGCTCAGGCAGAGGTAACAGGTAATAAAAAGAAACAGGTAGATAATTTTAAGGCACCTCAGAACTTTAATAAATTTGATCCTAGAGATCAGAACAAAGGTAAGCACCAGTTTGATAGGCCACGGTATGACAATAAAAATAAAATCCCACAATTCGATGAAAGGAAATTTGATGAAAGAAAATCTTTCAACCAAAAAAGGAGGTGGTGTAAGAATTGTCGGATGGACAATCATGATACTGACCGTTGCAGAAGGAGCCCTATAGTAATGGCCACCCTTCAAGTCAGGTCGACGTCAAGAAAGGAGGAGGATATTATGTTAGATACTACTCCAGATGAGATGAGGAAGGCGCAGGCTGGGGATAAGACCCTCAATCCTTGTTTTAGAAAATTGTCCAATTGTCACACACCTCCAGGAAAAGGAGACTTCTACATTAAGAACAAACTGATATACCGGAAGACTGGAACTAGATCCAAAGGTCAGGGACAGCTGGTACTTCCTAAAAGGTATAGGACAGACTTAATAAGGAGCTTACATGTGAAACAAGATGGGGACCATGAGAAAATAGGTACCATCATTCAAAAGGTAGCTCAAAATTATTATTGGCCCAAGGCAAGGTGGGACATTGAGAATTTTGTAGAAAGGTGTAGCATAGCACATGAGGGAACACCCACAAGTGGGAACATTGATCAGGACCTGGACACGCCACGGGGCAAACGTAGGCCTGACACTGGAAAGAATAATAAAGTGGACCAAGTGGAATGGGAAGCCCCTTTTCACGGACAATCTTCAATTGACTGTTTTACAATGGCCACAATGCAGATAGTGCAAAAAGATGTCTTACCCCAGAATAAGCCGAAAATTCCTCAATCGGACTTATGCAAACGGGAAGAAGAAGATGTAGAGAGGAAATTTCTCATCAAGAATTCTAAGTGGGGAGAAAGCCCCAAGAAAAAAATTGGTAGCGGTCGATTTGTGCATGATGATTCAGGGAAGAAAAGTCATCACTACAGTGCTTCGAGTGCAAAGGACCTGACATGTACCAGGAAAAATAAGTTTCCGAATTTAAAAGTCCATATGCAACTCTGTTAAGAACGTGGACTGATGAAAAGGCAGAGGAAAATATTACCTCCTCATACCAATATGTGAATGAGCTGACCACTCGTTTAAAAACTGGCTGGAAACTTGCCAATGAAAATTTGAAACAAGCCAGGAAAAACATGCTGCCTATTACAACAGGAAAGCTAAAGACAGAGATTTGGCTGTGGGAGAGAAGGTACTGCTTCTACTACCCGGTAGTCAGAATAAGTTACAAATTGGATGGCAAGGTCCATATACAGTTCTAGAGAAGGTGTCTAGAACAAATTATAAGATAGATAAGAAGGGGAAAGAAAAAATCTATCATGTGAATCTCCTGAAGAAATATTTGGAAAGAGAAAATCAGGAAGAGACACACTTGTTGACCTTGTCCATTGCAATGGAGATGAAAAAGGAACCACTTTCATCATTTGAATATCCATTACACCCCTGTGAGACAGCTGCGCAGGTGAAAATCAGTACACACTTAACGAAAGATCAGAAGGAGAGAGTGCAACAGGTTCTAGATGATCATACAGAGGTGTTAACGGACCGACCGGGGCATACAAACTTATTGGAATATGATATGAAACTGATAGACCCCACACCTGTCTGTATGAAAGCCTATTCGATTCCTTTTGCTAAGGAGAAAGCCTTGAAGGAAGAGATAGACTATCTGTTGAAGGAAGGAATAATTTCACACAGTGAATCTTCATATAGTTCCAGTGTGGTACTCTTAAGGAAACCCTCTGGAGAACATAGACTCTGTATAGATTACAGGAGACTGAATGCTATCACAGAAGGTCAGGTGGATCCATTGCCGGATACAAATCAGTTGTTTGCCAGACTAAATAAAGCTAAATATTTCTCAAAAGTGGATCTGAGTAAGGGATACTATCAGATTCCAGTAAAGCCGTCCATCAGGGAAACATGACCCCTGACCCCAAGAATTTAGAGAAACTAAAGAAAGCCCCGAGGCCACAAACCAAGAAAGACGTGAGATCCTTTGTCTCATTATGTGGTTTCTACCAAAAGTATATCAAAAACTTTAATTCCATATGTGCACCGTTAACTGATTTGACACGCAAAGGAAATCCAGATCGAATTACATGGACAGCACAATGTGAATTGGCATACCAGGAATTGAAGGAAAAGCTCACAAGCAAACTGTTGCGTGCATATTTTGACGCACATATTACAAAAATCGATATGGCTATTTAATATGGAAAAGATATAGACATTCATTCATTTGTGTATGAAAATGCTGTCTATGGGGAAAGCTAGATAATCCATGATTGTTTTACCCTTTTGATTATAGGAGTAATCGTTCTTGATATTGATTCGGCGCATGCATATGACACCCATGTCCGTACTTATTTGTTAGGGCCAGAAAATATATTAATTTGCTTATTATGTTTATGGCCTGAATTCATATGTATTACATATTATTAGTACAAGTAGAATCAGTCTTATATTGTATATTTTTGATGGGTAGGCAGGACTATATTCTTGTTATGCCGCTCTAGCGGAAGTAGGGGTTGTCTTGTCGAGTCGTGATGAGTTCCGATGTACCGTTACAATGGCGGGTACGCATTTTCAAGGGCTGGTATATTCTTTAGGAAAAATGATTTATGAAGTGGTTTTTCTTCTATAGGAGATTGTGTCTCTACTAGAGTTGTGTTAGAGACTCTCCTAATGTACGGTACCATGTATGATTCGGACTCCAGGTAATTCCAGACCCTATTTTTTGATGATCTCATGTCGGTTAGACCTAGCTGGAATTTTGTGCTTCGCAACGCTAGGGTCACATTTGTATCGACGAAGATGACGGGCTTCCATACAGTAATTATGTCTATGTGAAGTAACTGGATTACTGTAGATCTGTATGGAGGAACTTTAAGAAATTATTCTTATACATTTCAAATTAACTTTGGCTTAGATATACCCTCCTGTGAGTGAGTGAGCGACGACTCAGGAAGGCGGCCATGTTACATTCCTGTCATCATATTTTTGAATCACTGTCCAAAGAACGGGGCATGTATCTTACTATTCGGACAGTGGCAAGGAGATCTCAATTTTGATAGAAACCCCTTATCGTGGTTTCATAATATGATATAAACTATGAACATAAAGCAACTTTAGTTACTTACCGATCCGCCTTCACTGACGCGCTTAGTCAGATAGGGGATGCGGCCATTATGTATCATGACATTGGAAGCTATTGATGTACTACCCATTATTTATGAATGTGTCATGACTTGGGATCTACTATGTATGCCTGCAAATTGATGTGTCAACCTGTTCTTCTTCTTTCTTTGATCCATAACCGCCAACCGTCAAAGCAGTCAGCGGCCATCACGCCTGGTGGCGTCTTGTAGGGCAGCAACAAATTGATTCCACTTTGCTCGGTCGGCGGCCATCCTTCGTACAGTGCCCCAACTGTGGTTCATTCTTTGCATCTCAGCTTCCACAGTTCTCCGCCAAGTTGTTTTTGGTCGGCCTCTCTTTCGCTTTCCCTCGGGGGTCCATAGCATAGCTGTTCTTGCGATGGTATCAGGGTCCCTTCTGAGGACGTGGCCAACCCAACTCCAGCGTCTGCCAGCTATGATGGTGTGCATGTCCTCCTGGTTACTCCGAATAAGTAGTTCTTGGTTGCTGATGGTGTTTGGCCAAAAGATTCGGAGAATTTTCCTTAGGCAGATTGTGTGGAAGGAGGACAGTTTCGACATTTCCTTCTCTGTTACTCTCCAACATTCCGCACCATAGAGAAGCACAGAAAGTACGCAGCTCTCATACAGTCTTAATTTGGTGTTTGTGCTGTACTGGGAAGACTTCCAAATGTTGTTGAGAATAGCAAAGGCTGTTCTCGCTTTATTCATTCTGTTGTTAATGTCCTTGCTTGTTCCGCCGTCAGGTGTTACTATGCTTCCTAGGTAAGTAAATGTGTCTGTCTGTTCTAACTTCTGGTTCCTTACTGTTATTGGCTCAGGATTGCCCACATTTAGTGTCATGACCTCCATCTTCTTCAGATTGATGTTCAGGCCAACCTGCTGGCCATACTTATTCAGTCTATCAGTTTTGTCTTGAATGTGTTGGTGTGAATGCGCGAGCAGTGCAATGTCATCTGCATATTCCAAATCTTCCAGTGTAGAAAACATTGTCCATCTAATTCCTCTTGGACTGTCCTCTGTTGTCTGGCGCATCACCCAATCTATGACTGTCAAAAATAATGTTGTTGATAAGGGGCATCCCTGTCGTACTCCTGTTTTCACTTCGAAAGTTACATTACTCGATCCAACACTGCACGTAAAGTTAGAATAGAGGCTTTTTATAATGGAAACAATGCGGCTGGGAATTCCATAAGCCCTCAGAATTTTCCATAGGCTGTCCCTGTGTATGCTGTCGAAAGCCTTTTCAAAATCAACAAAGTTAATGTACAGCTGTCTCTGCCATTCTGAGCACTGCTCTATAATGTTCCTGAGGGCAAATATATGATCTGCACATCTTCTGTTCTTTCTGAAGCCCGCTTGTTCTTTCCTCAGTTTATGGTCAACTGCTTTTGAAATTCTCTGGATGATTATCCTGCCTAGTATTTTGCTGGGAACTGAGAGGAGGGTAATTCCTCTCCAGTTGTTGCAGTCTGCAAGGTCGCCCTTCTTGGGCAATTTGACAATTGTTCCTTTACTCCACTCTGTTGGTGTTGTCTCAGTTTCCCAGACTTGTGCAAATAGTGGTTCTAATAGTTCTGCTGCTAGTTCAGGGTCTGTCTTGAATAGCTCAGCATTCAGATTGTCGTGACCAGGCGCTTTTCCATTTTTTAGCCCTTTGATAGCTGTGATAATTTCTTCTTTTCGTGGAATGTCTGTATTTACGTCTAAGTCACTTTCAGCCTCAGGAACATTCAGCTGAGTCTCTGGTAGTTCCTTATTCAGTGTTTCTCTGAAGTGCTCTGCCCACCTTGTTTCCTGCCCCTGTGCTGTGGTGATGAGATTTCCTTGCTTGTCTCTTACTAACGTTATGTTGTTTGCACCTCGTTTTCCACTGATAGCTTTAGTTATTTTATAAACTGTGCTTTGTTCATTTCTCAGTGCTGCCTCTTCTGCCTGTCTTGCAAGGTCATCCAGAAATGTCCTTTTGTTAGCACGGGTTTGACGTTTTACTTCCTTGTCCAGCTGACTGTACTGTTCACTATATATTGCCTTTAACCTTGGAGACTTAGCTTCTGTTTTCTTCCTTTTCATTTCCTTTCTCTTCGCTATGGTGTTTAGCGTTTCTGGTGTTATCCAGTCTTGGCTCTTTCTTTCCTGGAATCCCAAGCATGACTTGCTGCTTTCTTTATATATTGTTGAGATGGTGTTGAATTTCTGGTCCACATCGTCGGTCTCTGTTCTTTCCTGGCTTTTGGTAATCAGATATCGTCTCTTTACGTCGACCACAAACGCTTTTCTGTGAGGGGGTCCTTAAGTTTCGTGATGTTGTATCTTTTCTGTTTGACTGCAACTGGTCCAGCAGCTCTGAGTTTCACCTTCAGTCTTGCTACTACTAGGTGATGATCACTTCCCACATCTGCGCCTCTTCTTACTTTCACGTCTTGTAGTGCATGTCTCCATCGTGTCAACCTGTACCCATGATTTACTCGTTATGTCCCAGTGTGTGCGTCTAAATAAACTGTGTAAACAAAGATTCCAGCAGTCTGCATTGGTGCCTTGTAGACACAAGTGTATGAGTGATTAGATTGGTCAGAACACGAACAGTACACCATTCGCGTTAATCACACTCTACACTTCTACTCCATATATACACCATCCTGCGTCGGTTGAATTGACCAAGTTTAGGGCCTGCTTCCCCTGGAGCCTTAGAGGGAAACTACTGCTTACAGCTGCCTTTGCCTTCCCTAACTCAGGACTAGGGTGAGTTACCCATTTACAGCTGGGTAGACTGGAGCATGCCTGATCTCAACAACTCTGTACACATCTTTACAATGAACACTAGAGAGTGACCCTTTACAGTGGTGAGCCAGATCCCTGGGTCCAGCCTACGCAGTTTTGTTGTGTTGAGAATCACATTTTACAGTTGAAAGAACATTTGTTTGACCACATCAACACCAGTAGGACAGCTATACAATCAATGTCAGCTTGACCTGTTCTGACAAGTGTAGCAATATCTGGGTCAGCACTTGTTGACATTTGGCACAGTACAGTCAGTGTTCTAAACTAGTGATTGTTTATCCTGCTGAAATAGAAGAGCAATGTTGAACTTAAAGTGTAAATTTCATCGTTGGATCTTCTTATGTGCTCAAAAAAATTGGGCAGTGTAATAATTAGAAAGCAAATCTATTACTCAATAAAGTGGTAGTCTAATTTGTTAAAACTGAGCATACAGTACAATACATTGCAACTACAACACATTTCATTATATGATACACACATTGATGATTTATATGTATTTATGTTTATATATTATTTGTTTATATGTGTGATTGTTATGTGTTTGCGGGCCTGGATGGGAGGTGAATAGAACAGGAAATACCAAGTGATATTGGTCTTGTTCTGGCGTTCTATAGGGAGCAATTTCTTAATTGAAATTTGCATGCAACATAGTTTGCAAATATTTGGTTAGCTGTGACGACTGTTTCATATTTGTATTTGTAACATTTTTCTGTTCTTTATTTTTGTTTGATTAATTTGTATAATTGTAGGTCTCATCTTTCCTTTCATTTCAGTTCTTTACACCCTTATGTTTATACACTGTGGCGTTATTTGTCTTGTTATCTTATTGCAGTTATCATCACAGATTCTGTGATCATTTTTTTTTTCATTTCTCCTATTTAATTTAATTTGATCTCTGCAAATGTTTTCAGATTGTCTTTTCTTGTTTGTTCTTTGGAATGTCTTTAGTTGACATATGACATAGGAGGTATAGTTGAATACACTTATATTATAGTACAGATCAGTACTTTATGATTACTATTGTTATAAAACAAAGTGTACAAGACCTTTATAAGGCTTGTCTTCCAAAGTGATTAGTATAGGAAATATTATTTTCCACAGGTACTCAAGTGATCATTGATTACATTAAGGTATACAAGACCTTTATAAGGCTTGTCTCCCACAGTATTTGAGATATACAGTTATTGTTTTCCACAGGTACTCAAGTTATCATTGGTTATATGATAAACAAAATAACCATACAGGTTTTTTCACTAAGACTAAGTCTATGATATAGACTTGTCTCCCATTAAAGTGAAATAAGATAATTTATTTACTTTTTCAGGTTTCTGATTTAAGAAGACAAGATGTCTACATTAGATTACTTTATTGCACAAGGAAAATCTCTTGATAAGACTGGAAAAGAGTTAGAAGAATGGACAACTGCTCAATTTGCTATTGTATTAAAATCAGAAGAGAAAAAACAAAAAGATGAGAATAAATGGAAAGCAGAAGTTGAACAAAAGAAGATAGATGCTGAGAATTTCAGATTGCAGATGCAAGCTGAGGAAAGAAAAGCTGCGGCTGAGGAGAGAAAACTTCAAATAGAAGAAAAAAAATTAGAAGCTGCTGCTGCTGAAGAGAGAAAAGCTGCTGCTGCTGCTGCTGAAGAGAGAAAAGCTGCTGCTGCTGAAGAGAGAAAAGCTCTGGCTGAAGAAAAAAGATTAGAAAAAGAAGCTGATGCTGCTGCTGATCTAAAGAAATTGCAGATGCAAGTGGAGGAAAGGAGATTTGCTGCAGAACAGAACAAATTAGAAGCTGCTGCTGCAGCTGAACAGAAAAAATTAGAAGCGGCTGCAGAACAGAAAAGATTAGATAGAGAAGCTGAAGAGAGAAAAGCAATAAGAGAACATGAATTTGAGTTAGAGAAATTAAAATTGACAAGTATGAGTAATGTTAATCAGGCATCTAGTGGTAATGTTAAACCCTTTGTGTAGAAGGTCAAGGTACCAGCGTTCAACCCTGCCAGTGATGACATAACATTTTGGCTTTCTAGATTTGAACGGGCTTGTCGAGCTCATAATGTTGACAAATCACAGTATGTGAATCAGTTGTCTGAAAATCTAAAAGGGGAGTCTCTGAGTAAGTTATATTTCGTTGAAGAGGCCGACAAGGATAATTATGATGCTATTAGGGCATCTCTGATAAAGAAATATCAGCTGCCTGAGGAAGGTTATCGTCTTTTGTTTAAAACAATGAGACCGGAAGTAGGTGTAGAATTCTCAGAATTCATCTCAAAAGCACAAATTACACTTTCACGATGGATTGAATTATCCAAAATAGAGAAAACATTTGATGGTCTTACGGATTTATTGTTAAGAGACAAGGTGATGTCTTCGGTAAATAAATCATTCCTAGAGTTCTTACATGAGCGTAAACCTAGTACATTAAAGCAAATGGAAGAATATTGTGACCAGTATGCCACAGCACACCCTGACATGATTCTTAGTAACTCTAATATTAAAGAGAGTATGCCAGTTGCTTCGGCAACAGAATATAATCAGAATTACTCACACAAATTCCAAGGAGCTAAAAATAAATTTGATAAAAAGGTTAATTGGAATAAGTATCAAAACCAAGATAACCACTCAAATCAGGGTTCTTCTTCGAAGAACTGGAATCGGGCTGATAGTCCTCGACACGCGAGGGGTACCCATAATTTTAGACATTCTCGAAAGGGGAGTAGCTATAGGAACTACCCAAGTGCTTCATGGAGAGAAAAGAACCAATATTACAGGGATACTCAGTATAATGAGCGTGATGATTATGATCATGAATATTATGATTCAAACCCAAATAGGGGTTATAAAAGAGGAAATAATAATTATAGAGACAATTATAACCGAGGTAGATCACAACACAAAAGACATGGTAAATCTTATTACCAGGCTAACTCTGCACAACAGGAGTTCCACGACGCCGGTAATCAGAATAATGATAAAAAAAGACCCCAATAGTGTAGCGAATTCCGCTTTCGATTTTGCTAGAGCATCTGAGTGTTCGCAATGCAAAACATTATTCGATCCAACAACAATTTCTACTTTAAGCTGCGGTCACCCGCTTCCCGCTCTCCCTGCGTCAATCGCGCATAATGGAAGGGGTGCTCTTGTTTTCAATAGAGGCTTAATAGATGGTACTCCGGTATCAATTCTTTTCGATTCGGGGTGCACTACCATCGGAGTGAGGCAATCACTCGTAAATCCTTCTCGAGCTACAGGCGATGTAGTCAAATGTGTAACATTTGGTGGCACATTGGAGAAGTACTCCACTGCCATTATCAATATTGCTACGCCTTTCTTTACAGGAGAGGTGCAAGCATGTCTCTTGCCGAATCCGATCGCTGATCTTATCATCGGTCGCATTCATGGAGTGAAAGAATGCACTCCACAGCAAATTTCTAATTGGGAAAATGTTAATATGCAATCTGCTAATGCAGTAATCACTAGGGCTCAAGCTCTTAATATGCCACAATCTTCACATTCTGAAGATAATGATGCGCAGATCCAAGATGATCCCTTGGAGATTTCCCATGATTCCTTTATAAAACAGCAGGAAGATGATCCTACTCTAAAGAAATTCTTTACTCTGGCAACAAAAGGTGATTCGAATAAGGATACAAATCGTAAATCTTGGATTACGATGAAGAATGGCGTACTTGTACGTATGGTACAAGACTCCGCTAAATCCATTCATTCTCAAATCCTTGTGCCTAAAAATATGAGAGTTAAAATCTTACAGCACGCTCATGATTCGCAGTGTGTGCTGGACATATGGGTTTTTCCCGTACTAAAGCTAGAGTTCTTCAATCTTTCTTTTGGCCTGCTGTGAATAAGGACATACGAATCTATTGTCGATCTTGTAAAGTATGTCAAGAGATTAAATCCAGAGGTCCACGCCATGATGCACCTATTCAGGCTGCAGACATTCCCATTCGGCCATTTCAAAAAATGGCGATAGACATCATTGGTCCATTTAAGATAAAGTCTGCTAGAGGACACCAATTTATTTTGACGTGTGTTGATATGTGCACACGTTGGCCGGAGGCTGTTCCTCTAAAGAGCATAACTACTGCTGATGTCGCAGATGCTCTTTGGTTAATATTTTCTCGTCTGGGATTTCCAACAGAAATATTATCCGACCATGGTACCCAACTCATATCGGATACCATGTCTCAAGTAATGTCGACTCTTAAGATAGAGAGATCGCTGAGTAGTATTTATCATCCTATGTCCAATGGGATGGTGGAACGTCTGAATAGAACTCTGAAAAACCTACTAGGTAAGATAACAGAAGATCATCCACAGGATTGGGATAGGGTTTTACCCGCGGCTCTCTTTGCATATAGAGAGGTCGCCAACGAACATACAGGATTTTCTCCCTTTGAACTTGTCTTTGGCGCGAAACCGCGAGGTCCTATGTCCTTACTTCATGATCTTATAACTGCTGATAATATTGTCGATGACACAAAATCCTCTTATGAATATGTCATCGCACTTAGACACAAGATTATTGAAGCATGCAAATTGGCAACTGCTTCTTCTGAATTTGCGAAACAGAAGGCAAGGGAATTTGCCAATAAAAAGAGATGCTTGCGACAACTTTGTCCAGGTGACAAAGCATTTGTCTTGCTACCTTGTAGGGAAAATAGACTTCTTATTTCTTGGAAAGGTCCGTACGATATAATATCAAAAGTTTCCGATGTTGACTATATCGTCGATATTGATGGGAAGCGTAAAACCTTCCACATCAACATGCTCACGGAATTCCATGAACGTCCGGATTATTTACAACCTGTGTTCCAGGCAACGGACGATTTTCCAGTCCAACATGGACAGTACTCATCTCTGTCAGTAATACAGGATGAGGAAACGAGTTTCTCGGATGTAAATCTACCTTTTCCAATGATTCCTCTTCACTCTAATGAATCATGGAAAGATGTTGCAATTTCTCCCGAATTATCTCCAGGAGAGCAGAAACAAGTTTCTACTATGTTAGAACAATTTCAGGATGTCCTTACTGACATTCCTGGTCAAACTGATGTCATTCAACATGACATTATTCTTACTGACCATAGTCCTATAAGAGTCAGACCGTATCCTATCCCGATACATTTTCAAGCACAGGTAGAGAAAGAATTGGATGAGATGATAGAGTTAAAAATTATTGAACCATCCACATCAGCATATTCTTCGCCGATGGTTATTGTACGAAAAAAAGACAATAACATACGTCTTTGCGTGGATTATCGCAAATTGAACCAAGTGACGAAATTTGATGCTGAACCTATGCCTTTACTAGAAGAGCTACTTACGAGACTATCGAATTCTCATTTCTTTACTAAACTCGATTTGTCTAAGGGATATTGGCAAGTTCCATTATCCGAACACGCCAAACCGTTTACTGCTTTTTCGACGCCTAGGGGTCTATTCCAATGGAATTTCATGCCTTTCGGTCTTATGAACGCCCCTGCAACATTCGTACGCATGATGCGTCGAATCCTATCTCATCGCTCAGATGTCATTGCGTATCTTGATGACATCTGTCTTTTCAGTGATACTTGGAACGATCACTATAATGGGATAAATGAACTATTGTCTATCTTACGCGAGCATAACCTGACAGCGAAACCATCGAAAGCATGTATTGGTTTTAGCGAAATATCTTTCTTAGGACACCGTGTTGGTCATGGGTTCCTAAAAACAGAAGACCATAATACAAGTAAGATACTTAACATTTCTATTCCTAAGACTAAAAAGCAAGTGCGAAGTCTCTTAGGTCTAATACAATTTTATGGACGATTCATTCCGAATCTGTCCTCCATTATGTCACCTCTTTCTTCCTTGCTAAAGAAAGGGTCTCCTAATGTAGTCCATTGGACTCAAGAATGTCAATCCTCTTTGGATAAGGTTAAAACTATGTTTTCTACTTTACCTATCCTAGTATTGCCTTCTAAGGATAAGACATTTATTCTTCGTAGTGACGCTTCATCCACCGGGATTGGAGCAGCACTAATGCAAGAGTACTCTGGAACTCAGCATCCTGTGATGTATATTTCTCGTAAATTAAATGCCGCAGAGAAGAATTACTCGGTCCTAGACCGTGAATTATTGGCTATGGTTTGGTCAATCCTTAAACTGCAAAGATTTCTTCTTGGCGCGCATTTCATCGTGGAAACTGACCAGAAAGCTCTTACGGCTATTCAGAGTAAAAATCTGAAGAGCGCGAGATCAACGCGATACGCGATTGCTCTGCAGCCATTTCATTTTTCGGTGCGAGCTATCCGTGGGTCAGAAAATGTGATGGCAGATATTTTGTCTAGATGCCCACATGATTCATAACTGTTATACAACTTTGATACTGTTGTTCCTATGTTGAAATGTGTACACATATGTAATAGCATATATTGATTGTAACACTACTTAGTGGTTCATTGATATTTATTCACCGCTGATCTTTCAATGTTTTTTCGTCTTTGATGATCATGATGTTAAGATATCTTAGATGAAATTTATGTATAAACTAATGTAGAAATTGTGTCATTGCTAATATTGTAGTATGCGTTGGTGACACCTCTCTGGAAATATTTATACTTAGAGAAGTACTTTCTCTAAGGTCAGAAAACTTATGCTTATCATCTGCGCATTGTTATTGGTGCGTTGTGAGCCTATTGTATGTTGCTCCTAGATGTATTTCCAAAAAAAATGTACCATTTTTTTTCCCGAGGGGTGTGGTAATCTGTTGCGTGCATATTTTGACGCACATATTACAAAAATCGACATGGCTATTTAATATGGAAAAGATATAGACATTCATTCATTTGTGTATGAAAATGCTGTCTATGGGGAAAGCTAGATAATCCATGATTGTTTTACCCTTTTGATTATAGGAGTAATCGTTCTTGATATTGATTCGGCGCATGCATATGACACCCATGTCCGTACTTATTTGTTAGGGCCAGAAAATATATTAATTTGCTTATTATGTTTATGGCCTGAATTCATATGTATTACATATTATTAGTACAAGTAGAATCAGTCCTATATTGTATATTTTTGATGGGTAGGCAGGACTATATTCTTGTTATGCCGCTCTAGCGGAAGTAGGGGTTGTCTTGTCGAGTCGTGATGAGTTCCGATGTACCGTTACAATGGCGGGTACGCATTTTCAAGGGCTGGTATATTCTTTAGGAAAAATGATTTATGAAGTGGTTTTTCTTCTATAGGAGATTGTGTCTCTACTAGAGTTGTGTTAGAGACTCTCCTAATGTACGGTACCATGTATGATTCGGACTCCAGGTAATTCCAGACCCTATTTTTTGATGATCTCATGTCGGTTAGACCTAGCTGGAATTTTGTGCTTCGCAACGCTAGGGTCACATTTGTATCGACGAAGATGACGGGCTTCCATACAGTAATTATGTCTATGTGAAGTAACTGGATTACTGTAGATCTGTATGGAGGAACTTTAAGAAATTATTCTTATACATTTCAAATTAACTTTGGCTTAGCTATACCCTCCTGTGAGTGAGTGAGCGACGACTCAGGAAGGCGGCCATGTTACATTCCTGTCATCATATTTTTGAATCACTGTCCAAAGAACGGGGCATGTATCTTACTATTCGGACAGTGGCAAGGAGATCTCAATTTTGATAGAAACCCCTTATCGTGGTTTCATAATATGATATAAACTATGAACATAAAGCAACTTTAGTTACTTACCGATCCGCCTTCACTGACGCGCTTAGTCAGATAGGGGATGCGGCCATTATGTATCATGACATTGGAAGCTATTGATGTACTACCCATTATTTATGAATGTGTCATGACTTGGGATCTACTATGTATGCCTGCAAATTGATGTGTAAACCTGTACCCATGATTTACTCGTTATGTCCCAGTGTGTGCGTCTAAATAAACTGTGTAAACAAAGATTCCAGCAGTCTGCATTGGTGCCTTGTAGACACAAGTGTATGAGTGATTAGATTGGTCAGAACACGAACAGTACACCATTCGCGTTAATCACACTCTACACTTCTACTCCATATATACACCATCCTGCGTCGGTTGAATTGACCAAGTTTAGGGCCTGCTTCCCCTGGAGCCTTAGAGGGAAACTACTGCTTACAGCTGCCTTTGCCTTCCCTAACTCAGGACTAGGGTGAGTTACCCATTTACAGCTGGGTAGACTGGAGCATGCCTGATCTCAACAACTCTGTACACATCTTTACAATGAACACTAGAGAGTGACCCTTTACACAAACCTATTTTGAAATTACCTGACAAGTCAAGAATTCATTGTAAGAACGGATGCCAGTAATATCGGGTTAGGTGCGACCCTGTTACAGAAATCAGATGCACTAGATGGGGAATTAACCCCAGTGGCATATGCTAGCAGAAAGTTGAATAAAGCTGAAACAAATTACTCAACTAGCGAAAAAGAATGTCTTGCCGTAATATGGGCGATCAAGAAATTCAATATTTATCTGTATGGGAAGGCATTTAAGTTGCAAACGGATCACAAACCCTTGTCGTTTCTAGCGCAGGCTAGGCATGAAAATTCGAGGTTACTCAGATGGTCCTTACTTTTGCAGCCTCTCGAGTTCAGCATAGAGTATATTTCTGGAAAAACCAACCTGGGAGCGGATTTTCTAAGCCGCCATCCGTGTGATAAGAATCACCGTAAGCCCCAGGAATAATATTAAATTTCTCTATGTGTATATAGAATTATAGACTGACATATAACGTCTGTTTTAAGTGGGGAGAATTTGTCGTGAAACATTCTAAATCCACATATCTAAATAAAAAAGTAAATGTAAAGCCTAACGAATTAATTCAATAAAATGAAAGAAGAATGGTAAAAGACCAGTGCTGTCACAATGGCTTACAAAAATCCCCCTTTTTCTACTTCGTCTGCATAATTGTAACACTTTCACGTTTGATAGTAAAGCCTACAGCAGCATACACGCGTTTCAAAAAATAAAACCGGTACTGTGTTTCTTAGAAAACCTTGAGATACCCACACTGCTTAATGACCTAGATAAAATACTAGCATTAATGTCATTATATACACTGCGTAATGAAAAGACAGACGGACTTAGAAGAGAGAGAGAGATGAACGGAGGAACACAGGCAATACTACCACAGTCTCGCGATTAATAGTAACGTCAATCCCACGCGTAAGGCATGAAGCACTAACTTTTTTTCAAATAAACAGTGACAAAAAACACTACCAATACACGGTTAGGTTTTAAAAAACATGTTTAATGCTTATTAGGAAACATGACATTCTACTGTTTTACGTCTGAAATCCTGACAGTACAGAAGACACCCCATAGTTTGGAAGTGAGGAGGTGGTAACAGCACGACTATCCTAGAAGAAAATACATATTTTGAACGCAGCCACTTAGCTCCATTAAAACTTATATATTTGGGTGCCTTAGGACTCGCTGACAAAGAATATGTTAGGTGTTAAGCAACTAGTCTAATAATTAACAAATTATAGCCAAAATATTATAGGGGTGCTGTCTGACACCACCAGATCATAATTGTTCAGTGGCATGTTTTAAAACCCCTATTTTACAGGAAATAGGCCAACAAGTTAAATCCGATTTGATTGGCTGGAAGAATATGTAAGCCTAAACATGATTAGTCGATTGCAAATACTAATTTTGGTTGTTACGGGAAACGGTAGGAAGGGTACTTTTTTTCAAATACTTTTGTAAACATGGTCTTATTGGCTAGACCATTTAATATAGTCAATTAGGAGCGTCTGTTCAGTGCCACATTTTGAAAATAAACTTACTGAGAAGCAAGTGCGTTGAGATCCAGCTCATATTTTTCTAATGAAAGCCTGGGACAGAGGCAGATCGGAATTGTGCCATAATTCATCGCCAGTCAACGTATTTGTTTAATATTTCATGAATTGTGGTAAGCTTGACATATTTGATATCTTTTAGATGAAAAATTGAATGTGAATTGATAAATTATGTCTGTCTGTGTGTAGTTCAGTAGCAACCATGAGGAAAAGCCTAGATATTGCTCCACCAGGAACAAAACTTGTCGGAGAGGAGTATAACTGCATAGGCCTATATGGGATTGCCAAATAGTACTATGACACCTATCTTATTGAATATAAGGAAATAATGCTGAAATTGCAGAGGCGTTGTAACCATTAGGGAGATGAATACTGGTGAATGTGTTACATGAGAAGCTAACAGTTGGCCTACCGCGCTGAACTCGGTGTTTGTTATGTATTGTGCTTCAGTGTGGAAATAGATTATAAATTAGTTCTGAAGTAGGAGGTACAACCTTCTTGTTTCAGGGACCAAGGTCCTAACGTATTGAAGCAGCACCTGGTCTGAGTTTTGCTGAATCCAGAGGCTGGTAGCATACTCCTTGGTCCAGATATCAACCAGGGTTGTTTCTCAAGGAAACGGTGACGCAAGCGAGCAGTGGAGACTGTTTCCTGCCGCTCACACAGAAGTTAAGAGTGTGTGGCCAGAGCAGCTCAATCTTGTGTATAACCCCCTCTAAAAGTGACTTTACCTTAATTCAAGAGGGACATTTATTTGTTTCAAATCAAAAGACACTGTGAACCTTACCAATATTATTTCCACCAGAAACAAACACTTGAAGTCATGATGACAAACAACAACTTAGCTTGACAAGCCAGTATTACCTCATAGTACCACCGCACAACTTACACACATATTACAATAATAATATATGTCAATACAAAGATCCTATCTATAAATTGTGTACATACAACTTGTGATTACATTTGATTGTGATTCCTGGTTCACTTTGTAGTTGAATCAGGATATCTATTATTGAAAGGAATTAATACATATTTTTAAAAGTTACCCTTGACTTATTAAGATAGTCTTATAGAGTGTTATATGTATGTGAGTGTCACAGTGTTGTAAAGTGTTGTGGATTAAATTAAATTGTTTATCTGTCTATTGGTTGTTGTGAACATACACTTCATCATTATCATAACCCTAGACATTCAACGTAGTCATCACAATATTCCAGAATAAGTCTGACTGAGGTCTAAATGTGGTAGCAAGTAAGGTTATCTGTAATACACCACACTTATTAGATACAGATACCTTCACAGCTGATCTCAGTCAGTACACTAAGTCCCCTATAAATATTTATAACATCCCACTTTACCATATACACCACTGGTCGATATCTTGGACAAGGAGTCTGCTGCCAGCCCTCTGGATCCAGCCAAACTCAGACCAGGTGCTGCTCTAATACTTCAGTACCACGGTCCCTGAAATAAGAAGGTTGTACCTCCTTCTTCAGAACTAATATATAATATCTATTTCCACACTGAAGTACAGGACATTACAAACACAGAGTTCAGCGCTGTATGCCAACTACTAGCTTCTCATGTGACAATATACCAGTATTCCTCTCCCTAATGGTTACAACGCCTCTGCAATTCCAGCGTTAATTCCTTCTATACAATAAGATAGGTGTCATGTTACTAATTGGCAATCCCATATATGCCAATGCAGTTATACTCCTCTCTGACAAGCTTTTACATGGTGGAGCAATATCTAGGCTTTGCCTTCTGTTTGCTACTGAACCACACACATACAGACACAATTTATCAATTCATATTCAATTTTCATATAATATATATATATAGATATATAGGAAAGATGTCTAGTCTTACCACAATTCAAGGAAATATACACAAGTACGTTGACTGGCGATCAATTCTGGCACAATTTTGATTGCCTTATCCCAGGCTTTTATTTAGAAAAATATTAGCTTGCTCGCCACGCACTTGCTTCTCACAAACTATATTTTCAAAACTGGCCCTGAACTGACGCTTCTATTTGACTATATCGAACGCTCTAACCAATGAGACCATGTTTACAAGAGCCTTTGAAAAAACTTTACCCATCCTACCGTAACCATTAACAACCAACTAGTATTTGCAGTCCGACTAATCAGGTTTCGCCTTACATATTTATACAGCCAATCAAATCGTATCTAACTTGTTGGCCTCATTCCCCTAAAGCAGTGTTGTTCAAACAGCCATTATGAGCAAATATGATCTTGTGCTGTCAGACAACCTCACTATAGTATTTTGGCTATAATTTATTAAGTACTAGACCATTTGCGTAACACATAACATATTCTTTGTCAGCAAGTCTTAAGGTACAAGAATATATAAGTTTAATGGGGTTAAGTGGCTTCGTTCAAAATATGTATTATTCTAGGATAGTCGTGTATTTGTTTTTTTATTTTTCAAACCGCCACCTGTCCTGCCTTTTCGACTGTTCTGTCAGTATAAAGTCAGGATTTCAGACGTAAAACAGTATTGTGTCATGTTTCCTAATAAGCATTCAACATGTTTTTTAAAACCTTACCTCGTATCGTTAGTGTTTTTTATCACTGTCTATTTGAAAAAAAATCAGGCCTGCATGCCTTTCGCGTTCACTTTTTAATCGCGAGACGACGTGGGATTGGCATTCCTCCGTGCATCTCTCTCTCTCGTCTAAGCCCGTCTGTCTTTTAGGTTAACGTAGTGTATATAATGGCATTAATGTAATATTATATCTAGGTCATTAAGCAGTGTGTCTATCAAGGTCGTCCAAGAAATACAGTACCAGTTTTATTTTTAGAAACGCGTGTATTTTATGCAGACGGAGCAGAAAAAGTGGTTTTCTTGTTCAGCCATTATGGCGTTCTACCACACAGGCGTACGCTATTGTGACCGCACTGTTCTTTCACCATTTTTCTTTCTTTTTATTGAATTACTTCGTTAGGCTTTACATTTATTTTCTAATTTATATATGTGGATTATAATTTTTCACGACAATCACTAGCATCATCATCATCATCACTAGCATCATCATCATCATCATCACTAGCATCATCATCATCATCACTTTCATCATCATTGTAGTAAAATTTGCGAGAATAATCGCTCATTTCAGTAAGATTTTAGTCATAAAATGATAATAAATAAAACGGCCCTATTGTGTATGACGGTTATGCTCTCACACGCTTTTGTGCAGTGCTAAAGCCTATAGAACGATTCCACGGTAAAAATCAAACACGCGTTTTAGTTTCGGTTTCGAAAACGTACTACCAACATTTTACCAGATCTGCTGCATACACTTTGCAGCCAAGACTTATAATTAACGATTTGAGGAAGTGTGCCGCAAAATAACTATCTGAATTAACGTATTCTGTCAACTTTAACGCAAATTTAGTAGTAATCCTTACATTTTTTTTAGTGTTACACGATACAATACAAATTATTAACGCCAATTCTTAACCCGCCATGCACAACCCCGCTTAGCCTGACACATTCTGCCATGCATATATACACGTGGCGACAAAGCCAAGAGAGGCAAAACACGCAGACAATTTTATTGCCTCCTCGCGGTAATGTTTCTGACGTCACAAAAACAAGTTAGTTATTTAAAAATACATGCTAGCGAGATAGCGAGAGGGGAAGATGGCCGTCTTGTGTAAAATATTTATTTGATGATGACCGGTGACAAAAATTGAAAATCTAAAACCATAATGAAACTGAACATATAAAATATATGGTAGTATAGCTTAGAATTCACTGAGCAAGAATGTGTTTTAAATAATATGATAGTCCCAGTATTACCCAAATTGTTGAGGAAATACTAAATGTCTACGAACGCACGACCAGACGGACTGTTGGTTCTGCTTGTTTTTTTCTTAACGTTAGTGGGGACACCGGCTTAGAAGAGAGGCATTGAGGAAATTCAAATTAGCTTGGGTAACAAGAGTATAGGAGGAGAGGGGAGCGAAAGGAAAATTGTTACCAAAAACTAACATCGTTTTGCATTGGCATAACTAAAGCGGACTGGCCAATCGACTACCAGACGCAGAGTATGTTTGGAATTATTTTGGTTTTTCAAAAACTGCATTTGAATTCTGGTAGTCGCAAGCTTTCGATTGGCCAGTGCTACTAAATATTAGCAAAAAGCTTTCACTATTCATTGCCAGTTGAACTGTATTTTGATTCAGATACGCTGAGAACAGCTGTGTTAAATTTAAAAGTAAAGTAAATAACTATATGAGTATTTCACAGTCTGGACGGAGCAGAGGAAACTGAGGCCATTTCTTTGCAAAGTCAGCGTCATTTGTTTATATTTCTTGATTTGTGGTAAGGAGGCTTTATGAATTTAATATGTTTAATCCCATTACCAAAGTTAGATACTGCTATTGGGAAAAAGTGAAGGACGTGCCGGGAGCAGACATTGTTGAGTCCTCACGTTGAAATGTATCTAACTAATGTATGTTGTCATGATTATGTTTGAATATTATTGTATTAGAGCATATTAGTAAGCCTCTGTGTTCAATGAACACTGTTCAACATGCCTGAAGCATTCATATTAAAAAAGAAAAAGATGAGAAAAATATATAAAAGGAAATGTTGTTACCCCACATTATATTATTGAGGAAAACTATGTAAACGTACAGTGGCGTATCTGCCATAGAGACCTGAGGTGGGAGTCATGAAAATTAGGGGAAATGTGCACCTGAAATGCACGCGAGGCTGACCCCATACCCACGTATGAAAGTAAATAAAAGAATAAGTGATCAGATGTAAAAGGCCAGGGTGTCCTTTTGTTGCAGAGATTTCGTTTCCTGTTGCCAGCTGGTGACAGGAAACCTGAGGAGTGACGATTACGCCAAGAAGTCTCCTACACTTTACATATGCTGTCAAGAGATAACAGCAGTAGCTTGGGTGTGTGACGTGATATCGATATTTCTGCAACTACACAATATCTTATCTTTCAACGGGAAACCCCAGGTGATATGTTAAGGACCTGGGTACATCTGACAGTTTCGGTTTAAATAAACCTTGGTAATTCAAGTCATACTCAGGACTTTTGTGGGGTATGATGACATTACAGCCCCTCATACACAGTGACTCTCTCTCTTAGGAGAATAAATTTAAGCTGTGAACATTCAAATAGGAAATACATATAATAACATTGTAGTATTTTGGCAGATTGTCCACATAATTTTAGTTAATCTTTTATGTAAACTATCTTGTCCTCATTTTCAAAGACCTGTCCAAACGATATGACTGGACAGGCAAAATAAATTGTACAAAAAAATTAATTTAAAGAAAAACTTAACCACAAGTTTTATTCACTTCCTCATAGTAACTTAAAGTGTTTTTGTGTTGTGTACCATCATTTCATTTCTCCCCTAGACACTAGGTACATCATACACCATACACTAGAGCCACAAGAGTGACCGTGTGAGATCTAGGGAGGTAGCGTTAGGTTCCCTGCACATAATTCATCATCATCATCTTTTAGAGTCAGGGGCCTACATGTGCTTGACCTCACACGGTTTATGCAGACACCGAGTTCATTCTTTGTTAGGATACCATCATAACCTCCCCAGCAAAATCAACTTTGCTTCAATCATCATAATCACTAGCATCATCTTCGTCATCATCACCACTATCATCATCATCATCATCACTAGCATCATCATCATCAAAACTAGCATCATCATCGTCATTATCATCACTATCATCATCATCATCATCATCACTAGCATCATCATCGTCATCACTAGCATCATCACTATCATCATCATCATCATCATCATCATCATCATCACTAGCATCATCATCATCACTATCATCATCATCATCACTAGCATCATCATCATCATAACTATCATCATCATCATCTTCATCATCATCACTAGCATCATCATCATCATCACTAGCATCATCATCGTCATCATCATCATCATCATCACTAGCATCATCATCATCATCACTATCATCGTCATCATCATCATCATCATCATCATCATCATCACTAGCATCATCATCATCATCATCATCATCATAACTATCATCATCACCACCATCGTCATCACTAGAATCATCACTATCATCATCATCATCATCATCATCACTAGCATCATCATCATCACTATCATCATCATCATCACTAGCATCATCATCATCATAACTATCATCATCATCATCTTCATCATCATCACTAGCATCATCATCATCATCACTAGCATCATCATCGTCATCATCATCATCATCATCACTAGCATCATCATCATCATCACTATCATCGTCATCATCATCATCACTAGCATCATCATCATCATCATCATAACTATCATCATCACCACCATCATCATCATTATCATCACTATCACTCATCATCATCATCATCATCATCACTATCATCATCATCACTATCATCATCATCATTATCATAGCTATCATCATCACCAATATCATCATTATCATAACTATCATCATCACCACCATCATAATTGTCGTGTGGTGAGTCACTGGGGCAACTACAACAGTAGTTTTTGCCAGGAATAGTCTATGAGATATTAGATATAAGGTCTCTAGAAATTGGCTCGTTAAGAAAGAATAAAGACCTATTCGAGATGGGACAAGAAGACAGGAATGCGAATGCTTTCCACTTGACAGTGTTTTCTAATTAATTATGGAAAGAGTTCTGTTTCCCCACGACCTTAGCTTCTGCCCTTAGATCCCGTAAAGAAAAAGCCCCCAACCTCATCTGCGTAGAGAAATGTTCCTATAGGTGAATATGTAACACCGACAGCACGAGTGATACATTAACAAACTCTTGATAATGATCAACCGATCGTTGGGTTTATTAATGAAATATCCACACATATAGGGTTAGTAATGGTTAGATCGTGATGATGGTGAAAGACGATTCACACAAAACACACAGATGAGATAATAAAATTGCAGTTAATTAAGTAATAGTTAATTAAGAATGAACTGGTGTAAAGTGAAATGATGATGTGATATGATACGTGTTACCAAATTGATGAGTAATCTACACAGTCCATGTGTCTCTAAATGCTTCGCATTGATATGACGATTCACATGTATGCATACACTGTCCCAAGTTGTTATACGTTATGTCGAGTGGGGTATCTCTAAGCTGAGGACGTTCTGATGAATACTGTTGTCGTACGGAGAACGCTGACGAGATATCTATGTATATTCCTTCACTGTTTGAGTATATCTCTGTAGTGTTGATCAACAGTTAATAGCTGTCATATGAACAAAAGGTCGGTTGTCTAATCTCCCGAATCGGTAGTGATATGTAGACTCATAACCTTGCATATGTAGTCGTGATTCATAAAATATATATATATAGTCTGCTTCATAGAATGCGCTTAAGAGGGTGTTGCCCTTGCTATAAATATGCGATTCCTCTTTTGAGCTCTTTTGCTTGACTTCAGATAATAATGATCTTTCGAGTGATTTGAATTTATGATGACTCTGTATTGAACTTGTGATAACTCTGTATCGAACTTGTGAGCAAGCAGTATATGGTGACGAAAAATGCTGCGTCCACCTTCTGACTTGTGGGTGAGACAATATTCCTTTTTAATTGAGGAATGAAAGATGTCCTATGGCGAATTCTGCTAGCCAAATGTCCGTTTTTGATAACTTATTTCTGGTTAGACGTCAGGCACGTTGCGTGTAGACTCAGACTTCTGATGAACTGAAGACACACAAAAGTCTTCGTAAGTTTTTCACATTTAACATCACTGGTTGACTTGCATTTAAACTACTGCTCATTATTCATCTCTCTCTCTCTGAGTTCAATTCTAATGATGTTAAATATCTTGTGCATGAGAGTGTGTGCGCATGGGAGACTGTGATGATGATGAAGGTGACGTATGAACTATTAATTACCTCCTATCATCCTATCATCTTCTAGGAAAATCTTCTGATTTTATTAATCAGTTATGCCAAAAATTATTTGAAACTTTATCTTCCGCACATTTTAGCTGTGAGGTTAAAATAAACAAAAATAAGAAAATGTATTAATAAGTATAAGATCTACTAACCTTCTTTTCCCTTCGCAAAATCCTTTAAGAACACAATTCATCACAGAACTGAATTATATCCACTCTGAATAAACACGTGTATTAGGCTAGGCGTTTTTGGGATTAATCTCTTCCTCACAATGTAAAAAACTGGACTCCTTCCTCTTGCAAGCTACGCAGTAGATTATATTTCTGCCAGTCCAATATGGGTTTCTTGTACAGCTCCGCCCATACCAACCAATCCTTAATGGCCCCTCTGGTCACTCATTCACAGGATCGCTCTTGTCCCCTGTCAGTCCAAACGTGGGTGTAGTTTGACCTCTGATTGTTTATTGTTCACCTGGCCAAGGTGGGCGTCCAATGTGGTAACCAAACGCTTGTATGAAAAGCGGCCGACCTAAGATAACACCATTACAGCATGAGACGTTTTCCCCTGGCCAATATGGGCGTCCAATGTGGTGTCACAGAAATTACAGCATGCCCAGATGTTTGATTAGGATGACCAGATGTGTTTTCACCAGATTTATCACGATGCAATGTGGGCTTCAAACGATAATGTCAGGCATGGGGAGTCAATCAAAGGACTTTTATTTCCCCCGATGAAAGAACAAATGTGGTTCTCTAGATACCGGTCGCGAGTAATCACAACGATGAAATAGCAAATGTGGGTCGCAAATATGGGATGAAAGAGCAAATGTCGGAGAAAATACAATATGAAAAATGTAGGAAAAGATGGAGCAAAAAGGCCTTTGCGCTCGTTTATCACAATAATTATCACAACTATCATCATCATCATAACTATCATCATCACCACTATCATCGTCATCATCATCATCATCAGTATCATCATCATTATTTTTTCCTTTGCACTTCTTACGGAGCCTGGAACCACTGCTGCAGTTGGCCCCCTTCCAGTAGCAAGCCTGTATTATACCAGTCACGTGTTCTTGGAGCGGCGGTTTCTGCGTCAATTTCGTTTACATTTTGAGGTAGCCCGGCCACATGCACAACTTTATTAACCGCCTTGTGGGACACGCCTGATGGTGCAGTATGCCTATTCTTTTTTTGACTCGTCACCCCCCCCCCCCTTTCCCCCCGGGAACAACATTGTGCAGTTTGTACATGCGTGAGTGAAAAATACTGCGTCAATTACTGCGACGCTTTGTGGCATAGGATCTTAAATATGTTTATTTTCCTTTTTTTATTTTGTTGTTGTGGTAAATAAAAGAGTCAGACAAATATTGAGGTTTACTAGATAAACAAATCCGGTATGCTTTGAATAGTTTCAGGGATGTCTTGGCTGGCAGCAATAGCCGGGTCCATGCTATACAGGCAGACGCCGTAAAAGGGGAAGAACCAGATTTTCCATCATGGTCACAACTGATGGCTTCCATTCCCCAAAAAGATAGAAGGGCGTCACAGGTCAGACGTCATCAGCTGATCATTTCAGTACCCGTATGTGTGATTGGCAAGGTACGTACACGTTTATTTGAGATACTTTGATTGGTTGCAAGATACGTATCAGATTATATGAAATACTGCGCGAGATTACCATGACCAACCTCATTTGAGTTGCCCTATACGGCACGCGTGAGTACGCAGTGGTCCCATTTTTTGTCTCGATCTCTCAGAGACACCCTACTACAATAGACAATGAAGATAAATTGAGAACCGTAAGTAGGTGACAGACACAATAATGAAGGACCGTTAGTTATTTTCAATGGGCAGCACAAGACACTAGCAGAAGATAGAACCTTGTCGGGATATTATCTATATAAAGAGTTGTAGACAGATTACTTTAGTATAAAGGACAGCTTTACAGTATGAACTGATTGGTCCAAGGGAGAAGATGGAAAATTAGATATAAGGATATCTTCCATCATGGACAATTAGCAAAAGACTGAGTATAGCTGAAAATACATTTATTTTCACAGCTGAGATGCTGTAGACGTTAAAAGTATTAGAAACATGCTTTATCAATTCTTCTTAGAGACTGCCTTAACCTGATCTGCTTTGATCAACTGCCATCTTCACACTGAAGGTCGGCTGCAATGAGTCTCCAACGTCTTCTATCTCTTTTTTTGATGCTACACTCTGACTTATGCAAAGCATAACATTTCTTTCCATCTTTGCCACACTTAAAGTTTTTGCCTATCTGTATCATACTTAAATTTTTCCCTGTCTGCATCACACATAAATTTCTGCCCATCTGTGTCACACTTAAATGCTTCCCCTGTCTGTGTCGCACTAACATTTCTGCCTATCTGCGTCCTCAGCTAAACTTCTATAAAACTTTTCATTTGAATCAGGAAAACCCCGTGACTTTTACCAGCATCGAGGCCATAGAGCAGAGCTTGAGGAGACTACATCCTGAAGTTCTGCTTAAGAGAAGTGGAGGTCACGAAGCTGAAGGTCTGCCAGAGATTTTTGACACACACGATAATCATGGTGAGTTAACTAGACCCATATTACAATTATCTTGAGTTGTTAAATTAGACCCATACGATAGTCATGATGAGTTGATAAATTAGAATTATAATGACAGTCAGGGTGAGTTGATAAATTAGAATTATAATGACAATCATGGTGAGTTGACTAGACCAATACGACAGTCATGGTGAGTTTATAAATTAGAATCATTATGACAATCATGGTGAGTTGATAAATTATAATTATAATGGCAATCATGGTGAGTTGATAAATTAGAATTATTATGACAATCATGGTGAGTTGATAAATTAGAATTATAATGACAATCATGGTGAGTTGATAAATTAGAATAATTATGACAATCATGGTGAGTTGATAAATTAGAATCATTATGACAATCATGGTGAGTTGATAAATTATAATTATAATGGCAATCATGGTGAGTTGATAAATTAGAATTATTATGACAATCATGGTGAGTTGATAAATTAGAATTATAATGACAATCATGGTGAGTTGATAAATTAGAATAATTATGACAATCATGGTGAGTTGATAAATTATACCTATACGACAATCAAGGTGAGTTGATAAATTATACCTATACGACAATCATGGTGAGTTGATAAATTATACATATGCGACAATTATGGTGTGTTGATAAATTATACCTATACGACAATCATGACGAGTTGATAAATTAGAATTATTATGACAATCAAGGTGAGTTGATAAATTATACTTATACGACAATCATGGTGAGTTGATAAATTATATCTATACGTCAATCATGGTGAGTTGATAAATTATATTTATGCGACAATTATGGTGTGTTGACAAATTATACCTATACGACAATCATGATGAGCTGATAAATTATACTTATACGACAATTATGATGAGTTGATAAATTATGCCTATACGACAATTATGATGAGTTGATAAATTATGTCTACACGACAATTATGATGAGTTGATAAATTATGTCTACACGACAATTATGATGAGTTGATAAATTATACCTATACGACAATCATGGTAAGTTATATTGTTCTGATTTTATCCTATGCCAATGATGAATTAATACAAAAAACGTTAGCTGTTATAAGTAATAACCTTTGTTTTTCTTTCTCTTAGTTGAAATAGTCAACTCCAAGCAGACGATAACAACCGATTCCAAAAAAGACAGACGGGTTTCTGTTGTCAGTAAGTTATTTTATTTGGTTTTCAATTAGTGTGATAAATGTACTAAAATGAACAATCCCTGACCAGAAAAATAAAAAAGGGAACAATGTCTATATTTCAACACTGATGTAATAAAGTTTTATTTTGTTATTTCTTATGTTTGGTCCTACGAATAAATTATTATGACAGCCTCATTGGATCTTATGTGTTCTAGATAAAGGAGGAAAAAGGTAGCAGAACCTATCCTAGTCTATGCGCCAGTTTTACCTGCTGGAATTTTAAAAAATAACCATTGAGTTAGTGTACATATAATGAATATATATACGAATGAAGGAATCTATGAATGAATGTTATTTTAGTTCTTCTTACGGAACAATGAACTATCATTGGATTGGTACAACTCTACTTGAAGCAAGAAGCATGCAACAAAGCTCTTCATATGCTTTTGCAGTGATAGTTTTTTTTTTTAAACAATAGGTTTTTAAATGCTAAGGGTGTTAGCACTAGGCACAACCACACCCTAAAAACTTCTTACGACATTCCTGAGGAAGATCTATTGCCGTTATTCTTTGCCTCTTTTGGTGCCCCACTGGAACGACACTTAGTAATTACCGCTCATCATCATCATCTTCATCATCATCTTTCAGCTCCCTGCCGAGCTCAGACCTCCAACACACACACACCATGCCCTCCTGTCCTGTGCCATTCTACAAAAATCTCTCCATGTCTTCCCTATCCCTCTCATGCCTGTCTCGAATTCTATTAGTGTAATTTAAGGTTTCCATTAAGCACTGAGGTAAGATACTACAGCTGTCCCGAGCACTTAGTCTATAAAGTGGTTATTTGGCTTATAAAATGGTTAATTCTATCTTCGTACACAGTTGCCGTAGTGCAGTAGTTAGTGCACTGGCTTCCACTGGTCCATGGTTAAATCCCCAGTTGAGGTGGGATTCTTTAGATCGCAAACAGCTCCGGGGTCGTCCCAGCCTCATAAACTGGGTATCAGAGCAACTCTAGGAAGGTTAAGGCGGCTGGCGTGATGCTGACCACATCACCCATAGTCTACCGTACGGTCAAGAAAAGATGGGCCTAACATCTATTCCCAATATGCCTCGATGGGCATGTAACGGGATCCTTTACCGTACCTTACCGACACATTTCGCAGACAATGGCCAATGTTGTTTAAATTACTTTTTTCTATTACATACGTTCCTCGTGTTCTACTTTACTATGACATAGCAGATAAGTCACGTGAGTGTTGGTGGTCTGCTTTTCATATTGACCAGAATATGAAAACAAATTTAATACAGTACATTCTGAAGCTTGTAAACAGAGTCCATTACTCGGGATCAGTGAGACTGGGGATCCAGCAGGACCATGCGCTTGTGCCTCACCTCATAGGAAGGCGGTCTCACTTTAACATTTTGTTTTAAACATACCTTTCTTTACATGAAAATATTTTTATCCTTATTCCCAAACAATGAGGGGGGGGGGGGGGGGGTCTCATAATATAAATTGGCCAGGGCCTCATCTGAACTCTCGGGTGGACTGCTCACAGTCTCATTTAATACTTTGATAGTTGTGATTATATTGTAGTGCTAAGATGTACGCATGCACCTTTTTTTGATTTTGGTAGACTTATTTCACTTCCTTTTTTTCTATTAGCGCTGTCTGAGCACAGGCGAATGTCCATTAACACCTGGATCTCGACTATGAGAAAAGATGAGGAGGACTATGACAGACAACTGAAAGGGGTGAAAAACGTTGGAATGTTCGCTGAGGAAGGTGAGAAGCCTAAATCACATCATAAAATATAATTTTAAAGTTTATAATAATAATAATAATAGCCCCTTCAGTCATAACTGACTTTAGGAATGCGCCCCTGA
This sequence comes from Oreohelix idahoensis, assembly GCA_024509875.1. NCBI lineage: Eukaryota > Metazoa > Mollusca > Gastropoda > Stylommatophora > Oreohelicidae > Oreohelix > Oreohelix idahoensis. The sequence continues at coordinate 465,303 of JAMPIV010018955.1, forward strand.
GGTGACAGCCCTCAGCTGCTTATTTTCCTCCTCTCTTCTGCTTGTTGTGTGAGCTTCTTTTCGACCAATCTGAGGTGGCACCGTAAATAGCATCGCCACTTAGTGCGATAGGCAGCTTAATCCTCCCATGTTGCTGGATCCATGTCCAGTGCCCTCATATCTCTCTTGCACACATCTTTGAACCTCAGCTGTGGTCGCCCAACTGTTCTCTTGCCATCTGCTAATTGTCCGTAGAAAATATCTTTCGGGATAGGACCATCTTCCATGCGGCGGACATGGCCAAGCCAGCGAAGTCTGCGCTGTCTAAGCAGTGTAAACATGCTTTGAAGGCCAGCACGTGCTAACACCTCGACATTTGTCACTTTATCTTTCCACGAGATGCCGAGGATGTGACGTAGACACCGTTAATGGACGGTATTGAGCCTTCTTTCATTTTAAAGTTTATATTTCCTTTAAAATGGCAGTAGAAACTAGATGTGCTTTAAAAGGGCAATATAACGATATTTGCGTTGAAGGGGCAATAGAACGAGATATGCTTTAAACGGTAAATGTAAAGAGATTTGCTTTAAAAGGGCAATAGAACGAGATTTCTTTAAATAGAGCAATAGAAAGATATTTGCTTTAAAAGAGCAATAGAAAGAGATTTGCTTTAAAATGGGCAACAGAAAGAGATTTGCTTTAAAAGAGCAACAGAGATTTGCTTTAAAAGGGCAATAGAAAGAGATTTCCTTTAATTAAGTGGGCAATATAAAGAGATTTGCTTTAAATGAGAAACATAGAGATTTTCTTTAAAAGGGCAACATATAGATTTCCTTTAAAAGGGCAGTACAAGGAGATACGCTTTAAAAGGGCACTATAAATATATATGCTTTAAAGGGGCAGTAGAAACAGATTTCCATTAAAAGGGCAGTAGAAGGAAATTTACTTTTAAGGAACAGTAAAAAGAGATTTCCTTTAAAAGGGCACTATATAGAAATATATTTGCGTTAAAAGGGATATATAAGGAAATTTATTTTAAAAGCGAAATAGAAATAGATTTTTGTAAACAGAGAAAAAGAAATAAATTTGCTTTAAAAGGTCGCTAGAAAGTAGGAAAAAATACCTTTCACACAGGATAGATCTCAGATTTCAGAAAAAAGGAATTTTTCTATCTGGTAAAGTAAATTTAGAAAAGTTAATTTCTATCTATCATGGAAAGGAGATCTGTTCAGCACGTTTGCTTCTTCTAGAATATTGTCTATGCGGACTTCAATGTTTTGCATAACACATTGTATCTTGTTAGAATCTACACAGCGTCATACTCATGGCTCGTTAAATTTCTGGACAATTTTATTTTTCAAAATTTATATTCCTCCAAATACACTTTACCATGAATTTTCAGATGTGCAAATGAGAGTGTAAAATAAGTATTTATTTACTTTTTAGTGTCACTTAAAGCAAGTCTAAATTGAATCAATTTTTTGTTTTGTTTTTAAGCGAAGACTGAAAACGAAGCCACCTTTTGGTATTTGAAGGAAATTTACAGTTGTTCTTTGCGGCTACATTGATTCGGATCTTTTATTTCAGTATTAAATTACAGACATTTGCAATACAGTATTTCGCTAGATTTTAGAACGCTTGCAATAATTTGCGCCACCGATTCCTGTTTAAATAGGCATGCCGTAAAATTCAGTTAAAAAAATTAAGCAAAATATTACTTCTGAAAACCAACTAATATAGACATCCACGTATACAAATGTAACAATAAATTAATATGAGACAAACATAAAGGTATGTTATCAGGCATTCGTAGGAAATAAAGAAGTAGAACACTAGACAACAGAAAAACAACAGACATGAGTGGCTTACCCAGGATTCGAACCCTGGACCTTCCGTGCGACAACCCCGCCTAGCTATGCAAGCGAATCACATTATCCACCCTGCCATATAAGCATCACCAAATAAATGATGCTTCGATGACAGGTCATTAGTGCGAACCGCAAGACATAACACCAGAAGTTTACCATGGGCAGTTCAGACTATTAATGACGCAATCACTTTTGTTGTTCCCCTATTATACAGTATAGGCCAGTCCAACAAGACAAAGACCTTAATACTGTGTCCAGTAAACGATAGTAGACTTAGAACAGTAAGAACAGGACAGAGGGTAGGTTTGGTATTGTATAAACATTTATAACACATAAGGAGCATTTAGAGCAGAAACTTTTTTGTGCTTTGAACCCTTTTGACTGGACCCATCTTAGAAAAATTAATAAAAGCGTGATTAGAAATTTTGCATTTTAAATTGAAGGTTATGTACATGGGCCCGCTAGAATCCATTCACCTCCCTGTTAGACCACAGGTCAAGAAACCCTGATTTAGAGGAACACTGCTGGGCACCTAAATGGTTATGCAGCATTGACTCTTATCTTTTTGGTCATATAAAATTAAAGAACACTTATTCATATATTATGCCACTGTGCCGGAAAGGTTAAGTACTTTGCTTTAAACCAAAAGGTTTGTGGATCGATGCTATTTTAAAAAGAATACTAATTGTCAAATTATGGTGTTCTAAATAATAACAATAAAAATAATAATTTTTAAATGAAGGAACCAAGAAAATAATAATCTCAAAACATATATCATTTGAAAATGAATAAAAGTAAGTCTATTGAAAATAAACAAAAACAACGTTTAAAGTTTTAATTGACTTTAAAGCTGACTTTTAAAAATTAAGTAGAAAACAATATTGTGCGCAAATTATGTTTAGGAACCACGGAGATCAAAGAACACACGGAGAAAAGAAATGCGGACAGGAATAAGAGAGATGAGCAAGACCTGAAAATACGTCGAGTTAATGGCACGGGTCTGTCTGGTGAACGCCTATGCTCCTTTGCAAGCTGAAAGGGTGTTGATGATGATAGTTATTCTAATTCCTGTCTGATCTTGCTGAGGCTGTTGGTTCCCAATATCTCTGTTGTTATTTATTGATTGTCAAGTTTGCCTTAAATAAGGTTGTTCCCAATATCTCTCCTGTAATTTATTTATTGTCAGGTTTACTTTAAATAATGTTGTTCCCAATATCTCTGTTGTCATTTATTGATTGTCAAGTTTACCTTAAATAATGTTGTTCCCAATATCTCTGCTGTAATTTATTGATTGTCAGGTTTACCTGAAAGAATATTGTTCCCAATATTTCTGCTGTAATTTATTGATTGTCCCTGGCAAAGGGGCGACCGACCCCAACCAGGCGCGTCCACGGGTGGCGGATAGTGGAACGACTTCCAGATATGGTGTGTCAGCTGCGAATTAAGTCAGCGTTGCTGGACGAATAAGCAGTCGCGGACCAAACGGCGATGTCCTCCCAGCAGGACGGGGAGGGGTAACAGGTGGCACTGATACCCCCACTGAAATCCCCCATATGTCCTATGATGGGTGCATCAAGCGAGTAAGAGCCGCTATAAGCTCTAGCCACGGGGAAGGTAAACCTCGGTAAACAAACCAATCTGCTGCCTTGCAGCTACCACCGGGAGATGGAAAGGCTATGGGAGACAACCCTGAACAACAAACACAACCCGGCCTGCCGAAGACGGAGTGTGTTAGCTACGGCGCAGACACCGGGAAAAATTAGGACACACACGCTTTTGCGGTATGGAGTCATGCGACAATCTCGACTTACGTCATGGCGTCGCTCCTATCAGCTACAACCGGGGAGGAGCGGAGCTGGGCCCCTAGCCTCGAAAGGGCCCACCCAAGCAACCGGTGCCTTTGCCAACCAAATGGTCGGGGGAAGGCAAAGTAGAGCAACTGACCAACCAACCCACTATCTTACAGTGGCTCAATGGAATGCAGAAGGAGTGAGGAACAAGAAACCGGAGTTACAAGAATTCCTCAGGGAAAATAACATTGATATAATCTGCATCTAAGAAACTCACCTAAAAGATACCCAACGATTCTTTGTACGTGGATACCAATCCTTCCGCCAAGATTGGGCAAAAAGAACTAAGGGAGGAATCCTCACACTGATTAAAACCTCAATCCCAGCAGTAGAGACACACAGATCTGGTGAGGACGAACTTGAATACATAACAGTCCAACTACTGCTGCCCAGTGGAGACTTAATGATCACAAACTGCTACAGCCCTCCAACCACAACTCTGAAGCTACACAAAGTGAAGCTTGCAGCATCGAGACACCTCATTATGGGTGACTTCAATAGCCACTCACCCAGCTGGGGCTATGACGCAACAGATCCAAGAGGAGAAGAGATGGAAGATTGGATGGTAGAGAATAAACTAATTCTAATAAACCAACCAGAGGATAAGCCCACCTTCTATTCCAGAGTATGGAAAACAACGAGCACACCAGATCTTGCTATGGCTACAGATGACATACATCGACTCACCACTAGAACAGTAAATACTCAACTTGGGGGAAGTGACCATGTACCAGTCACATTACAGATATCTGAGATAAGAGGTGCAGGAGAAATCAATATGTCTCCTAGCTGGAATTTCAAAAAAGCAAACTGGGGATTTTTTAAAGAACAAGCCGACAATTTCTGTCAGAACATTGCCCACTCAAATAACATCAATAAAAACATCTCCATCATCAGTGAGGCAATCATCCAAGCAGCAAAGAAGTCAATTCCACGAGGTAAACGACGAGACTACAAACCATACTGGAGTGACAACCTGGGAAAACTCCATAGTAAATTAAATAAAGCACGGGAAACTATGGAGCAAAATCCCACATTAGAGAACACACAGAGGCACAACAGCATAAAACAAGCTTTCAATGAACAAAAGAACGCTGAAATCCAAAGGAGCTGGCACCAGAAGACCAGCAGTCTCAACATGGAAAAGGACTCAAGCAAGCTTTGGAATCTGACAAGAGTGCTAAATGAAGAAACAACAACCAGCTACTGTAAGACTGTCATCAAGGAAAATGAAAAAATACCACACAGGAAAGATGGCAGCAAACATCCTGGCAGATTTCTACAAGGAAGAAAGCACCACATCACTTTCACATGCAAGGATCCAAGAAGTACGTAAGGAAGTAAAAGAAAAACTGAAGCACCAAAACCCAGATATCTGCATGAAGTCACCCCTTACTATGAGAGAACTTAGTGCTGCCATAACAAAACTAAAGAACAGAAAAGCTCCAGGAAAAGATGGCATCACAAATGATATGATCAAGAACCTTGGACCTGTAGCCAGGCACAAGCTCCTCCTAATCTTCAATCAGTCATGGAGTACTGGAAAATTTCCAGATCAATGGCGAGAAGCAATCATTGTTCCCATCAGAAAGAAACAAAAGGAGAAAACAAGCAAGTCCAGCTACCGACCAGTTAGCCTACTGAGCTGTCTGGGTAAGGTAATGGAAAGAATGGTGAACTCAAGATTACTGAAACATCTGGAAAAAAACCATCTGCTTGATAACACACAGTCAGCATTTAGGAAAAATTGCAGCACCGAAGACCAACTAGTATATCTAGCCCAGGAAGTAGAAAATGCCTTTCAGGAGAAAAAGAAAGTACTGGCGGTTTTTGTAGACTTGACAAAAGCCTTTGGTAAGGTATGGAAAGAAGGACTCCTCCTTAAGATGCTCAACAGCAAAATTGAAGGGAGAATGTTCAACTGGATACGGGACTTTCTTCGATACCGCACAGCAAGAGTAAAACTTGATGGGAAACTGAGCCATCGCGTCACTCTACAACAGGGTGTGCCACAAGGAAGAGTTATCTCCCCCACACTTTTTATCATATATATAAATGATATTGCAGAGAAACTGTCCGGGCATATCTCCAGGGCTCTTCATGCTGACGATTTTGCTGCCTGGTGTGCTGCTGAACATTTGCCTACTGCGAAGTTCAGGATGCAAGCAGCGCTAAATACCATCGGTAAATGGGCATCAGATTGGGGAGTACAGATAAACCTCTCCAAGACAGTAGCAACCTGCTTCTCTCTGTCAAATCGCCGAGAAACGATCAAACTGCAGCTAAATGGAAGTGAACTTCCAATCGAGGAAAACCCAACATACCTAGGAGTCAAGTTGGATAAGAGACTCACCTGGAAGCCGCACATAAAAGCAGTAGAACAGAGAGCAATAAGAAAGCTCTCTATTATGAAGAAACTGGCTGGCACAAGTTGGGGGGCAAATACCAACATACTTAAAAAAGTCTATACAGGCACAGTCAGACCTGTACTTGAATATGGCATGTCAGCCTGGGCCACAGCATCTAAAACAAACACAGAATGTCTAGGGAAAGTGCAAAATTCAGGCCTTAGACTAATCACTGGAGGGATGAAGACTTCTCCAATCCAGGCAATGGAGCGATACACCAACATCCGCTCTCTTGATGACAGACGTGAGGAAAAGGTATTCACTCACAGTGAGAAGCTTCTACGAATGCCAAGTCATCCAATGCATGCCAAACTCCATAGTGTGACAAAGAACAGGCTGAAAAGAACCAGCTTCCTAAACATCTCCAAACATCTGCATCGATGCCATGAAGACCTCCTCCCAAATCGATCTACTGAGATTGAAATGTTAATTGATTACGAGGAGCCAGACGACTGCCATGGAAATATATCTATCATCACAGAAGTCCCTGAAATAAAAAAAGAAAGGCCACCTGACCCCTCAACAACTAAAAACTTTGGCTCAAGAAATGATTGAAGAAAAGTACAACCCGAAGGAGTGGACACATGTATACACAGATGGATCTGCTGAGGGGGCAGTAAAGAACGGTGGAGGAGGCATTTTTATAAGATTCCTAAATGGAAAGATCATCCGAAAGGCCTTCCCAACTGGAAAGATCTCCTCCAATTTTAGGGCAGAAGCTATGGCACTACTGCAAGCCCTGAAGATCCTCACCAGACCTGAACAGCAGCCACAAGCTAAGATAGTAATCTTCACTGACTGCAGGTCATTACTTGAATCAATACAAAACACCAGAAATGATAACATGATGAATGAGATCAGATCTGAGCTTAACATCATCCAAAGGTCATCAACCATTGCCCTTCAGTGGTTACCTGCCCATTGTGGAATCGCTGGTAATGAGAAAGCAGATGCTCTATCAAGAAGTGGCAGTAAAATGGAACAATACAGCCACCCATTGCCCTATCGGGAAGCAAAAACCATCATCCACAACAAGTACAAAAATCAGTGGAAGAAGGAAGGGGATATATACAGCAGAGATGACTGTTGCTGAGTTATTTGCCGGTTGAAGATCATGCACTGAGTATGGTTACTTTAGTGATCTTTTGTTCATCGTGCTTTGTTTATTATTACGCGAATTAGGGTGAAGGTGTTCATACAACTCAGTAGCATGGTATGAAGAAGTAGTTCATGTAACTTGAACTCAGCAACATTAATGAAGTAATTAATGCCTTCAGGTTGAGTCCGTAATATTTAATCACATGTACACACAGGATGATCATTTCAAATAAGAGCAGAACATAAGTCCGTATAAGTCATGCATAAATTAATCAATAACGTAGACTGCTGGTTTACGTGTCAATGTCCGTTTAAGGATACAATGCAGTATTGTCGTCAGAACATCACAGCTATATGCACGCGCAGCTAGACATGGCTACCTGCCGACAGTGAGACTGCGAGTCTGAATATTCATACGAATTTGACGATTATTCTCCTCCTTCTGAGGATTCTAGTTAAACACTAACCTCCGTAAGTTTCCTCTCATATAGAGTTCTAGGACTGACCCTGGTCCATCATTAATGCACATATAAATGGCTATATCATGCCATTGAATTGGAAGGTTAGAAAAACGCAGCTATTCAGCTTGGCGGTCAAGTAACAAAGGGTAGCGTCTCCTAGTTACCGACTGTGACCCAAACAACGCTTGACACGTCATAATCGATCGTGTATGGAGCGTTCAATAATTGAAACATCTATCGCAATATATTAAATGTCTTAACCTTTACAATTGCACGTCTGCTAACCTTTAGCAGACGGCGTTAATATCATATACCGTTACAATTCCCTGTACACCGGGGGAAAAAAATCGATAGATTTTTTTTCAAGATCTATCCGACTTAACAATTTTTCAAAAAAATTTAACACAATCGTGACATATGGCCGACGATGTTCTGAGTAGAACCGTGTCGCGGTCATGTCAACTAACTATTTGTCATAGTCATCTAACATTAATCACATTATATATCAATATTATACATATTATTATATCAACTAAATAAAATGTCCAATGTTAATAGTGAATGATAGAATTAAATTAAAGTAAGGTCTGTCGTATTAGTATGTCATATAGGAATTAATTTGACTAATTAAAATTAAATTAATTAATTAAACTAGGAGTTAAATTATTAAGATTCTAATGTAACGCGGTGTTATGAGAGAAGAAAAGACAAAATAAGTGAGAAGAAATAGAAAGAAATTCGAATATAAGTTTTAACTTAATTGTGTGTGTTAAGTGTTAGTGAATAATAACTATCTAATTTAACTAACTAAATAACGTATAGGTACATTAAAAAAAATATTAATCTAATACTTGTGTGAGATTTATTTTCTCTTTTCATAATTTCTTCTTTTTATATTTCGTTCTCTTTTTTTGTTCTTTCATTTCATTTTTTTCTCACATTTCATTTTATTGATAATAATTCAATTAAGAAGTTAAGTTAACTAATTAATTAGTATAGGATATGATGATCCATCCGTAGTCCTGATCCTGATGAATTCTTTTAGACAAAGTGTTGAAACGTTTCCGTCGGACAGAAATGTCAATTATCCTAGGATCCAAGAATTAAGTGCACATAGGATAATAAGTTCGACTTGTCGTCAGATATTGTTCCATGATTGTTCAACGAATATTCATATATTGTGTTTGGACGTTAGACGAAGTTTCAATGTCAATATGTGTCATGAAATATTCTAATCCACATATATAAATTATTAGGTAAATATGAAGCCTAACAAATAAAATTAATAAAGAGAAGAGCAATGGTAAAATGACAGTGCTGTCACAAGGAATGTACTCGAAATCCCCCTTGTTTTCTGCTTCGTCTGCAAATTGTAACGCTTTCACGTTGATATAAAAGCTTACTGTATTATTACCCGCCTTCTTCAATGAAACGTGTGCTGCATTTCTAAGAAAAACATTGAGACGTACTGCGTAATGACCTAAATTAATCCTAACATTAATTATATTACGTTACCAAAACGAACGAACAGATGGACAAAAGGATAGCGAGAGGGGAGGGCTGAAAATCAGGAACGCATGCAACACGCGACGCGCGATATACAAATGCTGGCATCACGCGTGTAAGTCTACAAGCACTAACTTTTTCAGACGGACAGTGATAAAATACACTACCCTTTCCCAGAGTTAGGTTTATATATCATAACAAACTCTTATTAGAAAAGACAACATTAGATGGGTTTACGTTTGAACACATAACAGTACCCAGACAGCACATCTTCGAAACAGGAGGTAGAAGAAATTGCATATTTTGAACGCAGCCACGTAGCTCCTTTAAATTAGTATTTTTGGGTTCCTTAGGGCTTGCTGACAAATAATATGTAAAACGTTACGCAAATAGTCCAGGAATTAATAAATTATACCCAAAATAAAATATTGGGGGTGCCTGACAGCATAAAATCATTTCTGCTCATAAGATTTTTTTTAACGTGTTTGAAAAAAAATTTACGTTACAGAAATAGCCTACCATGTAAACTTCAAATTGATTGGAGCGCAACAAATGAAAGCCTAACCACGATTGGTCGGGCTATAAATACTATCTTGGTTGTTAGGGGAGACGGGAAAAGATAACATTTTTTCAAACACTTGTCGAAACGTGGCTCATTGGCCAGTCTCGCTGATATACACACTTGGGAGCGTTAGTTCGAAACCACTTGTTTAAATACACTTGATAACGCATCAGTGCGTTGAAGCCAGCTTATATTTGGCTCAATAAAAGCCTGGAAGATAAGCAGATGGAAATTTGTGCCAGTTTGTGCCAGAATTCATTGCTAATCAACGTATCTGTGTGTATTCGTATGAATTGTGGTAAGCTTGAACCATTTAATATCTTTTAATGAAAATTGAATGTGAATTGTTGATTTATGCCTGTATATATATGTGTAGTTCAGTGGCAAACGTGAGGTAAAGCCTAAAATGCTCCAGCCTGAACAGAGGGTGTCGGAGAGAAGTAAAACGGCATGGAATGGCCAAACAGTACACTGACACCTGGATGATTGACTAGAAAGAAATAATGCTGGAAGTGCAGAGGCGTAGTAACCATTAAGAAGGGTAATACTGGAATAAAGTATTTCAAATGAAGCTGACTGTTGGCCTAACGCTCTGAACGCAATGTTTGTGCTGTATTGTGATCAGTGTAAAAGAGAATATAAATTAGTTATGAAGTAGAAGGTACATCCTTCTTGATTTCAGGGACAGTGGTCTTGATGGTACTGAGCAGCATCTGGTCAGAGATTTGCTGAATCCAGAGTCGGACAGCATACTCCTTGGTCTTTTTAGCTATCAGTGAGGTGTCTCCTGAGCCCAGAGGAGAATTCGAGCAGAGGAGTCCTTTCCTGCCGCCATCACTCAAGATAAGCAGAGTTGGCCAGCTGAGCTCAACATTATGTCCCCTCATCTTGAAATAACTTTATAAAAATACTATTCAGAGGGGAATTTACTTGTCTTAAAATCAGGAACTGTGAACATCTCCAATACTAGTCCCTAAAGACAAACTATTGAAGTCATGATGACAAATACCAACAGAGCTTGAACAAAACAAAACCAGTATTACCTCATTTTACTACTACACAACTGACACACATAGAACATTTGTAATAATATATGTCACTACAATATTCATATTAAATACATTCTGTACATAACTTGTAATTTAAATTGATTGTGATTCCTGGTTCCCTTGTAGTTGAATCAGGACACATATTCATGCATGCCAGTAATGAATACATGTTGTTATTTGAAACGTTACGAGTGACTCCTTTAAGATATTCTCATAGAGTGTTATATGTATGTGAGTGTCACAGTGTTGTCAAGAGTAGTGGATTACATTAAATTGTTTATCTGTCTGTTGTTGTGACTTACACTTCATCATACACATACCCTAGACACATAACGTAGCATCACACTATTCCAGAATAATTCTGACTGAGATATAGAGATATGTGGTAGCAAGTAAGGTTATCTATAATACACTACTCTTAATAGATATAGATACCTTCACAGCTGATCTCAGTCAGTACACTAAGTCCCCTATAAATATTTATAACATCCCACTTCACCACATATATTGGGGTCTCGCTCCCGGGATTTTGAATCTTTCCCTATTAAAAATATTGGGGGTAATTCACTTCAGGGAATATAAGAATTAAAAGGTATCCTTGGGTGGAATTAAATAAGGTTGAGCTCACGGTGCCTGTGTTGTCCATTAGATATATAGTTAGAAATTGAATTGTTGGGTAGACATTATAAAAATTTACCTGATAGACAATGGCGGACCTGGCCAAATTTCGATCTGCTGCGGTTCAGACTGCAAAAGAGTTAGGATTAGATGGGCAAGTTATGGTTGCCTATGTTACTACGGAATGTGACAAATTTATTGAACGCGAAGAAAGAAGGTTTGAAGCCGAAAGAAAGTTAGAGGCTGACAGGGAAATTAAGAAGTTACAGTTTGAAGCTGAGGCTGAGACTAAGAGGTTGCAGATTGAGGCTGAGGCTAAGAAATTGGAGGCAGAAAGAGAAGACAAAAGATTAGCTACAGAAAGAGAAGCCGAGGAAAGAAGACAGGCTGCAGAAAGGGAAGAGAAGAGATTAGCTGCAGAAAGGGAAGCAGAAAAGGAGGAGAAGAGATTACAAAGGGAACATGAGTTACGACTAAGGGAGTTTGAGTTTCAAGGCCATGCTCCTGAAAATGGTGCCAGTCCCTTTGCCTCTGATGCTACGGTTACTCAGGGAGCCTCAATCTCAGCTATGAATTTTCATTTAGATCATTTTGTTGAGAAAGACGATGATATTGAGAGCTACCTAAATAGGTATGAACTATTAGCTACCACGTATGGGTTAGAGAGAGAAAGGTGGAGCTTAAAGTTATCTCAGGGACTTCGTGGGGCAGCTTATGAAGTTTTTGCTAAAATGAGCAGAGGTGATCAGGAAAATTATGACATGCTAAAGCAGGCTCTTTTGTTAAGGTATGAAAAGAATGCAGAGTTTTACAGGAAAAAATTTAGGAATGCTAAACTACTGTCAGGTGAAACCTATCACCAGTTCTCTGCACGCATAGAGACATACTTGGAGAAATGGACTTCTCTGGGGAAAACCCAAGATCTTAAGGAAATGGTCCTTATAGAGCAACTAAGAGAGTCCATGGCTCCAGACCTGAGAAAGTTTCTCATGGAACAAGGTGCAGAGAGGCTGGGTGAGTTGCTAAATGTTGCTGAAAGGTATCAAGCAGCTCAAGCAGAGGTAACAGGTAATAAAAAGAAACAGGTGGATAACTTTAGGGCACCACAGAACTTTAATAAATTTGATCCTAGGGATCAAAATAAAGGTAAGCACCAATTTGATAGGCCACGGTATGACAATAAAAATAAATTCCCACAATTCGATGAAAGGAAATATAATGAAAGAAAATCTTTCAACCAAGGAAAAAGGTGGTGTAAAAATTGTCAGATGGACAATCATGACACTGACCGTTGCAGAAGGAAACCTGTGTATATGGCAACCCTTCAGGTCAGGTCGACCTCAAGACAGGAGGAGGATATTATGTTAGATACCACTCCAGAAGAGATGAGGAAGGCACAGGCTGGGGATAAAACACTCAAGCCTTGTTTCAGAAAATTGTCAACTTGTCATACAACTCCAGGCAAGGGAGATTTTTACATGAAAAACAAGTTGATGTATAGGAAGGCCGGAACTAGATCCCATGGTCACGGACAGCTGGTTCTTCCAAAAAGATACAGGACAGAATTAATAAGGAGCCTACATGTGAAACCAGATGGGGACCATGAGAAAATAGGTACCATTATTCAAAAGGTGGCTCACAATTATTATTGGCCCAAAGCAAGATGGGACATTGAGAATTTTGTAGAAAGGTGTAGCATAGCACATGAGGGAACACCCACAAGTGGGAACATGGATCAGGACCTGGACACGCCACGGGGCAAAATTAGGCCTGACAATAAAAAAAAATATAGATTTGATAAAGTGGAATGGGAAGCCCCTTTTCACGGACAAGCTTCACTTAACTGTTTTACAATGGCCACTATGCGGAGAGTGCAAAAAGATGTCTTACCCCAGGATAAGCCGAAAATCCCTCAATCGGACTTAAACAAACTGGAGGAAGAGGATGTAGAGAGGAAATCTCTCATCAAGAATTTTAAGAGGGGAGACAGCCCCAAAAGAAAAATTGGTAGCGGTCGTTTTGTGAATGATAATTCTGGGAGGAAAAATCATCACTATAAAGCTTCAAGTGGAAGAGACCATACCGGTGCATGGACAAATAGGTCCACACAATTAAAGGTCCATATGTAGCTTTGTTAAGAACGTGGACTGATGAAAAGGCAGAGGAAAACATTACATCTTCATACCAATATGTGAATGAGCTGACCACTCGGTTGAAAACTGGCTGGAAACTTGCCAATGAAAATTTGAAACAAGCCAGGAAGAAACATGCTGCCTATTATAACAGGAAGGCGAAAGACAGAAATTTGGCTGTGGGAGAGAAAGTACTGCTTCTTTTGCCCGGGAGTCAGAATAAGTTACAAATTGGATGGCAGGGTCCATATACAGTTCTAGAGAAGGTGTCTAGAACAAATTATAAGATAGATAAGAAGGGGAAAGAAAAAATCTATCATGTGAATCTCCTGAAGAAATATTTGGAAAGAGAACATCAGGAAGAGACACACTTGTTGACCTTGTCCATCGCCATGGAGATGAAAAAGGAACCACTTTCATCATTTGAATATCCATTACACCCCTGTGAGACAGCAGCACAGGTGAAAATCAGTACACATTTAACGAAAACTCAGAAAGAGAGAGTGCAACAGGTTCTAAATAATCATGCAGAGGTGTTAACAGACCGACCAGGGCATACAAACCTATTGGAATATGATATGAAACTCATAGACTCCACACCTGTCTGTATGAAACCATATTCGATTCCGTTTGCTAAGGAAAAAGCTTTGAAGGAAGAGATAGACTATCTGTTGAAGGAAGGAATTATTTCGCACAGTGAGTCTTCGTATAGTTCCGGGGTGGTACTCTTAAGGAAGCCCTCTGGAGAACATAGACTCTGTATAGATTACAGGAGACTGAATGCTATTACAGAAGGACAGGTGGATCCATTGCCGGATACAAATCAGCTGTTTGCCAGGCTAAATAAAGCTAAATATTTCTCAAAAGTGGATCTGAGTAAAGGATACTATCAGATTCCAGTAAAGCCTGAGGTTAGACCATACCTAGCTTTTAGTACCTCAGAAGGACACTATGAGTTTAATAGATTGCCATTTGGATTGAAGAATGCACCTAGTGTCTTCTCTAGAATGATGAGAAAATTATTGGATCCTCTGAATAATCCCTGTATAACAAATTTTATGGATGATATCCTTATAGCAACAGAAACATTTGAGGAACACATTGACTCTCTGAACATGCTGTTTGATCGACTTAGGGAGGCAAATTTAACAGCCCGACCAACCAAATGTTGCGTTGGATGTAAAGAATTGGAATTTTTGGGACACACAGTTTATCAGGGAAACATGACCCCTGACCCAAAGAATTTAGAGAAACTACAGAAAGCCCCGAGACCACAAACCAAGAAGGACGTGAGATCCTTTGTCTCCTTATGTGGTTTCTACCAGAAGTATATCAAAAACTTTAATTCCATATGTGCACCTTTAACGGAATTGACACGTAAAGGACTTCCAGATCGCATTACATGGACACCACAATGTGAAATGACTTACCAAGAATTGAAGGAAAAGCTCACAAGTAAACCCATTTTGAAATTACCTGACTTAAGTCAAGAATTCATAGTAAGGACGGATGCAAGTAATATTGGGTTAGGTGCAACTTTACTACAGAAATCAGATGCATTGGATGGGGAATTAAGCCCAGTGGCATATGCTAGCAGAAAGTTGAATAAAGCTGAAATCAACTACTCAACTAGCGAAAAAGAATGTCTTGCAGTAATATGGGCAATAAAGAAATTCAATATTTATCTATATGGGAAGGCATTTAAGTTGCAAACTGACCACAAACCTTTATCGTTTTTAGCACAGGCTAAGCATGAGAACTCTAGGTTACTCCGATGGTCTTTGCTTCTGGCTCCATATAATTTTAGCATTGAATATATATCTGGAAAAACCAATCTGGGAGCGGATTTTTTAAGCCGCCATCCGTGTGATGAGAATCACCGTAAACCCCAGAAATAATAATAAATTTCTCTATGTGTATATAGAATAAAGGACTGACATATAATGTCTGTTTTAAGAGGGGAGGTGTCATGAAATATTCTAATCCACATATATAAATTATTAGGTAAATATGAAGCCTAACAAATAAAATTAATAAAGAGAAGAGCAATGGTAAAATGACAGTGCTGTCACAAGGAATGTACTCGAAATCCCCCTTGTTTTCTGCTTCGTCTGCAAATTGTAACGCTTTCACGTTGATATAAAAGCTTACTGTATTATTACCCGCCTTCTTCAATGAAACGTGTGCTGCATTTCTAAGAAAAACATTGAGACGTACTGCGTAATGACCTAAATTAATCCTAACATTAATTATATTACGTTACCAAAACGAACGAACAGATGGACAAAAGGATAGCGAGAGGGGAGGGCTGAAAATCAGGAACGCATGCAACACGCGACGCGCGATATACAAATGCTGGCATCACGCGTGTAAGTCTACAAGCACTAACTTTTTCAGACGGACAGTGATAAAATACACTACCCTTTCCCAGAGTTAGGTTTATAAATCATAACAAACTCTTATTAGAAAAGACAACATTAGATGGTTTACGTTTGAACACATAACAGTACCCAGACAGCACATCTTCGAAACAGGAGGTAGAAGAAATTGCATATTTTGAACGCAGCCACGTAGCTCCTTTAAATTAGTATTTTTGGGTTCCTTAGGGCTTGCTGACAAATAATATGTAAAACGTTACGCAAATAGTCCAGGAATTAATAAATTATACCCAAAATAAAATATTGGGGGTGCCTGACAGCATAAAATCATTTCTGCTCATAAGATTTTTTTTTAACGTGTTTGAAAAAAATTTACGTTACAGAAATAGCCTACCATGTAAACTTCAAATTGATTGGAGCGCAACAAATGAAAGCCTAACCACGATTGGTCGGGCTATAAATACTATCTTGGTTGTTAGGGGAGACGGGAAAAGATAACATTTTTTCAAACACTTGTCGAAACGTGGCTCATTGGCCAGACTCGCTGATATACACACTTGGGAGCGTTAGTTCGAAACCACTTGTTTAAATACACTTGATAAAGCATCAGTGCGTTGAAGCCAGCTTATATTTGGCTCAATAAAAGCCTGGAAGATAAGCAGAAGGAAATTTGTGCCAGTTTGTGCCAGAATTCATTGCTAATCAACGTATCTGTGTTATTCGTATGAATTGTGGTAAGCTTGAACCATTTAATATCTTTTAATGAAAATTGAATGTGAATTGTTGATTTATGCCTGTATATATATGTGTAGTTCAGTGGCAAACGTGAGGTAAAGCCTAAAATGCTCCAGCCTGAACAGAGGGTGTCGGAGAGAAGTAAAACGGCATGGAATGGCCAAACAGTACACTGACACCTGGATGATTGACTAGAAAGAAATAATGCTGGAAGTGCAGAGGCGTAGTAACCATTAAGAAGGGTAATACTGGAATAAAGTATTTCAAATGAAGCTGACTGTTGGCCTAACGCTCTGAACGCAATGTTTGTGCTGTATTGTGATCAGTGTAAAAGAGAATATAAATTAGTTATGAAGTAGAAGGTACATCCTTCTTGATTTCAGGGACAGTGGTCTTGATGGTACTGAGCAGCATCTGGTCAGAGATTTGCTGAATCCAGAGTCGGACAGCATACTCCTTGGTCTTTTTAGCTATCAGTGAGGTGTCTCCTGAGCCCAGAGGAGAATTCGAGCAGAGGAGTCCTTTCCTGCCGCCATCACTCAAGATAAGCAGAGTTGGCCAGCTGAGCTCAACATTATGTCCCCTCATCTTGAAATAACTTTATAAAAATACTATTCAGAGGGGAATTTACTTGTCTTAAAATCAGGAACTGTGAACATCTCCAATACTAGTCCCTAAAGACAAACTATTGAAGTCATGATGACAAATACCAACAGAGCTTGAACAAAACAAAACCAGTATTACCTCATTTTACTACTACACAACTGACACACATAGAACATTTGTAATAATATATGTCACTACAATATTCATATTAAATACATTCTGTACATAACTTGTAATTTAAATTGATTGTGATTCCTGGTTCCCTTGTAGTTGAATCAGGACACATATTCATTCATGCCAGTAATGAATACATGTTGTTATTTGAAACGTTACGAGTGACTCCTTTAAGATATTCTCATAGAGTGTTATATGTATGTGAGTGTCACAGTGTTGTCAAGAGTAGTGGATTAAATTAAATTGTTTATCTGTCTGTTGTTGGACTTACACTTCATCATACACATACCCTAGACACATAACGTAGCATCACACTATTCCAGAATAATTCTGACTGAGATATATAGATATGTGGTAGCAAGTAAGGTTATCTATAATACACTACTCTTAATAGATATAGATACCTTCACAGCTGATCTCAGTCAGTACACTAAGTCCCCTATAAATATTTATAACATCCCACTTCACCACAATATGTATACCTTGATTGTCTTTAGTTCAATTCTGTGATGCATATAGTGTTTATAAATATTAAATTGAAGGCAAGGTTAGTTCCCTTATAGTTGATACTTCGTTCTATCCAATGTAGTGATGATTGACGTGTTTTAGGAATGTCAATGTTGATTATTCGTCGTCAATAGGATTACGTGACAACGCATCCGCCACAATATTTTCAGTGCCAGGAATATGTTCATGGAGAATTCAAATGGCTGTAGGATGATCGCATATCTGGCGAGTTTTGGGCTCTTGTGGTTAGATCGACGCAAAGATGCTACAGCACGTTGGTCAGTCTGTATGGTGAAGGGAGCACCAAGCAAGAACTTTTCAAGTTTAGTTATTGCCCATATAACTGATAAAAGTTCCTTGTCCACTGTGGAATACTTTGTTTCTGCCGGCTTTAGCTTTCTTGAAATATATAAGGTAGGATGTAGAACGCCATCATGGTTCTGGAGCAGGCATGCACCAATGCCGTAGTTACTAGCATCTGTTCGTAAGAAAAATCTTTTGGAAGCATCGGGAAGTCTTAAAATTGGTTCATGCGAGAACAAATTTATAATTTTGTTGAAAGTTTCATTGCATGTACCAGTCCATGTCACCTTCACCGGCATGTCTTTTTTTAACAATGAAGACAATACAGCCGTGATGGATGACAAGTTTGGTATGAATCTACTGTAATATTGAACAAGTCCTAACAAACTCCTGACCTGTTTCTTCGTCTGAGGAACTGCTATGTTTAGAATTTTGGAGACTGTACTAGGTAACGTTCGGATATATCAGTAACAATGAAGACAATACAGCCGTGATGGATGACAAGTTTGGTATGAATCTACTGTAATATTGAACAAGTCCTAACAAACTCCTGACCTGTTTCTTCGTCTGAGGAACTGCTATGTTTAGAATTTTGGAGACTGTACTAGGTAACGTTCGGATATATCCCGATCCAATGATATGTCCCAAAAAGGTTATCTCATTACACGCGATCTGAACCTTTGTAGGTTTAGCAGTTAGATGATAATTCCTTAGAGTGTCGAAAACATATCTAAGTCCCGAAACATGTTCCTCAAACGACGAACTAAACAAGCATATGTCGTCAATATATGTAATAACGTCTGGTCTACCTGATAAAATTTGTCGCATCAGGCGAATGAAGGTAGCTGGCGCATTAACAAGCCCAAAAGGCATCACATTCCACTGGTATAGACCTTGTGGAGTGGAAAATGCGGTGTAGTACTTAGCCTTTTCGGTCAGTGGTATCTGCCAATAACCTTTAGTTAAGTCTATCTTACTAAATATAGTTGCGTTGGATAGACGTGGCAGTAAGTCGTCGATAAGTGGATGTGGTTCGCTGTCAACTATAGTCTTAGCATTTAATTTTCTATAGTCAACACATAGTCTGATGTTATTGTCCTTCTTCCGGACAATCACTAATGGAGAAGAGAATGGCGAATTACTAGTCTCAATGATTCCCAGAGACAACATCTGTTCAAGTTCCTTAGTAGTTTTAGCAAGGAAATGTAAAGGAACCGAATAGGGATGTACACGAATAGGTGTATCATCATTGAGAGTAATGTCATGACTGATAGCTGATGTGCGACCCGGGACGTCGTCGGTCAACACATCTGGATAAGATTGTAATAGATTAGCAATCTGTAGACGCTGTTGCGGTGTAACCGTTGAAGAGATGGTTACATCCTGCCAAGATTCAGTAGGTTGAACTACTGGTACCGGTAACGGTAACTGTACCTCAGGAAAAGAAGATTCTTCTTCCTGGATGACGGATAAGTTAGAATAATAACAAGTAGATACTGTGTTGTCATCTAGTTCATGAAAAATTGACTGTAAGTGTTCAGGACGTGTATGAAATTGCTTGAGCATGTTAATATGAAATATCTTTTTGTGTCCCTTGATATCTAAGACGTAATCAACGTCGGAAATTTTATCAATGACTTTGTAAGGACCATTCCAAGATATCAATAATTTATTGTTATTGTGAGGAAGTAACACATAAGCCTCATCGCCTGGGAATAATTGGCGTAATCGTCGAGACCTATTTTGTAGAGATCGAGCCTTAGCTTTTGCAGCCTCAGAAGAAGCTGTTGCCAACTGGCAAGACTCAATAATGTTCTTCCGAAGATTAATCACATACTCGTAAGATGACTGAGTGTCCTGAGTCATCTCCGCGTCAATTAATAAGTCTTTTATTAGTCCCATAGGACCTCTTGGGGAGCACCAAAAAACTAATTCAAAGGGAGAGAAGCCAGTTTGTTCATGTGGTACCTCCCGATAAGCAAATAGAACAGCTGGGAGTGCTCTGTCCCAGTCATGAGGGTGCTTAACAGTAACCTTATGTAGTAGTTGTTTAAGTGTACGGTTAAGTCTTTCAACCGCACCATTACTCATAGGATGATAAATACTACTTAAATTCCTATCAATGTTCCAGGTTTTCATGACTTCCTTCATGGTGTCAGATATGAACTGTGACCCATGGTCTGATAAAAGTTTTCTAGGAAACCCTATTCTAGAAAAGATGAGATGTAGTGCATCAACTACATCTGTGGTAGTGGTGGTCTTTAATGGGATAGCTTCTGGCCATCGTGTGCACAAATCAATGCACGTAAGGACGAATCTATGTCCTCTGGCCGATGGTAGCAATGGACCAATAATATCTATGGCCATCTTGTCAAACGGTCTTACTGAGATATCGCAAGCCTGAATAGGCGCCGTGTGAAAAGCTCCACGTGCTTTCACTTCTTGGCATGTAGTACAGGAACGTACATACTGCGAAATATCTCTTGACACTCCTGGCCAAAAGAATGAAGACAGTACTCGAGATCGTGTTCGAGTATATCCCATATGTCCAGCACAATGTGAGTCATGTGCATGTTGAAGAATGTACCGTCTAAAAGTATACGGGACCATAACTTGTTGTTTCATTTGTGATTTGTCATTAAAACATCTAATCAATATGTCATTTTTAATAACAAACCAATGTTTGTTATTATTACCTGAGGATAGATTGTCAACTTTATCAACCAGCTTAAAAATTTTTTTTTTTAAAGATTTATCCTCTTTTTGTTTGGTTGCAAATGTTTCCCTGTCAATAGGTGAATTGACTACAAACTCCTCTTGGTTGTCTGCATCCATCTTATTATCACTAAATTTCTCCATGAGTTGAGTCTGCGCTCTAGTCGTCACGGCGTTTCCAGTGCATAGGTTATGTTTCTCCCATTCTATGATCTCATCTGGAGTACAATCTTTACTGCCGTGTATACGACCAACCATCAGATCAGCTATAGGCTTTTTTAGCATACATACTTTTACATTCCCTGTGAAAAAGGGTGTTCTAATATGAACAATAGCTGTGGGGTAAAACTCAATAGTTCCACCAAATGTCATGCAGCGTACATATTCTCCTGTCGCACAGCTAGGATGTACCAGCGACTGACGTACACCAATCGTCGTGGATCCTGAATCTCTCAGCACTGAGACGACGGATCCATTAACTAATCCCCTGTTAAAAATTAGTAAACCTGTTCCATCGTTGACTGCAAGACCTACCTCTGGTGTAATATGTCCGCAGTTAAGCACTGTTTCTTTCGCCTTCTGAAAAATAAGATTGCATTGGTGGCAACTATTTGCCACATTATAATTAATAGCAAAACATGCAGCAGAAGACTGTGTTGTATTATTGTCAAGTGGGACCTGAGCTATAGGGGTAGTATTATTTGTAACTGCCGCCCTGTATTATGGTTGTAATGAGATGATCCCCGAGAATGAGATCGATTCCGAGTATAATTGTTAGAATTATCTCGTCGTCCTCTATAGTAACTATTATCTCGATGTCTCGAGCCATGATTATTACCATTCCAGTTATTGTTATTTTTCGGGGTATGTGATCGATTATAATTAGTGTTATGTTGACTATTGTGGTAGTTTGTTTGAGGTGAATAATTTCTATCTCGTGATCTACCTCTGTTGAACTCATTTTTATTGTTGAAATCATTATTATGTCCCTTCTGAAAGTTAACATTGTGATTTCTTTGGAACCTACTTCTGTCTACACTGTGATGTCTTTGTTTGTTATTATGATTGTAGGCCATATTAGACGCCACAGGTAGAGGTTCTCTTAATGAGGAGTTAGAAATGTTCGCATTCGGATGTGCCGAACAGTAGTTTAAAGAAATTTTTTCTAACTCGTCAATAGTACCTGGTTTACGCTCCTGCAAATATGCAAAGAATGGCTGGCTAACCGAAGATAATACCTTATCCCGTAGTAGTAAATCAACTAATTTGTCGTACGATTTGTTGACTTCTGCCAGTTCAACCCATCTATTAAATGTATTGCGTATATTCGCAATGAATCCTGCAAAATCTTTTGGAGATTCAGGTAAAGTTCCCTTAAATTTCAACCTACAGTGTTCCTCGTCCAGGTGAAACCTTCGTAAAAGCAAGGACTTAATAGCACCGTAGTTATTTGCTATTGATGGGTCAGCATTTTGAGAAGCCGTCAATGGTTCTCCAACCAAGAATTCATTTAACTTGAGTACCCATGACTCTTCAGGCAAATGATTTGTTTTGCAAGTCTGTTCAAAACGTGACAGGAACGATGAAAGGTCGTCCACGTTTAAGTTGAAAGTGGGTAATTTAAAGTTGTAGAAATGTTTAGTTTGGCTGGATGATGATCCATTTTGTGCGTTATTATTCTGGTTTGCATCAGCACTTTGTGCTTGTAATCTTGCTGTCTCCAATTTAATACGCGCCAATTCCATTTCTTGTTGTAAAATAATTTCCTCTCTTTTCAATTTATTCTCTTCTTCCTGTTGAGCAATTTCTCTTAATCTATTTTCCTTGGCAATTTGCTTCATCTCACGTTCTGCTTCCTCTTTCTTTAATGCAGCCTTTTGTTCCTCCATTTCTGCTTTATGTTTTTCCAGTTCTGCCTCAGCAAACTGACGAAGTTCTTGAGATTTATAACCATATTCCTTACCAATTTTAACGAAATGGTCTATAGTAAGCATTTTGACTTTTATCTGGTAAGTAATTATTGATAATTACTGATTAAAATAGTCAATAGTAGCTTCAGAGTAATTATTATACTTACTCAACTTAGGAATATTCAATATAAATAATCACAATAGTACTGAACTCTTATGTCTAAGTTCAACCAATAGACAATATTTTGTAACAATATTGTATCTAAGTACTAACTATATCATAAATAGTTATGATATCTGTTAACTATAATGTAATTACATCACACAATTAATCTTAATATCCAATAATGTTGGGTATGATTCTTAGTAATTATATTGTTCAATGTACTAAGTCACTCTCTTAGTACTAGAAAAGTATATTAAATAATATATAATGGGTCTATTACCTCAAAGGTAGACTATAAGATTATTTTATTTGGTCAATATATATATATATATATATATATATATATATATATATATATATATTATATTATTATGCCCTAGGCATCTCTTATAAATTGTAGTGCTAATTTCTTGGACTATCACTGCATAATTATGCAATGTCCCATATTAACCTTAAATGTCAGAAAAAATTAATTAAATTAAATTACAAGTGTATTATTGAATATAATGTTATATTATTAATGTAGTATTTAATATATATCATGAGTACAAACAAAACAATGATGCAACTAAAGGGTACAAACAATGTCAAGACGCAAACAAGACATTTTCACAATTAAAAATGAATGTATGAACTAAATAAAACAAGCGGAAGTGTCACACGGAAAACGAAGGGTCAAAGATTGACCCGAGGTCAACTGAATATGCAAAGTACACAAAAAAAAAATGACTGCAAAAAATGATGACATCACAGGACTCATAACGGACGAACATTTAACAATCATCAAAGAAATGATAGTAAGAGTAGACTGGACGAAATAGTTAACGAAAATGATACAAAACTGAATAAAAATGTAAACTTAGTACAAATAAAATACGCCAGTTATCTACGGAACGGTACAGCTAACACAAATCGTCAAACGACAGCAGATTTGGACAGGCAGTCCAATGGCAAACCTCAATGGGGCTTCCAAAAGTGCAATCGTTTAACTGCCCTAAGAAACGACCGAAATCAATTCAGGCATCGTGAGAGCCACAGAATCTAATTTCGGTTCATCCTCCCTACCGCCCACTAGTTAACAACACCTTAAAACAACAAAAAGTACATTAAACATAGGTAAAAACATGCCTATGTAGGCAGAAGGCATGGACTCAGTTAGCACTGTCACGTTAACGACAATAGTTATTGAGCTAAACTTATCTTTATTTGCTGCTTCACTTGATGCTCGTTGTCGTCGACGGCTAGGCCTGTGCCTTTGACTGTCTGCTCCTGATGGGCAGGCAACGGTAGTCCATCTTGTGCATCTTGATAAATTTGAAGCGAACTAGAAAGGTGTTGAAAAGATGTCTTCTTCACGGCAACAATGCAACAGTGACGTCATGTTGCTATTCATGATCACGTGCGTCACGTCAGCTTCGTAATGGTCATGTGATTTTCATTCAAACGTAAATATCGTGGAGGCGTGTGGAACACAGAAAATTTTTTTTCTCTTCTGTCGATCCCCACACTGGCCACCACTTTGTTGCTGAGTTATTTGCCGGTTGAAGATCATGCACTGAGTATGGTTACTTTAGTGATCTTTTGTTCATCGTGCTTTGTTTATTATTACGCGAATTAGGGTGAAGGTGTTCATACAACTCAGTAGCATGGTATGAAGAAGTAGTTCATGTAACTTGAACTCAGCAACATTAATGAAGTAATTAATGCCTTCAGGTTGAGTCCGTAATATTTAATCACATGTACACACAGGATGATCATTTCAAATAAGAGCAGAACATAAGTCCGTATAAGTCATGCATAAATTAATCAATAACGTAGACTGCTGGTTTACGTGTCAATGTCCGTTTAAGGATACAATGCAGTATTGTCGTCAGAACATCACAGCTATATGCACGCGCAGCTAGACATGGCTACCTGCCGACAGTGAGACTGCGAGTCTGAATATTCATACGAATTTGACGATTATTCTCCTCCTTCTGAGGATTCTAGTTAAACACTAACCTCCGTAAGTTTCCTCTCATATAGAGTTCTAGGACTGACCCTGGTCCATCATAAATGCACATATAAATGGCTTTATCATGCCATTGAATTGGAAGGTTAGAAAAACGCAGCTATTCAGCTTGGCGGTCAAGTAACAAAGGGTAGCGTCTCCTAGTTACCGACTGTGACCCAAACAACGCTAGACACGTCATAATCGATCGTGTATGGAGCGTTCAATAATTGAAACATCTATCGCAATATATTAAATGTCTTAACCTTTACAATTGCACGTCTGCTAACCTTTAGCAGACGGCGTTAATATCATATACCGTAACAATGACCCAATCCACCACCTAAACAGACACCAACAGACGACAATTTTCCGCCTTAGAACTGGTCACTGCAGATTACTTGGACATCTCTATCGCCTCAAGATATCCCACACGAATGAATGCCCATGTGGAACTGATATCCAGACTCCAGAACAAATTCTCCAGAACTGTCCAACCCATGATAAATTGCGACGTGCGACCTGGCCAAAAGGTGATGAGCTCCAGCAGAAGCTATGGGGCTGCCGCGCCGACCTGGAAAAGACTGTGGACTTCGTCCTGGCGACATGCCTGCAGATTTAGCATGACTACAAACCGAACGCAGAAGAAGAAGAAGAATTGATTGTCAAGTTTGCCTTAAAGAATATTGTTCCCAATACCTTACTTACTTACTTAGTCGTTCCCCTTCTACCTTGAGGTGTAGAGGTTTGGAAGAGAGAGCGCCAGACTATCCTATCGGCTGTCTTCCTCCTGGCCTGGTTCCATTCTAGTCCACGGTCCTTCAAAGATTGTCTAATGTTGTCCTCCCAGCGGACTCTGGGTCGTCCTGGGGGTCTGGATCCCTGGCTCTTTGTTTCCCATGCTTGTCGTGGTAGCCGATCTTCTCCCACTGTGCAGACATGGCCAAACCATCTTAGTGGAGACTGTTCTACTTGGGTCTACAGGGGGTAGGATTTAAGGCCTTGACGTATCGTCTGGTTGCGGACCATGTCTCTTCTTGTTACTTCAACCACCTTCCTCAGATACCTCATTTCTGAGGTTTGGATCTGGCTTTTGTGGGTTGTAGTCATTGCCCATGACTCGCATCCATATGTCAAGACTGCGACATAGGTGGAGCGGTATACAGCCATCTTCGTTTTCTTACCAACCTCTCTCTTGCTGAGGAATCCTCGATTTATGGCCTGAAAAAGTCTCCCAGCCGCTGCTTTTCGAGTGGCCAACTCTTCTTTGATGCCTCCCTTTCGGTCTGTAATAGCTCCGAGGTATTTAAAGTGGTCGATCTGCTCCAGGACCTGTTCTCCCAGCTTAATCTGGTGTCTCCTTTCTTCTCGTGATATCACCATGGATTTTGTTTTAGAGCTGCTTATGACCATCCCTCTCTTCTCCAATACCTCTGCTGTAATTTATTGATTGTCAAGTTTGACGTAAAGAATATTGTTCCCAATATCTTTGCTGGAATTGATTGATTGTCAAGTTTGCTTTAAAGAATGTTTTTCTTTATTTTATGCTTCCTCTAGAATCGCTCAAAGTTCTGTTTGCCAAGTCCGATGCCATTCTGTGTGTCATTAATGCCATGAAATCATTTCCGGATAAAGATGAATTGCAACTTAATGCCTGCATCTCTCTTTTTAAAATGGCATCGGCATCTGGTGAGTAAATGTATAAACATTACTTTCATATATTTTTATGTGTTAACATTAATACGTTATAATGGAATCTCCGATAAATTTGTAAGCATTTTCAAGAATTCTGCCACAAGATCTGTTGTTGTTGAACAGAATCGATATCATTACACTCCGGACAAACCCCACAGGTGCTCAGTCTCCCTCAGAATATGTCGAAGAGTGTGAATGCTAACTGTTCCTGTAGCTCGCTGGTTGCATACACGATGGATGCATCCTCTTCTACGTCCATCTCTGCTAGCCTGACGTTTGATGCCAAATTCCAACAGTCTTAACTTTGATGATTCATCTATTGCAGTTTCGTTCTCTTACAGGTGATCATTAATTGTTCTCAGTATCTCTCCCTTATCCATATCCAGTGTCCCCACTATGGGTGCTATTGATGCTAGTCTGTCAGCTCTTTCATTACCACATACCCCAGCATGACCAGGACAGTATATCCACACCAGCTCCTGCAGATTCGAAGCTTCTATAGAGATTTTCCATTCATGCCTTAGCCAACCATTTTGAACCTTTCGAAGCATGGACTTAAAATGTGACACAATGACTGCCTTTGTTACTGATGTTTTAGTTAGCCACCTTAATGCTGCAGTAGCTGCCTCTACCTCCATTCTCATGCTGGAAGTTGTTATCTTGTACGCCCCGCTATGTTCGGCGACGATTCTGCCCTTTACACTAGCAGAGAAGGCCCAACCTGATTTCTCACCACGAATCACAGACCCATCAGTATACACAATGGCAAAATTATCCCGGCATTATCAAGTATCGGTTGATTAATTTCCATGTCCGCTTTCCCATTGCCCCAAGTTCTACACTCTCTGCCAAGGCTGATAATGACTTGCTGGTAGTTAACCCAGTTCTCATCTTACTTACTCCACTCTTCCTCTTTGAATATATTTTCAACTGTTGTCATCTGCTTGGTCGTTGTTTCCGCCTGTGCCATCCATGACATCCCCCTCTTTATTCTTGCTCCCTTGACGTCAGCTATGTTTCCATGCAGGGGGTGCCGTTTGTCTGTGGTTACTCGCATTTAGGCTTTCGCCTGGGCCATCGCAAATATGGATCTAATCGACATCACTCAAAGTATGTACCTCATTGTCAGTATTACACGTACCGTACATCTCAAGACTATACGCATCCCTTCATTTTGAATGCATTATAGTCGTTGACATTGTGTTACTGACAACTTTATTATTCCCAGCCCATACTCAATGACCGATATGACTAGCTGTTGATAAAGAAGAAATAGTAATCTTTGCTCCAGATACTCATTATTTTCAGAGCTGCCAGACCTCTCCTGCATTTCTGTATGATGTGATCAACATGGTACTTATACGATAGCCCGCTATAGAATATAATTCCAAGGTAGTTCAGCTTTTCTTGCCTTTCAATTTCATGTCCATTTAGAGTTATATCTGGAAGATCTGTTTTCTCACGACCTCATATAATATAGAAATGGACCAGATCAGAACATCTGGTCTATCTGACCATCTTCCTCCTGGCCATCGTCTTCTTGTTAGGACACATAAATAAATAAATAAAGAAACGGATATAGATAAATAACATGCACTACTTAAGAAGGAGGGTACTAGACAACATAAAAGAAACATAAATGACAAACCCACCGGGGAGACAACTTGAACCCGCCGAGAGAGTGAATCATGAAAGCACACACAGCCAACTAAACACGTAAAAAGTGCCATATTAGCCGTAGTTATTTCACAACACTATTCGCAATATGGAAAATATGATCGGGAAACGACCCAGGAATTTGGATGGTCCTTGAAAAGATGTCCCGGTGAATCTTATCGCGTGCGTTTTATTTCTGTTGTCTAGTGTTCTTCTTCTCTTTTATGAGTGTCTGTTATTTACCTGTATTAGTTCGTTTATTTATTACTCACTGGCATGGGGTTTCCTTCAAAGTTTATTTCTGTTAGCACAAAAAAGACAAACAACAGAATGTATCTGCTTTGATTTTGATTCAAGAGATGACCTGCTGTATCTTTTATCACACAGCCAGACAAGCAGAAAATGACAGTAAACAACAAACACTTAATTACACATCAATCACTCATGTAGCGGGAGGTTAATTAAATTATGTACCTATGTGAGAATCCAGGTATCTCATATGCTACCAGGATAGTATGCCAGTAAGAGTTCTGGTCTTACAAGTAATACCCCAGCCTTAGAAATAAGCACTGGTGTATGGCTATCATAAAAATAGTCAGACTGTGAAAACCCTGGCCAGTTGGTAAGAAGTTGTACCAGGATTTAAGGCGTCTCCTCCCTGTGACTATCTTATGATTACTTATATTCTAGGGGATAATTAAAATGAACATTCACTGTGACCACAAATGCAAGAAGTGAATAATTCCTCAGGTACAGTTAAAATATTTTAATAATTACACTAATATTCTATTTCTACTAGTTGGAGAAGAGCATAAAAAGATATATATATATAAAATTATTCACACAATTACTATTATTGTCTGTTAGACTTCAAGATCTTGAGTAATAAAGTTACTGAAAACTACAATCACTGGATCACTGTCCTTAGTCCTTTGCATTTACAAATAACTATCATCAATTGACTGAACTTCTTTATGGTTAACTACTGTTTTCATCTATTAGCTGTTTCTTATATATTGTGGTGGTCAGTGTCTTAAATGACACTTTCAACTTGACAATGCTGACACTGAACTGTCCTTTGTAGATATCAGACTTGGTAGACCCAACTATAGGGATGCCAATGGCTAGTTGAAGTTCACTCGTTGGGGTCCTGCACTTTTGTGGGATTGCCTCTGATGAACAACATAGGCTTCTGATACTGGACAGTCCGGTTTGAGTTATTTCATGGAACCTTCAGACTCCAGACACTGACTGAAACTTCTGGCGATCCGCTCACACTTCAGATGAATTTAGCGTAGTAGCGATCTCTGCCGTCAGTCTGTCTCAAACCTCTTTCGTTGTGTGTGTCTCCAGTTTTCCGATACGCTATTTATAAGCCTAACGCGGCCGTATCGGAGAGCAGTGACGTCACAGCTTAAGCCAATGCTGAAAATCTCTTTTCGAAGCAGCGATTTCACTCGATCTGTGCGTTGCCTGAAACTTTCCCTTTCTCATTCTCGGCTTATATATTATCCATACTGTTCCATCTTATCTTGTTTTATACAGCCGAGATCTCTCTATATTCCTATCCATGTAATTTCCCAAACTGTTATTTGTTGATTATAATATTTAGAACAGAAGTGGGTTTACAGGCTTACAGCGTAACTGTGGGCAGCCGTAATACGCATATATCTCCGTAAATGATAACTTCCTACCGTTTCTTCTTATATACAGTTATACACAATCCTTTCCTGGACTGAAAGGTGAAATCCTTTTCTCAATGATTCCCTTATGCTTTTATTTATCATTGCCGATTGCCCTGTCTAATCAACATTTTGCCGATACACCGCCATTTTGAAAGTGGTCGCCTTGTGACAATCGATCGGCGAATGGTTTGTAAATTTCCATGAACCCGTTTGCAATGAATTGAAACCAATTTTGCGACAACTCAATACCCTTTAGCTCCCCGAGGAGCATAATTCATTCATTAATTCATAACCCTCCACTCCCAAAGGAGCATAGGCCTTCAACAAACACATGCCAAGTCCTCCTGTCACGTGCCATCATCTCAAGTTCTTTCCACGTTCTCCTTATCATTTTCACCTCTGTTTCCAGCTCTCTTCTCCATGTGCTTCTTGGTCTACCTCTGCTTCTCTTGCCCTGGGAGGTCCAGAACAAGGACTGCCTTGTAATGCTATCAACAGGTTTCCTCAGTGTGTGTCTTATCCATCGCCATCATCTTTTCTCATCTCTTGTTCCACTGGCACTTGTCTAGTTCTTGTCATCAGTTCCACGTTGGTAACCTTGTCATACCATTTTAATCCCTCTATTCTACGCAAGCACCCATTTATGAAAGTCCGTAGCTTTTTGGTAGTTGTCTTTGTTGTTCTCCATGTCTCAGAGCCATACAATAGGACTGAATTCACATTTGAGTTTAAGATTCTTATTTTCGTGTTGGATCCGATTTCTCTTCATCGCCATATATTTCCCAATGCAATGAAAGCTCCTCTTGCTTTTTGTATTCTTATTTTGATATCACTGTCTGTCCCTCCAACTTTGTCTATATTGCTGCCAAGATATGTGTACGATTCTACATCTTGTATTGGTGCTTCTTCAAGTTCAACCCTGTTATCATTACCTGCATTTATTCTCATTATCTTTGTCTTTTCCCTGTGTATTTTCAGACCCAATTGCTGTGACCTCTCATCGAGTGTTTTTAATTTGTCCTGCATCTGATTACGGTTATGGGACAGAAGAGCTAAGTCATCAGCAAAATCCAGATCATCCAACTGCTTAGTCAGATTCCACTGGATTCCATTTCTGTTGTGTGTTGTCGATGTTCTCGTAACCCAGTCTATTGCTAGTAAGAAAAGAAATGGAGACAAGAGGAATCCCTGTCGCACTCCTGTTCTTATCCCAAACGGTTCTGTAAGCTGTCCTTCATGAAGAACTCTGCATGTCATGTCTTCATATGTTTTCTTTATTAAATTAATGATCTTCAGGGGAACTCCATAATGCCTCATCAATTTCCAAAGTGATTCTCTGTCTACACTGTCAAATGCCTTTTCGTAGTCCACAAATCCGATGTTTAGTGGTGAATTCCATTCCAGACTTTGTTCAACTATTATTCTCAAAGTGGCTATCTGGTCTTTACAGGATCTGTTTTGTCGAAAACCTGCTTGTTCATCTCTCAGTTTCTTGTCTATGGACGCTTTTAATCTTTCAAGGATAATCCTGTTTAATACCTTTCCTGGCACTGAAAGTAACATTATTCCTCTATACTTTGTGCACTCTTGTAAATTTCCCTTCTTAGGCAACTTAACCAGATATCACTCCTTCCATTCTGCTGGTATCTCTTCCTTTTCCCAGACTTTACCAAGTAATTTATATAACATCTCTGTAGCCGTGTCGATATCTCTTTGATGGCCTCTGCTGGAATGCCATCAGGTCCAGACTCTTTTCCATCTCTAAGAAGCTTTATGGCTTTCTTTATTTCTTTCTTCGTTGGTCTTTCACCGTTAATTTGTAGCTCTTCTTCTGCTGGCTGGATGTCCGAGGGGTTTTGTGGAGCTGGTCTATTGAGAAGGTCCTCAAAATATTCTGTCCACCTCTTCATTTGCTCTTGTATATTGCTGAGCAGTTTTCCATTCTTGTCTTTTATGAAGCAACTTGTTTGCTTGTATTTCCCCGTTAGCTTCTTTGCGCTGTTATACAGTTCTCTCATATTCCCTTTGGCTGCAGCATCTTCTGCCTCTCTTGCCAACTCCTCAATATACTTCCTCTTGTCTCTTTTGATACTTCTTTTTACTTCTTTGTTTGGTTCTGTGTACACTTCTTGAGCCTTGGCTTTAGAACTTCTGGTTTTGCTTGTGTTTAAATCTGCTTTCTTGTTTTTCCTGTCTTTTATCTTATTGATGGTTTCTGTTTTTATCCATGCTTTTTGTTGTCGTTCCCTTTTCCCCAGTATTTCTTCACATGTCTCATTCCATACCGTTTTGATTTGCTGCCGTAGTCTTCTGTATTCTCTGCATCTTCCAGCTGTTGGAGCACCTGGAATTTGTTGGATATTGTGACCGCAAATTTGTCTCTTGTTTCTTGATTTCTTAGATGTCCTACATTAAATTGTTGTCTATAATTTTGCATTGCTGCATATCTCTTGAGTTTCATTTTTTACTTTGGCTATCAGAAGGTGGTGGTCTGATTCCACATCTGCTCCTCTATATACCTTTACATCCTGCAATGATGATCTAAACTTCTTGTTTATGCATATATGATCAATCTGATTTTCTGTTCTATGGTCTGGTGATATCCATGTTGCCTTGTGTATTCTCTTATGTGGAAACATGCTTCCTCCTATAGCCAGTTGATTTGAAGCACAGAAGTTTGAGAATAGTTCCCCATTTTCATTCATTATTCCTAGCCCCTGTTTTCCCATGACTTCTTCAAAGCCGGTGTTGACTGTACCTACCTTTGCATTCATGTCACCCATCAAAATTGTGATGTCTCTTCTTTTTACTTTTTCCATAATTTCCTATAGTCTAGTATAAAATGCTTCTTCCACAGACTCTTCTTTGTCATTAGTCGGCGCATAACATTGGATGACATTTATATTTATTTTCTTTTTAGCTGTTTTAAAAGTAGCTGTTATTATTCTGGGTCCAACGGCTTCATATTCAATGAGTGCTTTCTGTGCTTCTTTAGATAACATAAGAGCTACCCCTTTACTGTGGTGTGAACTTTCGTCTTCATGTCCTGAGGACAGCACCAATTCACCTGTGATGAGTTTCTTCCTGTCTACCCCCTTCCACTTTGTTTCACACAGTCCCAGAACCTCGATTTTATATTCCCTCATCTCTGCTGCTACTTGTGCCACTTTCCCTTGTTCGTTTAATGTCCGAACATTCCAGGTGCCAAATCTGGAAGTTCTCCTAGAAGAAAGAAGGTTAGTCAGCAACACAGACTCTTTTCGGCTTTCTCTGTGTTGCATCATACGCCTTCCTGTGAGAGGACCTTCCCCTTTCTTGGATGGCTGTGTTTTATTTTCTTTAATTGACTTGTCCATGTTTGTTGAAGTTTTTTGTGGTTTAAATTTTTTACAGGATGTGGTAACCGGCCCCATGCCCAACCCTCCTTAGTCGCTGTCTACGACATGCTTGGCAGGGAACAGTGTTACTATTCTTTGCTCCTCTTTCGGGCCCTGGTAACACACGGGTGGAGGAGCATAAGCCTTCAACAAATACATGTCAAGTCCTTATGTCACGTGCCATCAACTAAAGTTCTATTCCCCATCGTCCTCATCATGTTCATGTCTGTCTGTTCTCTTCTTCAAGCGTTTTTTTTATCTACCTCTGTCTCTCTTACCCTGTGGGTTCCAGAACAATGACTGTCTATAATGTTATCAATAGTAGAACAGTGCCAACTAAGATGATTTGGCCATGTATGCAGAATGGGAGAAGATCGGCTACCACGACCAGCATGGGAAACAAAGAGCCAGGGATCCAGACCCCCAGGACGACACAGAGTCCGCTGGGAGGACAACATTAGACAATCTTTGAAGAACCGAGGACTAGAATGGAACCAGGCCAGGAGGAAGACAGCCGATAGGATAGTCTGGCGCTCTCTCTTCCAAACCTCTACACCTCACGGTAGAAGGGGAACGACTAAATAAGTAAGTAAGTAATGTTATCAATAGATTTCCTCAATGTGTGTCATATCTATCGCTAGCATAGTTACACATGGTTACGAAGAAAACTTAGGAAAATAGAATGAACAGTAGACAAAAATGTCCTATTATGATCTGTAGTCAGATGATTACGGAATTCCCCTATCTGGGGAAAGGAGGAAAATGTCAGCATGTCATTGCAGGGATTAACAAAGCCAGGTTTTCTTTAAACCTTTTTAGATCGTTGTGGAACTCATCAGCTTTTTTCTTAATTAAAAAAAAGTAAAATAAAATCAGACAATTGAAAACGTGTAAAATCTATAGTACCCCATGGTTCGGTAAATTACATATCATGTTTTAAAAAAAAACAATGTCACTTTCAAGTTTCAGGCTTTCACCCGCATTTGCCTCCGTGGATACCCATTTCCAGCTAGGTAGGTAGGAGCGTGATGACACTGTTTCGAACACGGTACCTTTGCCGCGAGAGACCAGTGCTCTAACCATTCTGCCAATCAGACGCTCAATCTAGATTTGCCCGACTGTAAAAATAAAAACCTGTTCACGACTACTGCAGGCTGTTCAATGTTTTACTGATGTTTATATTGTTATTTTCAGAGTCAAACTGTGTTCACATTCTACATCATGACGGACTCTCAGCCATCAGTGCCGCGCTCAGACAGCACAGTGAGAACGTGGAGATTGTCAAGGTGTTGCTCAAAACTGTTTCTTTTATCTCCACTGCAGGTATGACTTTTTCCCCTTCATTTTTTGGGGGATTCTGAAAGGCAATAAATAATTTATAGGCAGTTAAATGTATACCAGGATTATACATATCTTGTGGTAGATATTACAATTAGTGTCCATATCTTGATAGGTGAATTGTAAGAAACTTAAATACGATGAAAAGAAAAGCAAATAAATGAACTCTCAAAAGAGAGAAAATAAATTATGTCATGTGAAGTTATGAACCCAGAATGTAATATTTCATAGAAATCACACACCATTGTGCGCGAACCCATGCACACAGTTAAAAAAATGTCCTTGTTTGACAGTAATTCAGTTAGAATTAGTATTTAAGATATCATTATATTTTTTTATGATGTCATCGTTTATTATCCTGTCTGTTTTATTAACATTATTAACTTCTCAAGCATTTCATCTTTCAGGATGTGATTTTTTTCCCCCCAGTGATTTGGTCATTGACCATGTTTGACACTGACAACAAATAGTTGGTAAGAATATTCTATTTATTAGCTGTCCTTTAGTTGTCTTCGTCCTTTCTTCTTCTTTGGTCCTTGGTCGCTGACTGACAAAGCAATCAGTGACCATCACGCTTAGTGGCGTCTTGTAGTGAAGAAACAAACTGTCTCCACTTTGGTCCTTGGTCGCTGACTGACAAAGCAATCAGTGACCATCACGCCTAGTGGCGTCTTGTAGTGAAGAAACAAACTGTCTCCACTTTGGTCCTTGGTCGCTGACTGACAAAGCAATCAGTGACCATCACGCCTAGTGGCGTCTTGTAGGGTAGAAACAAACTGTCTCCACTTTGGTCCTTGGTCGCTGACTGACAAAGCAATCAGTGACCATCACGCCTAGTGGCGTCTTGTAGGGTAACAACAAACTGTCTCCACTTTGGTCCTTGGTCTCTGACTGTCAAAGCAATCAGTGACCATCACGCCTAGTGTCGTGTTGTAGGGCAGCAACAGACTGTCTCCACTTTGGTCCTTGGTCTCTGACTGTCAAAGCAATCGGTGACCATCACGCCTAGTGGCGTCTTGTAGGGCAGCAACAGACTGTCTCCACTTTGGTCCTTGGTCGCTGACTGACAAAGCAATCAGTGACCATCACGCCTAGTGGCGTCTTGTAGGGTAGAAACAAACTGTCTCCACTTTGGTCCTTGGTCGCTGACTGACAAAGCAATCAGTGACCATCACGCCTAGTGGCGTCTTGTAGGGTAGAAACAAACTGTCTCCACTTTGGTCCTTGGTCGCTGACTGACAAAGCAATCAGTGACCATCACGCCTAGTGGCGTCTTGTAGGGTAGAAACAAACTGTCTCCACTTTGGTCCTTGGGCGCTGACTGACAAAGCAATCAGTGACCATCATGCCTAGTGGCGTCTTGTAGGGTAGAAACAAACTGTCTCCACTTTGGTCCTTGGTCGCTGACTGACAAAGCAATCAGTGACCATCACGCCTAGTGGCGTCTTGTAGGGTAGAAACAAATTGTCTCTTGCTCGGTCAACAGTCATCCTTCATGTAGTGCCCCAGCTCTGGTTCATGCTCAGCATCTCCGCCTCCATTGTTCTCCACCAAGTGGCTTTTGGCATCCTTGCTTCCACTTTCCTTCTGGAGTCCATAGCATGGCAATTCTGGTGATGGCGTCAGGGTCTTTTCTGAGGATATGGCCAACCTAGTTCCAGCATCTACCCACTGGTGGCTCCGAGTTAGCAGTTGTTGGTTGGTGATGGTGTTCGGCCAGAAAATTCGAAGAACTTTCCTTTCTTCGTCGTTAGGTCTCATATATCTACATTTATTTCTCTCATTAAGTAATTGCTCTGTGTCAGGTTTTTCTCATAGTCATACAGTTTCTCCTTGAAGGTAGTCAGTGAAGCCCATGCTGTGAATCCGCTTCTCTCAGGGCGTCCAACTATAATTGCCCACAACTAAGTCTCATTATTTCTGTGACGTTGCTAAAAATCCCTAAACTCCATCAGCACTTGCATCACTGTCGGAGATTAATATGAATGTTGAGTGTTGAAAAACACATGCTACATGCTCCAGTAGCGTGTCGCCCGCTCAAAGTCTTTGTATGTCTTGCTCAACATTTTCTGTCTATCTCCACTTCTCTTTACCGTGTGTTCTTCTGTCTACATCTACTTTTCTCATCTCGGGGATTCCAGGACACGGACTGCCTAGTAATGCTATCTCCTTCGCTTCGCTTTGGGGGCCCCGGTAACACACTTTTACATTTATTGGGAATGGATAATTATACATTCTTCTCTTTCAGTGGACCTGGCTTCTCAGCTGGTAGCCGGTGGGCTGCAGACAGACATTCTCAGCGCTATGTCACGACATGCCTCAAACGTGGAGATTGTTCGAGAGGGCTGTTTTATCATAGGCAATCTTCTAATCACAGGTATGGTCATCATCATCATCACCATCATTATCAACATCATCATCATCTTTCAGTTTCCTGTACAGCAAAGTCCTTCAACAAATATATTTCAATTCTTCCTGTACTGTGCCATCTGTTCAAGGTCTTTCAATGTGTTATTTATTCTTTTCTGTTTCTAGTTCTCATCTCCATGTGTTTTTAGTATCCCTCTTTGTCTCTTATCCTAGTGGTTCAGGACAGGGATTGCCTTGTAATACTATCAACTTCTTTTCTCAGCGTCGGTTTATTCAATGCCAGCGACATCTCCTTATACCTTCACATGGATGGTATTTTACTGTAATCCCCTCCTGCTTTTGTTATCTTAATATTTTTTAAAATTATTATTTTGTTCTTGGTATGTCTTCTTCTTCTTCTTGGATCCTTAGCCCCCGATTGACAAAGCTGTCAGTGGCCATCACGCCTAGTGGCGTCTTGTAGGGCAGCAACAAACTGTCCCCATTTTGCACGGTCTGTGGCCATCCTTCGTGCCGTGTCCCAACTGTTGTTCATGCTTTGTATTTCAGCCTCCACTGTTCTCCGCCAGGTTGTCTTTGGTCTGCCTATCTTTCGCTGTCCTTCTGGGGTCCATAGCATAGCAGTTCTGGTGATGGTGTCAGGGTCCCTTCTGAGGACATGGCCAACCCAGTTCCAGCGTCTGCCCGC
The DNA here is from genome assembly GCA_024509875.1 of Oreohelix idahoensis. Classification (NCBI taxonomy): domain Eukaryota; kingdom Metazoa; phylum Mollusca; class Gastropoda; order Stylommatophora; family Oreohelicidae; genus Oreohelix; species Oreohelix idahoensis. The sequence continues at coordinate 503,127 of JAMPIV010018955.1, forward strand.
AATGATGGTGTACATGCCTTTTTGACTGCACCATGTATGCAGTTCCTGGTTGGAGATGGTATTCGGCCAAACAATTTGAAGAATTTTCCTTAGGCAGATTGTGTGGAAAGAAGATAATTTGGACATTTCCTTGAAGTTACTCTCCAGTACTCCGCGCAATACAAAAGAACAGAAAGTACGCAACTCTTGGTATGTATAATGCTAAAAATCAGAATCTTCAACTCAAATTTCAAAGCATTTCTGCAGTATGGAACTGAAACATGGAGAAGAACAAAATTGACAATCGAAAAGAAACAGACTTCCATAAACTGGAGAAAAATTACTGGAAACTAATGAAGTCTCAATATGAAAGAAAGGCTGGTATCACGTGGCTCTAAATTTCTGCTTGCAATGAAAACTCATCAGCCTTATTATTACCTTATGATGATTTAAAAAAAAAATTATGTCCTCTGTCTTTAGTTTTAACTAAATATTAAAATTAAAAAAAAAAAATGAAAAGGTATTGGTAAGCTCTTTAAATATGAAACTAAATTATTAAACTCCTCGGCCAATTCTTGACGGGTTACTTACGAAGAGGCCTGTGAAATCGGAATAAAATTGATTGTTGGCCCCTACATAGGATGATTCTAATGGGTGTTCAAGATAACTTTTACTCTAAGCACAGTGAAATGCGCACCCTTTCCATATTTTCCAGAAAAAGCTGGTAGGATTGTTTATATACGTACTGACGCAGGAAAATAACAGACGGAGAGATTTTACATACCTAGCAAATTCTTAATGTCGCGGTTGTAAGGTATAGGTAAAGGTAAAGGATCCCGTTACCAGCCCATTGAGGCATATTGGGAATATGGTGTTAGGCCCACATTTTCTTGCTCTGTAACTTGCTTTATTTACTGCCTTTATCTGTATTGGTTATTTATACATCACATTCTCTTTCTTTTTTTAAAATCCAGTTCAAGCTGTCCACCAGATTATGCTTGTGGGCGGAGTTCACACAATCATCAGCATGATTGAAATGTTCCCAGATGATGAGAAGATTCTGGAAAATGTTTGCCGGACTCTGGGCAGTTTTGCTATTTATGGTAAGGCTAGCGATACATCTTACCGGAAGTACAAATATAAAACAAATTCAGAAAACTATATAGTCAAATCTTTGTGGCCGTTGCCCCTCCCCGCAAAAGGGTGGGGGGGGGGGGGGGGGGCTGTTTCTAAAGGACATAACTAATTTATTGCTTCTCGTTAAAAATCAGAGATACATAACTCCTGCACTTTAATGACATCTATTTTCTAACAACGGCTATCTCGCTTTGACCAAATCTTCCACATCCATCACCCGATGCTTTAGCTAAGGGCCGGCATAAGGTGGATTTCGAGTTGAATCACAGGTGATGATCTGGTACATCTCTAGCTGTCGAAGAGAAATAAAAAGAATTTTAACATTAGAGACATTTCAGACTAACCTTCTCTGGCCAGCATTTAAAAGGGTGCCAACCTCAGGATTAAAGGTACTTTCTTGCATTCCCAGTATCAACTCACCAACTAGCTTACAACTATTTACTTTTTGTCTTTGAAATAAAGATAACTTTCAGTAAAATAAAATTCAGTCTGCATTTTCCACTGTTCTGGAACTACAGGAAGCAGGACGTTGTGCAGTGATAAAAGCTACGCATTATCATCATCATCATCATCACCATCACCATCATCCTTTTTGTTCCTTATGTAGCATGGAGTCACTCCTGCAGCTAGAGGCTCCCTTGCATGAAGCTTGTACTAAACATTTACATGTTCCTGCAGTGGTGGGGTTTTGTAACACTTTGTTTTACATGATGAGGTTGCCAACCTCCCCCTCCCACACAGAACCTCATATTAGTCACCTCGTATGACATTCCTGAGGGAGCAGTTGCTATATTCTTTATTTGTTTCTCAGCAGAGACCCCCGGGGACACTACACGGGCCCCTACATGGGACACTACATGGGACACTACACGGGACACTACATGGGACACTACATGGGCACTACATGGGACACTTCACGGGCCCCTACATGGGACACTACACGGGCCCCTACATGGGATACTACATGGGCCCCTACATGGGACACTACATGGGACACTACACGGGCCCCTACATGGTACACTACACGGGCCCCTACATGGGACACTACACGGCCCCCTACATGGAATAAAAGTTATAATCTAAGCTGCTGGACTGATTCCAAAATCCGAGTACTCTGAAACCTGAAAATAGACATGAGTTTATCAAGACAGATCTTTAGCTCCGTGGTTTTAAAGTAGAAGGGAAGAGCAGAATAGCTCAGACAAAATCAGCATTCTATCAAATGAAGAGTATTTTTATGCAACAATTCTTTGTCCATCGAAATAAGACAGAGAGTTCTACAGTGTTATATAGAGCAAATCCTAGGCATGGTTCTTGAAGAAGAACAACAGCTCCTGGGTATCCTATCACTGCTTTTGCTGTATAAAAACGTATCAACGTTCATCCTCGAAAATGTATTCGAAGAGTATATGAACACCATTTCTTATGTTTGACGCAACGTATACAGGTAATTTACCAATGAGAATCAGAGGTGAGGTCAAGACGCTGGGGGTGGATAGGACTTACACGGACGAAACCAGTTGATAGCATTACAAGGGAGGGCTTGTTCTGGAAACCCCAGGGTACGAGAAATAGAAGAAGAACTAAAATCACACGGAGAAGGGAATTGGGGACAGACATGAAAGAGATAAATAAGACAGGGACAGACATGAAAGAGATAAATAAGACCTTGGAGGGACGGCAAAAGACAGGGAAGCATTGCATGAGTTAGTTGAAGGCCTATGCTCTTTAGAGTAATGATGGATGATGGTGACATTTTTACCATTCTGGAGGTAACCGGTTGCATAAGTTCACTTTTTAAAAACTCAGTCTGGAGGTAACTACTAACCACCGTCTTCTTTCTAACAGACGAGACGTGTTTAGACGTAGCTGCAGCAGGCGCCACAAGCACAGTCCTCAGCGCCATGCAGTCTCCTAATGCCAGCGTCACGGTCGCCGAGTGTGGATGCTGGGCTCTAGCAAGTCTCACGGCTATAGGTACGTATCTTATCGCATATCACACAGGTAAACGTCGTGGTACGTATCTTATCGCATATCACACAGGTAAACGCCGTGGTACGTATCTTATCGCATATCAGACAGGTAAACGCCTCTCTTGTTCATTGACCTAATTTCATGTCCTTATCATACGGTTGCCCGCGGAGCGCAGGTCTTCTGAAAATACAGCTTTTCTTTCTTGTGATATCTGTTCAAGGTTCTTCCGTGTGTTCGTAATCCCTTTCATGTTTATGTCTTTTTACCTTCTCCGTGTGTGAGTGTTTTTTTTTTTTTTGGTGTGCGGAAAAAAAGGGGGGGGGGGGGTGTCACCCTCTTTTGTCTTTTACTTTGCGGATTCCAGAATAAGGACTGCCCTGTAATGCTGTTAAAAAACGAGTCAAACTTTCATAAATGGGTGCTTGTGTAGAATAGAAGGATCGAAAGACTTTCATAAATGGGTGCTTGTGTAGAATAGAAGGATCGAAAGACATTCATAAATGGGTGCTTGTGTAGAATAGAAGGATCGAAAGACTTTCATAAATGGGTGCTTGTGTAGAAAAGAAATATCAAAAGACATTCATAAATGGGTGCTTGTGTAGAATAGAAGGATCGAAAGACTTTCATAAATCGGTGCTTGTGTAGAATAGAAGTATCGAAAGACATTCACAAATGGGTGCTTGTGTAGAATAGAAGGATCGAAATGGTATGACAAGGTCACCAATGTGGAACTGAGGACAAGAACCAGACAAGTGCCAGTGGAACAAGAGATGAGAGGAAGACGCTGGCGATGGATAGGACACACATTGAGGAAACCTGTTGATAGCATTACAAGGCAGTTCTTGTTCTGGAATCCCCAGTGCAAGAGGCAAAAGTAAAAAAAAAACACGTAGAAGAAAGCTGGAAACGGAGCTGAAAATGATGAGGAGGACATTGGAAAGCACTTGAGCTGATGGCACGTGACAGGAGGGACTTGGCATGTGTTTGTTGAAGACCTGTGCTCCTTGGACGGCTGGCGTGATGCTGACCATATCACCCGTAGTATGCCGATGGTCAAGAAAATATGGGCCTAACACTGTATTCCCAATATGCCCCAATGGGCATGTAACGGGATCCTTTGCTCCTTGGAGAACTAACGGGTATTGATTGTAATGCTATCAACTGGTTTTCTCAATGTGTGTCTTATATAACACCAAAACTAAGATAGGAACTGCCGATGAGTGTTACTGTGGCACTGATAAAATGACTGAAGAACATCTGCTTCAAAGATGCCTAACATATGAGGAACAGAGAATGCACATATGGCCATCACCAGTACCATTTCTGGAAAAGCTCTATGGAGATAGAAATAGCCTCAAGCTGACCACTGATTTCTTTGAACATATTCTACTTGGTGTCTGAGAGTGTACGGAGAAGATCTATCTATCTATCTATCTATCTATCTATCTATCTATCTATCTATCTATCTATCTATCTATCTATCTATCTATCTATCTATCTATCTATCTATCTATCTATCTATCTATCTATCTATCTATCTATCTATCTATCTATCCATCCATCCATCCATCCATCCATCCATCCATCCACCCACCCACCCACCCACCCACCCACCCACCCACCCACCCACCCACCCACCCACCCACCCACCCACCCATCCATCCATCCATCCATCCATCCATCCATCCATCCATCCATCCATCCATCCATCCATCCATCCATCCATCCATCCATCCATCTATCTAACTATCTATCTATCTATCTATCTGTGATAGGGTGGGCGAGATAATGATGATGTGATATTTGATCACTCTCTTGCACACTCGCAACCACCCGATTCAACAATAAAACTCTGATTCTTAAGGCAGGGGTTGTATTTATTTTTACAACCCATTCAGTGACTAAGAGCACACTGAAGCAAACATTAAACAAATAAACCAACAAACATAACACCAAACAAACAAAACACCCAGCTAGTGCTCGATTGCTAATCTGAAGAAGCAAACAAAGCAACGAACAGTTAAAATCATAGTTAGATAATGATACTCTCACCTGCCAAACAGTCCTTCTACACTGCGTGAAACATTCAACTATCATGCACACACACGCACACACACATGCGTGTCGTCCAATGCGACTACTATGGTGTTGTGCATGAGGCTGGCAATCTCACCGTGTAACATAGGTTGCTACCAAAACCACTACTGAAAGAGCCCACACCCAACTATTATACACACACACACACACTCGTGCACGTCGTCCAATGAGACTAGTTTGGTGTTGTGCATGAGGCTGGCAATCTCACCATGTAACACAGATTGCTACCGAAACTACTACTGCACGAGCATCTGAATGCTTCATACGGAGGCAAACCACACTGGTGGCCCCATGCTCCCTCAGGAGCGGAGAAGAGAAATATATATCTCCAAGTGAGCCCACGTGCTCTCACAAACCATTCTTCACATAACCATAATTAAATAATAATAACATGGACATAAAATAATATTCAACTATATGTACAACAAATACTCTCAATAATGAGAATAAACCACCACCTCGCTACTGATCCATCTCAATATTCATCCCTGCACTCTGAAGCATGCCGTATATGCCGACTAGTGTGCCTGGCAACAAGCGTGTCGTATATGACCACTGATGAGCCTGGGAATCTCATCACATGAAACACATCGTTACCGAAACAACCACTGCAATAGCATTAAAATGCTTCTTGTCGGCTTGTGATGGACACCATCCGCATTGGTGTTTCCATGCTCCACAAGGACCAAACAGAGAAACACCTGACTCAACGTGCCTTATGCACCAAGGAGTGCCTCGCGCTCTCCAGAAATCTAAATACATATTCTCACCTCACTCAAAGTAACCCACTAAAGATATACAGTAGAATAATCAATAATCGTGAAATACACTTAATTACTCCTACATTAAAGAATAAAATAAAATTACTCTTAACTTAACACTAGAACTAAAGTCATCACCACGTGGCCGCCATCTTGATAACAGTTAATATCATCTAAATTCAAGTAATAGATCGCTTTTCTGCCTGGTTTCATGTATGAAATAGTTTCATACTATATTTGCCCGGTCTGATGGATGAAATAATTGCTACTAGAACTCTCACATCTGTGATTTTACAGAACACTAATGCTAATTTAAATTAACTCACGTGCTCAAGGCATCTACAGATTGAGTCTGGTGTCTAACTTCGTTTCACTCTCGTCTGGGCGGCTTTTGCAAAATAGGCCCGCTCACCGGCTAGGCACTTCTTATATAGACCCTGTGGCTGATCACTCAACTTTAGCGCGCTGCGCGCATTAATTTAGCCACTTAAATAACACTCGCGATATTTGCTCTATTAGGCACGAAAACACAGGTATGGCCCACAACTATCAAGTATAACACACGACTACCAAATATAACACACAACTATACACACAATTAATTCTTAGGCTTTATTATGGCCTAGTCATCAATCTTCTTCTTTATCAGACTTTTCACATCCCAGCAATGCTTGCCCGCGTCGTCACGTGGACTGACAGTCACGTGGGTTGCGCGCACATCGAAAATATATGGGCGATAAATATGCCTTTACGGCCCCATCACATATCTTCCTCCTGATTTTGTTGTCGTCCCGACAACATCACTACCTCTGGCGCTTCAATCGAAATCTCTCAGATCGTTGGTGCTGCGCAGGACTCTTTCTGAGCGGCGATGCTTTGGGCTGGGCTTCTGGAATAGGTACAACCCGGCTGGGGACTCTCTTGGTCGTCATGTCCCCAGTTGTACGTTGTCGGGCTGTCAGCCGCTGTGGTCTAGAAGACTCGCTCACCTGTGCCGCGTCGCTGCCTTCCCGTGACATCTGCCTGTCAGTGCATGCAGCTGTCGACTTTGTAGGGAGATCGCTCTTGACGTGTTTTCCACTCATTTTGTGTGGACGGTGGCTTACGTTCCCCACAATCTGCTCTTGATGAGTCTCCTCTGCTGAACCTTGATTTGCACTCCCTCCTATCTGCTTAGGACGGGTTTCCTCCCCTAGACGACGGCCAATTTTCTCGGCGCCCTTATTGTGACAGTTGACGTGGCCATCTCTTGGCTTGCGCCCTAAAGGCAACCTGGTTGTGGCAGTCCATCTAGCGAAAGAGCTCATTGAGGGACAGGCGGATATCAAGTGTTCTGTAGACTTGCATCTAAAACATCGTTTTGGAAGAGGGCCTTGAGGGCATTTGGCTGCCATGTGGCCTGAGAACTCACCACAATTATAGCACCTCAACCTGGTAGGCTTTCTCTGTGCCATGGGTCGCCTCCTACTTCCTTTGCATTCTTGACCGCCAATGCCGCACACAATGACTGCTTCCATGCCCTGGACAGATGGTTTGCTGTCAAATTCCACTCTCTCATTTCTCGCCAGACTCCTGAATCCCTTTCTGAAGATCTTGGTCTGATGTATGAATACATCAATACCTCCATCATCTGGCGTGATAAACCCCCATCCCCTGTGGACACTGTACCACTTGCAAACCCCTTTTCGCCTTGTCGGTGCAACTGCGTTTGTTGGTACTGTCAGCTCACTGCTTTCGTTGACAACAGCCTGACTCTCACATACAAGAACACGCACTCCCTCGTCGTGCTTTGGCTGTTCTCGCGGTTGGCCTTGTTCTTTCTCTCTTTGCACCTCCTCTTGTACTGGCAAACTGGTCTCTGACATCTGTGCTATCTGGGACTTTAAGAGGGATAATTCTGCTCTGAGTGCCTCCTCTTCATTGTGAGCTTCTACACTGGCTACCTGCACCAGTGTATCAGGCTTTTTACCTTCACATAAAACAGCATATTCCCAAGGTCCCTGACTCACGGCCTGGAAATTCCTGGTCATCTCACTGACTGGTGGTTGCTCGCTGTAGGCTTCTTCTAGATGATGTGATATTTGATCACTCTCTTGCACACTCGCAACCACCCGATTCAACAATAAAACTCTGATTCTTAAGGCAGGGGTTGTATTTATTTTTACAACCCATTCAGTGACTAAGAGCACACTGAAGCAAACATTAAACAAATAAACAAACAAACATAACACCAAACAAACAAAACACCCAGCTAGTGCTCGATTGCTAATCTGAAGAAGCAAACAAAGCAACGAATAGTTAAAATCATAGTTAAATAATGATACTCTCACCTGCCAAACAGTCCTTCTACACTGCGTGAAACATTCAACTATCATGCACACACACGCACACACACATGCGTGTCGTCCAATGCGACTAATATGGTGTTGTGCATGAGGCTGGCAATCTCACCGTGTAACATAGGTTGCTACGGAAACCACTACTGAAAGAGCACACACCCAACTATCACACACACACACTCATGCACGTCGTCCAATGAGACTAGTTTGGTGTTGTGCATGAGGCTGGCAATCTCACCATGTAACACAGATTGCTACCGAAACTACTACTGCACAAGCATCTGAATGCTTCATACGGAGGCAAACCCCACTGGTGGCCCCATGCTCCCTCAGGAGCGGAGAAGAGAAATATATATCTCCAAGTGAGCCCACGTGCTCTCACAAACCATTCTTCACATAACCATAATTAAATAATAATAACATGGACATAAAATAATATTCAACTATTTTTACAACAAATACTCTCAATAATGAGAATAAACCACCACCTCGCTACTGATCCATCTCAATATTCATCCCTGCACTCTGAAGCATGTCGTATATGCCGACTGGTGCGCCTGGCAACAAGCGTGTCGTATATGACCACTGATGAGCCTGGGAATCTCATCACATGAAACACATCGTTACCGAAACAACCACTGCAATAGCATAAAAATGCTTCTTGTCGGCTTGTGATGGACACCAGCCGCATTGGTGTTTCCATGCTCCACAAGGAGCAAACAGAGAAACACCTGACTCAACGTGCCTTACGCACCAAGGAGTGCCTCGCGCTCTCCAGAAATCTAAATACATATTCTCACCTCACTCAAAGTAACCCACTAAAGATATACAGTAGAATAATCAATAATCGTGAAATACACTTAATTACTCTTACATTAAAGAATAAAATAAAATTACTCTTAACTTAACACTAGAACTAAAGTCATCACCACGTGGCCGCCATCTTGATAACAGTTAATATCATCTAAATTCAAGTAATAGATCGCTTTTCTGCCTGGTTTCATGTATGAAATAGTTTCATACTATATTTGCCCGGTCTGATGGATGAAATAATTGCTACTAAAACTCTCACATCTGTGATTTGGACTTACACTATTAAAATCAATCCACGCATATTATTTTCACTCATTTATATTTCAAGACTAAATTATCAGGTCCTGGAAACACATCAATCTATTTATTTAATTAAACATTAAAATAGACTCGTGCTGAATATAATTTCAGAATTACAGAACACTAATGCTAATTTAAATTAACTCACGTGCTCAAGGCATCTACAGATTGAGTCTGGTGTCTAACTTCGTTTCTCTCTCGTCTGGGCGGCTTTTGCAAAATAGGCCCGCTCGCCGGCTAGGCACTTCTTATATAGACCCTATGGCTGATCACTCAACTTTAGCGCGCTGCGCGCATTAATTTAGCCACTTAAATAACACTCGCGATATTTGCTCTATTAGGCACGAAAACACAGGTATGGCCCACAACTATCAAGTATAACACACGACTACCAAATATAACACACAACTATACACACAATTAATTCTTAGGCTTTATTATGGCCTAGTCATCAATCTTCTTCTTTATCAGACTTTTCACATCCCAGCAATGCTTGCCCGCGTCGTCACGTGGACTGACAGTCACGTGGGTTGCGCGCACATCGAAAATATATGGGCGATAAATATGCCTTTACGGCCTCATCACATATCTATCCATCCATCCATCCATCTATCCATTCATCCATCCAAAACCCACCCATCCATACATCCACCCATCCATCCACCCACCCATATATATGTAATCTCCACAGACATGACCTGTGAGGAAATAGTGAGACTTGAAGGCTTGAGAGTAATTTTGGATACCCTGAGTGAATATCCCAAGGAGGAGAACCTGCAGGAATACGGCATACGAGTGTTATATAACATGAGCTCATGTGGTAAGCTGCCTTCTTCGGTGAGCTTTATACTCTGTTAATTAATGTAATTCCGTTTTATATATTATTTATTCATACCAGAGAGTTTCATGAATATATTACCATTCAGCTCCATGTGGGGGGAGCGTAGGCCTTTTAAAAACTCACACCAGGTCTTCGTGACCCGTGCCATCCAATCAAGGTTTCTCTATGTCTTGTTTACCCCTGTTACGTTTGTCTTCGAGTCCCTTCTTCGTGTGAAGGTCACCGTAAACTAGGGTTCCCATAATGTTTTGTTTAAAAACCGGGACATTTTGTAAAAAAACGGGACATGTTAAAAATTAAGGTAAAGCACAAATAAATCTATTATATATTATATGTTGCACTTAAAATAAGATACTGGTACAAAAATACACACATTAACTAACACAACTTCCACTTTAAAAAAGAATTCTAAATTACAAACATACTTAATTAGAAAAATCGCACCTTTAAAAAATACACAATAGTCAAGTTTATATTTCAGATTCATTGAATTTTTGTTCGAGATTCAAACCGAGGGTCCACTGTAGCCGGAAATTGATAAAGTAACACAACTAAAACACGGAATAAAATCCGTTACCCAAAGATTTTTTTCTTCAGGAAGGACCCTTAAAAAGCGGGACATTTGGAATAAATTCAGGACACCGGGACATTTTATCAAAAAACGGGACTGTCCCGGGGAAAACGGGACGAATGGGAACCCTACCGTAAACAAATGAACGCGTCTACATATTCGCTTCCTAGAAAAACGTAATTGTATCTGGCTGTACACAACGAGAGGTAGATTCAGTCTTCACACACACACACACACACACACACACACACACGCACGCACGCACGCACGCACGCACGCACGCACGCACGCACGCACGCACGCACACACACACTCCCCCCACCACCCGCCACACCACACCACACACTCACACACACACACACACACACACACACAAACAACAACAACAATATGTAACATAAGCTAAACAAGTGCCGAAGCTATCAGATAACAGCGAATACTTTTGAACCAACAACCGCAGCGGTTCTCAAAATTCATCGGCCACTGACACTGTAATTGGAGGCCCCCGGCTATTTACATCAACAAACTGTTAAACACGTTGGAGAATAAAAGGCAGGCACCAGTGTAAGGTTACTTCTTCAAGTGGCAGTTTTCTCCAAGTACCGCGCCTGGTAGCGTAGGCGATCATGCCTCTCCACAACTTCTTGTCTCCAGCACTGTTTACCAATTCTGTTGTTGACTTCTTATAATGCCATGATGTCAAACTGCCCAGCATTTTCTCTCTTTGTCGTACTCTATTTCTTTGTCCTTGAATATTTCCTGTTGTCACGACATACTCCAGCTGTCTTCTTCTCATAACATGCACACAAAAAGTGGATTGCTTCCTTCCTAGTGCGTTTCCATTCTTGTTTACTAATTGTCCACGAGTCACGGGCGGATGGACGAAAGGATGGGTGGGTGGGGACTGATGGACCGAGTGGTGAGTGCGTGGGTTTAGGTATGTAGGTAGGTGAATAGGTAAGTAGATATTCAACAGTTAGACAATCATATTTACAAGTATTTATAAGATATTTGTTACGTTTTACTCACAAAATTCACATTTTGATTTAACCACTCAGAGACCACTGTCCAGTTTGTGAGCTCAGAGGCGGTAGTTACGTTACTACAAAGTGCTCTAGTGAACTTCCCAGAAAGCGTGGAACTGCTGGAAATAGCTCTCATCACTTTAAGCCAGGCCATGACGGACGACGGTATGTGTCTGTATAATTTGTGTGATTTCTATGCACATTTTGTCCTCGCCGATTTGTTGTTCTGTGTTTTTGTTGTGTTTCGCTTTTGTTCTTACTTCTGTTCAACTACAGTTGAGAAAACCATCTCGTAACAGAGCAGAAAGCAAATGGAGCAGTGAATTCAACATAAGCTTGTTCTTTCTCTTCAGCATATGTCTCTGTTTTTATTTATGTTATTTATCTCCATGGGCGTCTGTGTGGATGAGTATTAAGAGAGCTTGCTTTTCGGGACATAGGGGCATGGTTATAAACCACGTCGCGTCATGTTACCCAGGTGTACAAGTAGGTACAAGATTCTGATTTGAATTTGGTAAGGTAAAGGCAGCAAAGAAAGGAACAGGACCACCCACTTTACATAACTGAGAGCTAGTGTATAAGATGTCTTTAACACTTCACCCCCATACGGAAATGTCTGCTTTGCGACTACCTTGACCTGTTTTTAAAAAAAAATATTTTTATGATCTTTCTTGACAGCTCGTCTGTACCAACATCTGGCAGAGTCGCAGTGTATACAGGAAGTCATCAAGACCATGATGGCACTTCCAGAGAATCAGCTGATTCAAGAGCATGGTTGTAAGATCATCGGGAATATGGCCGTCCATGGTAATCTTCGAGTTCTTTGTTCTAGTTTAATAGTTAAAAAAAAAAAAGAAGAAATTTTTAAATTTTAAACTGTCATCTTTAAAAGAGGTGTAACATAAGAAAACAGACAAAAGAATCAAAGAACGGGTAGGACAGGCGAACATTTGATTTAGGTCAAACGAAGAAAAAAATTGGTTGGACACGAACAACGCCTGAAAAGATAATAGACAGTCGAGATAAGGGGGGGGGGGGGGGGGGCTGGGGGGGGGGGGGAGCAAATATTTAATGGTTAACTTTTAATTTTAAGTTACAGACTTTCATAAAACGGTTCTCTCATAGGAAAGATAGATTGAAATGGTATGAAAAGCTCAACAATGTGGAACTAGTGACAAGAACCAGATAGGTGCCAGTGTAGCGGGAGGTGAGAATAGGACGCTAGAGATGTATAGCATATACTGGCTGAATAAAAAGTTACTGCTTATTTTTAAATGTGTGTATCTTGTCTTGTGGTTATTTGTTATACACGAAACAAATTTCAAAAACGAGGAGAAACAACTGCCAGGTGATTAACAAGTATATTTTAAAGAATAAATAAAATAAAATAAAATTTAAAATGGCAAAAAAAAAAAAAAATGGCGTTACAAGTGAGTAAAAACTCCTACCAGATATTGGGTCGCGAGTTGGACAGATCTTATTTCATGTTGAAATGTAATCTTAATGTTATGTGGCCAGTTAAGGCGACTGGTTTATAGATAATGAGATTGGAAAGTAGAGATACAATTTGTTATAGAAAAGGAAGATGTCAAATATTGAGAAGTAGTCAAAGGGAAGTAACACTATTTATGAAATAGTTAAGACGAAAGTTGTTTCTCTTGATGGAGAGATGTAGTCTCTTCGACCTACGTGACCCTTCTGGAGGGTGTGGGTGAGCTAATGTTCAGGTGTTGTGAGCAAAGTTTACATAAGGGTAGAAAAAAAGGTAAAGGACCCAGTTACACGCCCATTGAGGCATATTGGGAATATGGTGTTAGGTCCATATTTTCTTGACCATCGGCACACTAGGGGTGATTTGGTCAGCATCACGCCGGCCGCTTTAACCTTCCTAGAGTTGCTCTGGTACCCAATTCCTGAGGATGGGTCGAACCCAAAGCCGTTTGCGGTCTAAAAAAAATCCCACCTCAACTGGGGATCGAACCATGGACCTCCGAGCTAGGAAGCCAGTGTACTAACCACTGCGCTATCGCAGCTCTCAAAGTTCACATGGGGTAAGCTAAAACAAAAAGACAGCGCAACATGGTGTGCGAAAGTCTTTCTGCTCAAGTCATCAACCAGTTAAGACGATATAACTAAGTGGTAGTGCATGCAGGAGTTGTCGCCTTGCCATTTTCGTGCAAGAGCGAATCTATGGAAACAGATATCATCCAAACACCGTTGTTACTACTCAAGATATGAATTCAGGAGCAGACGCAAGTGTTTATTATAAACAGCAGAAGTTAATTGTGATATTTCTTGGACAGGTTTGTTCAAAATATATTGAAGGTAAATATTGAAACATTTTAATCATTTACGCCTCGTGTAGCAAAAATAGACATTCATGTACAGCAGTAATGTCAGTGCTAAAAACCAACGAAAAATTAGAATGAAACTAAGATTCCCCAGTGTCAACCGTTTGTATGTAGACAAACCAGCTACGGTAATTATAAGCACCACCGAAGAACATTGAATTGAGTTTTATTACAGTTTAAGAAGCAGAGGTCTAAACCACAGAGTAAACGAAACAAGTTACAATGCAGAAACATAATAGTCAAGAATTACCTATGACCAGTGACATAATTAACGAGAATGCTGGAGGGTGAATGATCCAGATTTACTTGTGAAGTTTGAATACAGATGTCTAAGTTTTTCTACTCACCACTGCACATATGTCAAAAATTAGAGAGTACCAATAAAATCATCAAAACTCAGCAAGAGTTAACTGAATGCAGTGTCAATGTGCAGTGATGTCCTGTTAATGATAAGCAGACAGAAGTTGACAAAACAGTCTGGGTTATAAATACTAGAAGCAACGACGAACCTACTATTACTGATCATGTATAGTCTAAACTACAATCTGCAAAACCACCAACGGTCATAGTGACATAACATTTTTTGTAATAAAAATAACAGTCAATTCGCGTTATTTTTGTTTCATATAAATTAGTAAGATAGGAGTACAGAAATAACAATTTAAAAACAAGGAGTGACTTTTCAATCACGCCATATCGTCACAGAACGGTTTGGGCATGTATTTTTGTGCTCTCTCACACCTTCAGCCCCTCCGGCAGTATCATCTATTTTTCTTCATTTTCCTCACAGATCATCTTATTATTTCGATTATTTGGCATATTTTATGCCCTACATTCTTTATGTGACCACTCCCAGACTCGTGATAATTCCACGTTTATTGAAGCGGTCAGCGAGCGATATTCTTATCATGACAAGCCGGCTCACCACCTTATGATACAGACGGCAAACGTGAAGAGAGATAGCGTCTTTGACGTAACTCATTTCCGGGGCCAGCGACAATCAGGCAATTAACACCTGGTTGCGGTCTGTTTGTCTGAGGAAACCATATTGTTTGTCTTAGCGGCCGGCAATCCTTTTGTTCGACTGTCTGGAGAACGCACGATAACAGACGATAATGAGATAATCGTTTCACGGGCCCATCCTTGTGTGTGATTATCGCAGGTCATCTGTCTGGCGCGTCAATATTTGAAGGTAGCATCTGGACATCAAATATGTTCCCAGATTTGTTGTGAGTTGGCGGAAATATTTCCGCATGATTTGAAAGAGTTCAGTGTTGGAATTTTAAACGTAATATTTTAAACACGCGGGGTAAAGTGTGAATTTAAACACCCCTACCACCATAGTGCAAAAGAGCTTACGATTGGATTGAAGTGAGATCCGGAATAAACATTGAATTTCATTGGAAATTTCGGCGGAAGTACCATCTGTGTTTTGAACTGAGAATGAGAGATATAATCTAGCGAAATCAGAGACACAGAACACAGACAGCTTCGCAACTTCAAACGAGCAACTCCCAAAAGCCAGAGCAAGAAGGATCGGACCTAGAATTCCATACTTATAAGTAACAGATCGAGTATTTGGGCAACTCTGAAAACTTAAGAGTAAACCCGCATGTTGAAATACAATCTCTGAAAACTTAAGGGACCAGGATTACGACTGGATACCTAAGGAAATGGATCACCCGTCGTAAGAGAAACTTTCTCAGACCAAGTGTTTCGCAGCTTTATCCGACATAAAAGGGATTCAACATTTCCAGACCAAGTGACTCGCGAGCATATAACCTAAATTGCTCGTGTCCATTCTAAACTGTGCGAGGAAATTGTGTATAACCCAATTGGGGTAAGTGCAACATTTATACTACAAATGTGAAATTTGACATGTTTTTCTTGCTTAGTAGTTAATATTGAGGCTGGCAACCTCAACATACGAAAATAGTATATTGATAAACCATACAGCAAGCGCTGGTGATTTCTTCTGGCTAGTCGTGCGGAAAACCGACAGCAGAGGTGACCCCAGACTCCGAATGGAGCAATGATGACTGATGATTACATCACATGTGCCTAAAGTGTATAATATTTTATGAGATATATGCACTTTGATAGTTGTGACTCAGCCAACTCATTATTCGCGCCGTCCAGACACATTTTCCCAGTTTAATACCCGGAAGAATATTGGTGATTTTTAATCATCTTCCCTGAGCAACACTGTGTACTCGGGAATTTAATTCTTCTGAGAGATGAACATTGATGGGTGGACAGCGAGAATGCGCCAGTTAATTGGCAGCCCACAAATGTACTTAGCAAAGGCATTTGTTTTTCTATTTTGTCCAAAAATTTCGTGGAACGAAGATAGTCGTGAGTGAAACGCAGGGAATCAACACCAACCGCTTAAATTGGACAAGTTGTGTAGAGAAGAGCCCTCAACACCGAAGAACTGACGAAAAAACGGCTGCAGGACCCCCTTATATCAGTTAAGTGCTTATAAAAAGGCACCAGCAACCGGACATCATTTTCTGAACTATATCGTCACCCTAAATCTCTGTGAAGAGAAAATTTGATTCCAATATAAAATTCACCAGCATTTCATTTATTTTAAACTGTTAATACTAATTGATTATTAAATTTGTTACCTGTTGTTTTAAAACTAAACAATAGTTGTTTATTCAGTTATTACATGTATGAGAGCAAGCATATGAGCCAGAATATTTAATATACATATATACATCTAGACATATATTTACCTCTAAACAGAGCTTACCATTATAAGAGGAAATCCGCTGAATTAACTCAGCTGGGGTCTTGAACGGGCTAAACACCGCTGCTTAAATCCTTCACAAAAGGCGACGGACAGATATAGGTTAACAAATGTTCAGCGCTAAGCAGCATTGTTCTTGACTTCTGAATTAGCTTGTGGATGTCCCCTTAAGCTAGAAGCGTCATTACTCTCCTATCGACATCTCTGCCAAGACTAATCTTGTGCGAAGGTAGACACCTTTGACGGCCCATTTAGATACTCTTGAGTTTTGGCTACTGTTGGACCACTACTGAAATGCAGGGGAGGCAATCCATGACACATATACGGTATTTCTCATGTGTGTTAGTGTGCCCGAAAAGGTAACAAATAACATATCCCATCCCAAATATACTAAAAGCCACAATAACTTCAGCAGGTATGTACATGTCAATCTAAGGCTAGCAATGGAAATACAGATGTTGAAATAACTTGAGGATAGCATTGCAAGGCAGCCTTTGTTCTGGAATTTCCAGGGTAAGACGGATAGAGGGAGACATACACACACATGAAGAATAGAACTGGAGACATACACACACACCACACACACACACACACAGAGAATAGAACTGGAGACATACATGAAAAGGATACGACGAAATGGAAAGATCTTGAGAGAATGAAGCAGGTCAGCACGACCTGGCACACATTTGTTGAAGGCATATGGTCCTTCGGGAGCTAGGGAGTAATGAGTGAATAAATGATACACTGGAATCCCCAGGGAAAGAGAGGCGCTGGCGATCGGGTGATCCAGGTTCAAGCCCGGGCGAGGACATTTGAAGAAGAGTCGTCGACCGGGACTTGGACTGGATTAATTCGAGCCTTGGCAAAGACATTTGAAGGTGTGGCGTCGACCAGGGACTGGAATAACCTGAACGGCTCATGAGCCGATTCAGCTCTAATGGGTACCCTCCGAAGACGGCGAGTATCTGCCTGAATGGCGTGTGGACACCTGTCATTGTACAGGGAAAAAAGGGATACTCACGTAAAAATCAAACTCAGGTTAGATATACTAACCGGAGATTCTCGCGTCGAGTAATAGCGAGCGTACATTAAAAAAAAAAAGAAGAAAAAAAAAGAAGTGAAAATGAGGAGGAAAACTTGGAAAGAGCTTTCGCTGATGGCACGTGACAGGAGGACTTGGCATGTGTTTGTTGAAGGCCTATGCTCCTAGGGAAGCTAAAAGATATTGAATGAATGATACATGTTTCATTAACATTTTGGAGATGACTTGCTAATTAGTGATAAAAGTTTCAGCAATCACGCAGTAAGTACAATACAAACTACTGTAATGATTAAAGGGTTACCCTTTCTTACCAGATGATTTCAGAAAAGTGGTAGAGGCTGCTGGGGCGTCCAAAGCCGTGATATCTGCTATGTTAACATTAGAATCAGTGGCCGATATTCAGGAGGTCGGCTGTCTGGCGTTGATGAATCTGACTGCTGACAGTAAGTTCCTAATTCGAAAACTAAATATACTGTGTTGTCATTGATTCAGATCGCTTCCATATAGAAGCATAGAAGACGCGATAACATGGACAATGCAATTTCCTGGAGTCAACATCACATAGTCTTCTTCTTTTTCAAGTAGCTTGCCAGCTGGTTTAGGTGTTCAGGTCTCTCCACAACCTCATATCCGAGTACTGTTTATCAATTATGTTTTTGACTTCATTCCATGCAACGATGCCAGACTGTCCAGTTTCTACTCTATTTGTCGTCTTCTATCTCTTTCTTCCGAATAATCTTTCATCAATCAATCAATCAATCAATCAATCAATCAATAGCCTTTAGCTCCCCAAGGAGCATGGGCCTTCAAAAACACATGCCAAGTTCTCGTATCCATCTCTAGCATCTTCTTCTTCTCATCTCTTGTTCCATGGCACTTGTCTCGTTCTTGTCATCTCTTGTTCCATGACACTGGTCTCGTTCTTCTCATCTCTTGTTCCACTGGCATTTGTCTCATTCTTGTCATCTCTTGTTCCACTGGCATTTGTCTCGTTCTTGTCATCTCTTGTTCCACTGGCACTTGTCTCGTTCTTGTCATCTCTTGTTCCACTGGCACTTGTCTCGTTCTTGTCATCTCTTGTTCCACTGGCACTTGTCTCGTTCTTGTCATCTCTTGTTCCACTGGCACTTGTCTCGCTCTTCTCATCTCTTGTTCCACTGGCACTTGTCTCGTTCTTGTCATCTCTTGTTCCACTGGCACTTGTCTCGTTCTTCTCATCTCTTGTTCCATGGCACTTGTCTCGTTCTTGTCATCTCTTGTTCCACTGGCACTTGTCTCGTTCTTGTAATCTCTTATTCCACTGGTACTTGTCTCGTTCTTGTCATCTCTTGTTCCGTTGGCACTTGTCTCGTTCTTGTCATCTCTTGTTCCACTGGCACTTGTCTCGTTCTTGTCATCTCCATTTCCACTGGCACTTGTCTCGTTCTTGTCATCTCTTGTTCCACTGGCACTTGTCTCGTTCTTGTCATCAGTTCCATATTGCTAACCTTACCATACCATTTCAATCCTTCTATTCTACGTAAGCACCCATTTATGAATGCTATAGATTTTTGGTTGCTGTTTTGGTTGTTCTCCATGTTTGACAACCACACAATAGGACTGACTTGGCATTTGATTTGAAGGAAGCTTGAATGTCCTGACAAGAGAAAAGATTGAAAGAAAAAGAGAAAGAGGGAACAAAGAGAGAAAATACTAAACAGTTTGACATCGCGGCGTAAAGACGTCAACGACAGAATAGATTAACAGAACTGAATGTGTTTTTACTTTTGTTTTGGGCTTGATTTCTCTTGATCTCCACATGTTTCCCAATCTTTCAAGCTATCAGAATATTTTCCACCTTTATTCTTCATGTATAAAGATAGTGAATTGCTTACTGTACTTCTAATATGAGTCATACGCTTTCATTGTGCACTGGTTTCTTATAGGGTATCCGTAAAAAAATCAGCATTGTTTAACTCAGAATTTTTACATCATATACTTGCTCTGATTTTTTTTCCCCGAACCTAAAACTGACAATAAAACTGTATAGAAATGTGTTCTCATATATATATATATATATATATATATATATATATATATATATATATATATATATATATATATATATATATATATATATATATATATATATATATATATATATATATATATATATATATATATATATATATATATATATATATATATATATATCTCTGAAAACCGGTAAGTGTATATTAATTGAAAGCTGATAGTGCTATTGATTAAGTAGTGAGCTGATAACATATTAGCATAGTATGTCGCTATATTTATTCAAACGATAGTAATGGATTCAAAATTTAAATACAAAATTTAAAGTGCCAAATCTATTTGTGAATGCGTCTAAGTTGTGATAAGGTAGATTTTCGACTTGTGAGAATATTATAAAAAGTAGATGCTTCTAACAGGAAAAGCTATTCTAAAAATAGCACAATGTTGACTGTTTTCTCTCTTCACTAATTTTGTAATATACTGTCATTTTCCTGGGACAAAACACAAAAGAGGGACACCCGAGGTTTTTTCGTTCTAAGCAAATAAATAAAACAGAGTAAATGGTAGGCATTAGCAAGGGGAAACAAAATCTCGTTTTCTTCAGGAGTAGCTGAATCCCCATAAAAATATCAAAAGACTTTACTAGTTTACTAGAAAACAAAATTTATTGATTAATGAAAAGGAATGAACTACCTACTCATCAGATAAGGATAATAAAATGATATGAATAAGTGGGCTATCTACTATTCAGATAAGGATAATAAAATGCTATGACAGAACGAACCATCTACTATTCAGATAAGGATAATAAAGTGATGTGAATGAATGACATATATTCAGATATGGATAATAAAGTGATATGAATGACTGAGCCATCTACTCTTCAGATAAGGATAATAAAGTGATGTGAATGAATGAGACATATATTGAGATATGGATAATAAAGTGATAGGAATGAATGAGCCATCTAATTTTCAGATAGAGATATAAAATGATATGAAAGAATGAACGAACGTCTCTTCAGATAAGGATAATAAAGTGATATAATTGAATAACTATTCACTCTTGAGATAAGAACACTAAAGTGATATGAATAAATGAACTATCTGCTCTTCAGATAAGGATAACAAGGTGAGGATAAAAAATGCAGGAGCTGTCCAAGCACTGCTGACCACTCTGCGTGAGTTTAGCCGGGATTCGAACATTGTACAGTGTGCGCTGAAAGCTTTAGGCAATCTCGTTAGTTTGGGTAATGTTATCATTTGTGAATGTTGTTGTTATCAGCTAACAGATATTATCGCAAATGTTTCTTTCATGATTTAAAAGATATCATTGCCAATGTCTACATATGTGGGTGGTCTCTTTTGAGACCAAGAAAGATCATGATTACTGCTCACCTCAGGCATGTCGTACAAGTCGAGAAACATGAGGTTGAGGTTGAGCATTGGGCTGGGTAATCTCACCATGTAAAAGTTTGCTACATAAACCACCACTGTAAAAGCATGTGAATGTTTAGTAAAGGGGTTGCTGCAGTGGTGGCTCTGTGCTCCACAGGGAGCGAAGAAAGGAAAATAATAAATATTACCAATGCCTCTTTCAGAAGTCACAGCAAATGTCTTTTTCATGATTTATCGGATGTCATGAATGCAACCATCTTCATTAAACAGTGTCTGCGAGTATTGACTTCTTCATTTATGACCAAAACAAAGGATCACTTAAAATGCAGTCAAGCAGAATAACTACTGCTCGCTGCTACAGCCAATATGGAAGTGAATCATGGACAATTAATAAATAAGCAGGACAAATATGGTGGGGTCACAAGGTTGTTGTTTTGCAGAAGAAAGTTACGAGTACCACGTACAACTAAAAGAGTAAAGAAGATTTCCTTAAAGAAGCCAATGTACAATGGAAGATTATTATTCACTTTAGAATGAAATAAAGAGAGAGCCGCGAGACCTGTGAACATTAAATAAATATATACACACAAACAGGTAACAGCAGGCACTCATAGAAATAAACAAGTAGTAGAAAACTAGACAACAAAAAACAACAGAAGTGATCGGCGAACGGGGGACTCGAACCCAGGACCATCCGAATGACAACACCGCATGGCTACGGCAGTGAAACGTGACTATCCACCCTGCCGACTGTATCCGCTTTCTTTGAGCACTAAATGAGAAGAAGCAAGCTGGAATGTCCAGATAAGAGGAAAGACGGAAGGAAAAAAAAGAGATACAGGACAACAAAGAGAGAAGGTACTAGATATTTTGACAGTGCTGCCTGGACAGACGTGAACAGCAGAACTTATAGACAGTACTGGAGACAGGAAGCTGTGGAGAGACATTGTCACCGACGCCATCAGGCATGGCACTTAAAGAAGTTGTAAGACTGTCAAGTATCGTCTCCCGTCTTGTCTTGTTAGGCTGTCCATTATCGACTCTCATGCCCCGTGCTTAGATTATCAAGTATCGTCTTCCATAATGCATTATTAGACTGTCTAACATCCCCTCGTCTGCCATATTGTTATGTTGTTCAGTGTCATCTACCATACTGTATTATATTTTTATACTGCCCAGTATGGTCTCTCGTGCTATATTGTTAGACTGTCATGTATCTTCTTATGGGGTGTGTTATTAGCCTGTTATTAGACTGTCCGTTAGCGTTCATGCCGTATTGTTTGATGGTCCAGTATCGCCGCCCATGCCGTATCGCAAGACTCGTATTGTCTCTCACGTATAGTCTCTCATGAATAGTCTCCCATACCGTATTGTTAGACTCATACATAGTCTCCTATTACTGTATTGTTATACTCTGTCTCTTATCTATAGTCTCTCATGTATAATCTCACATACTATATTGTTAAACTCCGATGTCTCCTTTGTATAATCTCTCACGCATAGTCTCCCATACAGTACTGTTCGACTCTCATGTATGTCTACCATACCATATTGTTAGACTCTCAAGTATCACATGTATAGTCTCCCATACCAGATTGTTAGACTCTCATGTACAGTCTCTCATGTATAGTCTCTCATTCCGTATTGTTAGACTCTCATGTACAGTCTCTCATGTATAGTCTCTCATTCCGTACTGTTAGACTCTCATGTATAGTCTCTCATGTATAGTCTCTCATTCCGTATTGTTAGACTCTCATGTATAGTCTCTCATGTATAGTCTCTCATTCCGTATTGTTAGACTCTCATGTATAGTCTCTCATTCCGTATTGTTAGACTCTCATGTATAGTCTCTCATGTATAGTCTCTCATTCCATATTGTTAGACTCTCATGTATAGTCTCTCATGTATAGTCTCTCATTCCGTATTGTTAGACTCTCATGTATAGTCTCTCATGTATAGTCTCTCATTCCGTATTGTTAAACTCTCATGTATAGTCTCTCATTCCGTATTGTTAGACTCTCATGTATAGTCTCTCATGTATAGTCTCTCATTCCGTATTGTTAGACTCTCATGTATAGTCTCTCATGTATAGTCTCTCATTCCGTATTGTTAGACTCTCATGTATAGTCTCTCATGTATAGTCTCTCATTCCGTATTGTTAGACTCTCATGTATAGTCTCTCATGTATAGTCTCTCATTCCGTATTGTTAAACTCTCATGTATAGTCTCTCATTCCGTATTGTTAGACTCTCATGTATAGTCTCTCATGTATAGTCTCTCATTCCGTATTGTTAGACTCTCATGTATAGTCTCTCATGTATAGTCTCTCATTCCGTATTGTTAGACTCTCATGTATAGTCTCTCATGTATAGTCTCTCATTCCGTATTGTTAGACTCTCATGTATAGTCTCTCATGTATAGTCTCTCATTCTGTATTGTTAGACTCTCATGTATAGTCTCTCATTCCGTATTGTTACTCTCATGTATAGTCTCTCATGTATAGTCTCTCATTCCGTATTGTTAGACTCTCATGTACAGTCTCTCATGTATAGTCTCTCATTCCGTATTGTTAGACTCTCATGTACAGTCTCTCATGTATAGTCTCTCATTCCGTATTGTTAGACTCTCATGTATAGTCTCTCATTCCGTATTGTTAGACTCTCATGTATAGTCTCTCATGTATAGTCTCTCATTCCGTATTGTTAGACTCTCATGTGGGACCCCAAGATGCAGCAATAGTGAATGCAGTCAGCGACCCATAGCTGTACTGCTTGCATCAGGACCAGCGAACCAGAGCTGGTCAAGACCGCACTCCACCTCCATGTGGTGGTCCTGGAAACAGTCTGCAGCAGTGCAGTCTGGCTGAGCGAGTGCGGATCGTAATGGGAAGGCAAACCCGGTCCCTAAAAAATGCCGTGCTGAAGTCGGATGTGTCGACCGAAAGGTGCAGATATCACAGCTTAGGCGTAAACAGACACAACGCAACCACCGTCCTTTTCAGGGCGAACGAGGAAGAAGAAGAAGAAGACTCTCATGTATAGTCTCTCATTCCGTATTGTTAGACTCTCATGTAGTCTTTCATATCGCATTGTTAGACTCTCATTTCTCTCATGTATATTTTTTCATTTCAAGTCCCTCATACCACAGTGTTAAGCTCCATGAATAGTCTATCTTACTTTATTACACTGACAAACAACATTTTTCTTTCTTATATAAGAATAAGTGTTCTTAGGTCAGTTTCTTGCTCTGATTTCAAATTTGAAATCCGTTTATCTCTATCACATCGGGTTCTTAAGATATTTGTGAATAAATATATTTTTGGGAAACCGTTATTTGCTCCGTTTCATTTTTACTATATAACTTATTAAAAATTAATAAAATGCAAAATAATTCTACTTTTTATACTGCTAAAAGATGCATGACATATGTCACGCTATTTTTCTAATAGTTACTGTATTTTGAAATAATTCTGAGCGAAATATGGCTTCTAGAAGTTTCAGAAATTCGGCTGATCTGTTCTGTTACGTGTGCGGATATTTTACTGATCGTGTTCACCGCAAAAACCTTACACCATTACTAAAGAAAGCATATGAACTTTATTTCGATTCGAAAGTTGATGATGCAAATAAATCTTGGAAGCCAAATGCAGTTTGTTCGACTTGTGCAAATACATTGGCAGGTTGGTTATGAAAATCGCCGAAGCATAAGTAGATGCCTTTTGGAGTGCCAGTAATATGGCGTGAACCGACAAATCACGCTACTGATTGTTACTTCTGCTTGACAAATATCCATGGTTTCACTTTTAAAACTAGAAAGTCTGTGGTTTATCCAAATATTGAATCGGTTTCGAAACCAGTGCCTCATGATCCAATCACGTGTCCAATCCCAGTTCCACCAGAACAATATCCGTTGGACGTGAATGAACCATCAGAAAGTGATAGTTTACCTGCTTTAGAAACTAATTCTGACTCGGATTATATACCGGTGAATGATGGTGTTCACTTAATTAATCATTCAGAACTTTCAGATCTAATACGTGATCTCGCTCTTACCAAAGGACAAGCGGAATTACTCGGTTCGCGACTCATAGAATGGAATCTTTTAGCGCCCAATGCTCCGATATCTAAATATCTTCATAGACACAGAGAACTTGTTCAATACTTTGAGATGGATGATGACATCTGCTATTGCAAAGATGTAAACGGTCTAATGGTGCACCTCGGTCATGAGCACATAGTCAACGAATGGCGACTTTTCATCGACTCTTCCAAGACTAGTCTAAAAGCCGTGTTATTGCATAACGGAAATTTATTTTCATCAATTCCAGTCGCCTACTCTGTTCATATGAAAGAAACTTATGACAATATGGCTATACTTTTGGCAAAAATAAAGTACAATGACTACCAATGGCGGATTTGTGGAGACTTAAAGGTCATTGCAATTCTCATGGGCATGCAGACTGGGTATACTAAATTTTGTTGCTTCCTATGTGAATGGGACAGCCGCAACAGACAGGAACATTATGCAAGAAAGGTGTGGCCTATCAGGGATCGTATGCAGCTCGGGCATAAAAATGTAATACACGAGCCATTAGTTAACAAAGACAGCATCATTTTACCACCGTTACATATAAAGTTGGGGCTCATGAAGAATTTCGTAAAAACGTTAGATAAAACGAGCAAAGCTTTCACTTATCTTCGAGAAAAGTTTCTGCAAGTTAGCGATGCAAAGATAAAGGAAGGTATCTTTGTAGGACCTCAGATTAGGAAAGTTATTGCAGACAAACAATTCGAGAACTTGTTACATGGTAGTGAACTTCGCGCTTGGATGGCATTCAAATCGATCGTCGATAACTTTTTGGGAAATCACAAATCTGTCGACTATGTGCATATTGTTAAGCAGTGCATAGATGCATACAGAATTATGGGCTGTAACATGTCCCTCAAAATCCATTTAGCTCGATTCGCATCTTGACTTTTTCCCTGACAACCTTGGCGAAGTCAGCGACGAACATGGAGAACGATTCCATCAAGATATCGCCGTAATGGAGTCACGTTATCAAGGACGGTGGAGTGTGACCATGCTTGCCGATTATTGTTGGATGCTTCATCGGGATGTACCACATGCCATTCACCGACGAAAGTCGACTGCAAAGAAATTCAAGCCTACATAACTGTTATACTTCTTGTACGAATGATGTTGTAATACTGTATGCGTTGTTAAAAAACTTCAATTGCGTATTTCGAGAGATCCTGACCTGATAGAGAAAAACGGTTTGCAGATTTAAAAACAGCGCATTAAAATTGACCAGAAAAACATAGAAATTTTAGAGAAAGAAAAAAAAAATTTTTTTTTGTTACCCAGTCACTGATTTAAATAAAAAAAATTGTTGTACCTTGTTTTGGCGTGGTGTGTCACGTTCAACCTTGACACATGGTCCGCCAGTTATATTAGGGCACATGTCCAAATATAAAAGACCTTGTGGTCTGGTTGTGTGAATTAGACTCTCTCATATATATATATATATATATATATATATATATATATATATATATATATATATATATATATATATATATATATATATATATATATGTGTATGTGTGTGTGTGTGTGTGTGTGTGTGTGTGTGTGTGTGTGTGTGTGTATATATATATATATATATATATATATATATATATATATATATATATATATATATATATATATATACATATATATATATATATATATATATATATATAGTCTCACAAGTATAGTTTCTCATGTATAGCCTCTCATACATTATTGTTAAACTCTTATTTCTCTTATGTATAATCTCTCATGTATAGTCTCCAATGCCGTATTGATGAACTCTCATGTATAGTTTCTCATGTCGTCTTGTTAGTGTGTCCAGTCATGTCACAATAAATTGTCACTCATGCTGTGAGATGATACTGTCCAATATTGTCTCCCTTTTTTTCACACTTTCCTTTACTTCATATTTGCTGTTGTTTCCGCGCGATTTAAATTTCCTGTTCTTGATAAAATGTCTAATGAAAAGTGGACTGAGTAATGGTCCTTACAATAGCATATTGTGCCAATTTGTATTTTCTTGTAACAGAGGAAGTATGCCATCTTCTTCTGGATGAGCATGGACTGGAGACTGTTGTATCACTTGTCGCTACCCACAACAGCCAAGCAGATATTCTGGTCTTTATCGCAATGGTCTTGTGTGGAATAACAGAACTACCAGGTATATCAATGGAAGTGTGTATGGCAGTCACAAGGTAAATTATGAGACACGTGGGAGCAGCAGCTAGATAAAGGTAAAGTAGCCTCATAGCGGATGGAATGAAGTGTTACTTCACTGTACTAGCTCCAGCTTTTTTGAGGTGGTGTGATGAGTGCACTTCCTCGCCGCTTTTGCCTTCCCTAACTCAAGAGCAGTGTCACTCACCCATTTACAGCTGGGTAGACTGGAGCGTGACGCTACCAAGTTTCGATCCCGAAACTCGCTAGATTTGCTGCCAGGAGGCAAGCGCTCTAACCACTGAGTCAATATAACGCTTAGCAACTTAGTTTACCAAAAGAAACGTGCGTGTATGACAGTGGTGCCAATTTTTGTTTATTATTTATTACTCCAAAGTGACTAGATCATTTAAGTTAGATACACTATAGTTTCATGTACGTAATAAATATAAAAGCCATCATACACTTTGATCCATCGTTTCTTGAAAAGTTGTTCACTAAAAACGTGAATTTCTGCATCAATTTTCAGACCTGAAGGAAGAGGAAGTGGCGCTTATTGACCGAACATTGATGGAGATTTCGTCGTCCATACAAAACAACCCTGATATTTCTTTGTATGTTTGCCAGGCTATTGAGAACTTGGTCAAAACAGGTTAGAGTGCGTGTGTGTTTTTATTCTTCAACGTTACAATTTTCATTATCATAAGGATCGTAACAATCATATGAATAGTCGACGTTGCGGCCACAAGGCCTTCGTCAGGGAAAGGAATGAAAGTGAGGGTTAAATAGGACAGATAAGAATCTAAATAAAAGTAAATATAAAAACATGGTACTTCCTTAAAGGCGGCTAAGACCTAGCACGCCCGTCGAAGGGATATCGCGCCACGAGAAAATGAAATGGCTGCCACTTCCGGATGTAAACAATGGATCGCGTGATTAGGGAGATCTTCAGTATCACCTCTCCTTTGGGTTCATTGACCCTTTTACCCCGCGAGCCATACAACACTTCATTAGAGGTCACGATTATCCCAAGAGCAGCGTGGTATGCCTGTTTGGTTATTGTTATAACGATTACCTCCAGTCTGCACTTCACTCGATATTAAACAAACTTATTTGTTGCATATACAATTTAAACACTTAAAAATATTCACAAGCCAATATACAGTGGTTGTATATTTATTTTGAGTATTTTTTTTCTATTGTTTGTTTACTGATTGTTGTAAAACCTCACACGTGGAAAAAACGTTGGGATGAATTTTGGAACCTGGGTTAAACCTAAACACTGCATGGGATAAAAAGAGTTAAGCAACGTGGAGTTTACAATGGAAGTAAGAAAGAGTTCTTCAGTGCTATGTATAGCCAATCCTGACATATGGAAATGGGTCAAAGACAGTAGGAGGCCATAGTGAAACGGTTTTACAGAAGAACTGGAGGAATACTATAGACTGCTGACAAGTGTAACTAGGGTATCTTGAAAGAAGCCAATGGGCAAAGGGAGGTTATTATTCATACTAGAGGGAAGCAATCCACTTTTTATGGACACATTATTAGAAGAATAGGGCTTCAGTGCATTGTGACAACGGGAAAGATTGAAGGGGAAAAAAGAGATAGAGGAAGAGAAAGAGAGATGATACTTGACAAGTTAACATTGTGACAACGGGAAAGATTGAAGGGGGAAAAATAGATAGAGGAAGAGAGACAGAGATGATACTTGACAAGATAACATTGTTACAACATGAAAGATTGAAGGGGGATAAAATAGATAGAGGAAGAGACAGAGATGATACTTGACAAGTTAACATTGTGAGAACAGGAAAGATTGAAGGGGGAAAAATAGATAGAGGAAGAGACAGAGATGATACTTGACAAGTTAACATTGTGGCATGAAAATTAATGAACAATAGAAATGAAAAACAGCACTGGAGACCGGAGGCTGTAAAGCGACACGATTATTTACGGCATGGTACTTGAAAAAGGGGGCTTGTTAGGTTGTTCATGGTCAACCTCTGATAGCTGTCGTATCATAAAGTCTTCTTCTTCTTCTTCCGTCCTTAGCCAAAGACCGACCAAGCAGTCAGAGGCCATCACGCCTTGTGGCGTCTTAAGGGCAACAGCAGATTGATTTTCTCTGTTGTAGTTTCCCATCACGCCTAGCGGCGTCTTTAGGGCAACAACAAATAGATCCATCTGCCGTTGTTTCCGTAATCGGTGTGACAAGCCAACGGGTGATCAGCCCATTGGGCATTATAAAGTCTAGCACCAGTAAATCATGCCTCTGGACAGTAGTTATCATACTTCATATCGCACCCAAACATGTAAGTTATTAAGGTTGCAAGAACATCGTCATCAACATCGCCAGAAGCTTAACCAGTATAATAATAACAACACATATATTCGTCCACAGATGTCGGCCGCCTAACGTTTATGAAAGAAAACAGAATGGGTGTAATACTGGCTGCCATGAGTACGTTTACAGATAACTCTAACATACACAGATGTTGCTGCAAAGTTATTGCGGTTGTTACCCTTTGTAAGTTAAAAAAAATATGTGTTAGTATTGTCAACACTTGCTGTCATAGAAGTGTTAGTATAGTCAGCTATTTCTGTCATAGATGTGTAAGTATAGTCAACTATTTCTGTCATAGATGTGTTAGTATAGTCAACTATTTCTGTTTTAGAGTGTTAGTATAGTCAACTAGTCCTGTCATAGATATGTTAAAATACTCAACTGTTCTTGTCATAGATGTGTTAATATAATCAACAATTTATGTCATAGATGTGTTAATATAGTCAACTATTTCTGTCGTAGATGTGTTAGTATAGTCAACTATTTCTGTCACAGATGTGTTAATAAAGACAGCTATTTCTGTCATAGATATGTTAATATAGTCAACTATTCCTGTCATAGATGTGTTAGTATAGTCAACCATTTCTGTCGTAGATGTTTTAATATAGTCAACTATTTCTATCATAGTTGTGTTAGTATAGTCAACTATTTCTGTCATAGATGTGTCAATATAGTCAACTATTTCTGTCATATATGTGTTTGTGTAGTCAACTATTTCTGTCATAGATGTGTTAGTATAGTCAATTATTTCTGTCGCAGATGTGTTAGTACAGTCAACTATTTCTGTCATAGATGTGTTAGTATAGTCAACTATTTCTGTCATAGATGTCTTAATATAGTCAACTATTCCTGTCATACATGTGTTAGTATAGTCAGCTACTTCTGTCATAGATGTGTTTATATAATCAACTATTCCTGTCATAGATGTGTTAGTATAGTCAACTATTTCTGTCATAGATGTGTTAATATAGTCAACTATTTCTGTCATAGGTGTGTTAATATATTCAACTATTCCTGTCATAGATGTGTTAGTATAGTCAAATATATATGTCATAGATGTGTTAACATAGTCAACTATTCCTGTCATAGGTGTGTTAGTGTAGTCAACTATTTCTGTCATAGATGTGTTAATATAGTTAACTATTCCTGTCATAGATGTGTTAGTATAGTCAACTTTTCCTGTCATAGATGTGTTAGTATTGTCAACACTTGTTGTCATAGATATGTTAGTATAGTCAACTATTCTTGTCATAAATATGTTAATATAGTCAGCTATTCCCGTCATAGATGTGTTAGTATAGTCAGCTATTTCTATCAAAGATGTGTTAATATTGTCAACACTTATTGTCATAGATGTCTTAGTATAGTCAAATGGATGTGTTAGTATTGTCCACACTTGTCATCATCATCATCATCATCTCAACCCATAACCCGTCATGGGTCGTAGGGGTGCCATGGTGGAAGCATCAGCAGACAGGGTCCTCCACTGCTCTCTATTCTCAGCAATGCGTACAAGTGTTCAGAAACCGTGTCCTGCCCATTCTTTGATGTTATCAGCCCAGGATTTTCTTTGCCTTCCTCTTCTCCGTTTACCTTCGACTGTTCCCTGGAGGATCGTTTTCGAAAGGGAGTCATGACGAGTTACATGCCCAAACCAGGCAAGCTTTCGACGTTTCACTATTGACAAAAGTGGTTCTTGATGGCCTGCATAGGTGTTTATCTTCTCTCTAACATAGACATTTGTTTTGTGCTCTTTATAGCAAATGCGCAAAATTCTTCTATAACATTTATGCTCGAAAGCCTGAATCCTTCGCTCCGTATCTGCAGTGAGTGTCCAGCCCTCACACCCATACAAGAGAATAGATAATACAAGTGATTTGTATAATTTGATCACTTGTCATCACCCGTGTGTTACCGGGGTCTGAAAGGGGAGCAAAGAATAGTAACACTGTTCCCTGTCAAGCATGTCGTAGACAGCGACTAAGGAGGGTTGGGCATGGGGCCGGTTACCCCATCCTGTAAAAAATTTAAACCACAAAAAAAAAAAACAAAAAAAAAAAAAACTTCAACAAACATGGACAAGTCAATTAAAGAAAATAAAACACAGCCATCCAAGACAGGGGAGGTCCTCTCGCAGGGAGGCGTATGATGCAACACAGAGAAAGCCGAAAGCAGTCAGTGTTGCTGACTAACCTTCTTTCTTCTAGGAGAACTTCCAGATTTGGCACCTGGAATGTTCGGACATTAAACGAACAAGGGAAAGTGGCACAAGTAGCAGCAGAAATGAGGGAATATAAAATCGAGGTTCTGGGACTGTGTGAAACAAAGTGGAAGGGGGTAGACAGGAAGAAACTCATCACAGTTGAATTGGTGCTGTCCTCAAAAAATGAAGACGAAAGTTCACACCACAGTGAAGGGGTAGCTCTTCTAAAGAAGCACAGAAAGCACTCATTGAATGGGAAGCCATTGGATCCAGAATAATAACAGTTACTTTTAAAACAGCTAAAAAGAAAATAAATGTAAATGTCATCCAATGTTATGCACCAACTAATGACAAAGAAGAGTCTGTGAAAGAAGCATTTTATACTAGACTACAGGAAATTATGGAAAAAGTAAAAAGAAGAGACATCACAATTTTGATGGGTGACATGAATGCAAAGATAGGTACAGTCAACACCGGCTTTGAAGAAGTCATGGGAAAACAGGGGCTAGGAATAATGAATGAAAATGGGGAACTATTCTCAAACTTCTGTGCTTCAAATCAACTGGCTATAGGAGGAAGCATGTTTCCACATAAGAGAATACACAAGGCAATATGGATATCACCAGACCATAGAACAGAAAATCAGATTGATCATATATGCATAAACAAGAAGTTTAGATCATCATTGCAGGATGTAAAGGTATATAGAGGAGCAGATGCGGCATCAGATCACCACCTTCTGATAGCCAAAGTAAAAATGAAACTCAAGAGATACAAGTATGCAACAATGCAAAATTATAGACAACAATTTAATGTAGGACATCTAAGAAATCAAGAAACAAGAGACAAATTTGCGGTGACAATATCCAACAAATTCCAAGTCTCCAACAGCTGGAAGATGTAGAGAATACAGAAAACTATTGGCAGCAAATCAAAACGGTATGGAATGAGACATGCGAAGGAATACTGGGGAAAAGGGAACGACAACAAAAAGCATGGATAACAACAGAAACCATCAATAAGATAAAAGACAGAAAAAACAACATTTAAACACAAAGCAAAACCAGAAGTTCCAAAGCCAAGGCTCAAGAAGTGTACACAGAAGCAAACAAAGAAGTTAAAAGAAGTATCAAAAGAGACAAGAAGAAGTACGAGGGGCGTTCAGAAAGTAATGCACCACATCGTTTTTCTCAGTTAATAATGAAAATAGAAGCATGAAATGTTGTACACTTCAAATATGGCATGTGCCAATTGTGCGCACCAAATTGCACCGCAACCGGCCAAATAATACGGCTGCCCTAAACCGTTGAAATGGAGCGTGTTAGCAACTTGCGTTATAAGCAGCGAATTGTGATAGAATTTCTCGTTGCAGAGAAGGAAACTGTTGTGAACATTCACAAGCGCCTATGTGATGTGTATGGAAGTTTTGCAGTCGAGAGGAGTACAGTCAGTCGCTGGGTTCAGAGAATCAAAGAATCAGGAAGTGGAGATACGGAGCTGCTTGATCGGCCGCGCTGTGGACGTCCTGCCACAGCCACCAACGCAGAAATGTTGAAATGCGCTGAGGGCATTATTCTTACTGCTAGGCGAATCACTACTCAACAATTGGCCTTACATCTGTCAGTCAGCATTGGTAGTGCAAATGCAGTTATAAAAACTCTCGGATTTTCTAAGGTTTGCGCAAGATGGGTTCCTCGAAGTCTCACAAATGACCACCGATTGCAAAGGAAAGCAATTTCTTCTGAATTATTGGAGCGTTTCAATGCTGATGGAGAGAACCTTTTGGCTAAGATCGTTACAGGTGACAAAACCTGGGCACATCATTTTGAACCTGAGACAAAAAGACAGTCAATGGAGTGGCATCATCCGCAATCACCACGAAGAAAGAAATTCAAGACAATTCCCTCAGCTGGAAAGGTCATGATCATTGTCTTTTGGGACATTGAAGGTGTGATTCTTGTGGACGTTATGCCAAGAGGAGAGACAATCAATTCGCACGCTTACATTAAGACATTGAAAAAACTCAATCAACGTTTTCGCAGAGTTCGGCCGCACAAGAATCCAGCAGACCTGATTCTCCTTCACGACAATGCGCGACCTCATACAAGTCTGGCAACACGGGAAGCAATCACAAAATTGGGTTGGACTGTACTACCCCATCCACCCTATAGTCCCGGTTTGGCACCCTCTGATTTTCATCTATTTGGTCCACTTAAAGATGCACTCCGTGGGACAAGGTTTGAAGATGATGGAGTGATTCATGCAGCGAAGAAATGGCTACATTATCAAGACAAAAACTGGTACGGGCTAGGAATACATGCACTTGTTTCGCGCTGGCATAAAGCCGTACAAGTTGATGGGGATTATGTTGAATAATAACCGATGTTTACATGACATATCCATGTATATTGTGTATAAATTCCATGCTTTTTTAATAAACAGCTCCTGAGAAAAACGAAGTGGTGCATTACTTTCTGAACGTCCCTCGTATATTGAGGAGTTGGCAAGAGAGGCAGAAGATGCTGCAGCCAAAGGGAATATGAGAGAACTGTATAACAGCGCAAAGAAGCTAACGGGGAAATACAAGCAAACAAGTTGCTTCATAAAAGACAAGAATGGAAAACTGCTCAGCAATATACAAGAGCAAATGAAGAGGTGGACAGAATATTTTGAGGACCTTCTCAATAGACCAGCTCCACAAAACCCCCCGGACATCCAGCCGACAGAAGAAGAGCTACAAATTAACGGTGAAAGACCAACGAAGGAAGAAATAAAGAAAGCCATAAAGCTTTTAAGAGATGGAAACGCGTCTGGAGCTGAGCGAGTGTGGATCGAAATGGGAAGGCAAACCCGGTCTTAAAAAATGCCGTGCAGAAGTCGGATGTGTGGACCGAAAGGTGCAGATATCACAGCTTAGGCGTAAACAGACACAACGCAACCACCGTCCTTTTCAGGGCGAACGAGGAAGAAGAAGAATATAAATTACTTGGTAAAGTCTTGGAAAAGGAAGAGATACCAGCAGAATGGAAGGAAGGATATCTGGTTAAGTTGTCCAAGAAAGGAAATTTACAAAAGTGCACAAATTATAGAGGAATAATGTTACTATCAGTGCCAGGATTATTAAATAGGATTATCCTTGAGAGATTAAAAGAGTCCATAGACAAGAAACTGAGGGATGAACAAGCAGGTTTTCGTCAAAACAGATCCTGTACAGACCAGATAGCCACTTTGAGAATAATAGTTGAACAAAGTGTGGAATGGAATTCACCATTATACGAGCATCGGATTTGTGGACTACGAAAAGGCATTTGAT
This sequence comes from Oreohelix idahoensis, assembly GCA_024509875.1. Lineage (NCBI taxonomy): Eukaryota > Metazoa > Mollusca > Gastropoda > Stylommatophora > Oreohelicidae > Oreohelix > Oreohelix idahoensis. Next base: position 538,613 of record JAMPIV010018955.1, read on the forward strand.
AGTGTAGACAGAGAATCACTTTGGAAATTGATGAGGCATTATGGAGTTCCCCTGAAGATCATTAATTTAATAAAGAAAACATATGAAGACATGACATGCAGAGTTCTTCATGAAGGACAGCTTACATAACCATTTGGGATAAGAATAGGAGTGCGACAGGGATGCCTCTTGTCTCCATTTCTTTTCTTACTAGCAATAGACTGGGTTATGAGAACATCAACAACACACAACAGAAATGGAATCCAGTGAACTCTGACTAAGCAGTTGGATGATCTGGATTTTGCTGATGACTTGGCTCTTCTGTCCCATAACCATAATCAGATGCAGGACAAATATAAAACACTCGATGAGAGGTCACAGCAATTCGGTCTGAAAATACACAGGGAAAAGACAAAAATAATGAGAATAAATGCAGGTGATGAAAACAGGGTTGAACTTGAAGAAGCACCAATACAAGATGTAGAATCGTATACATATCTTGGCAGCAATATAGACAAAGTTGGAGGGACAGACAGTGATTTCAAAATAAGAATGCAAAAAGCAAGAGGAGTTTTCATAGCATTGGGAAATATATGGAGATCAAGAGAAATCGGATCCAACACGAAAATAAGAATCTTCAACTCAAATGTGAAGTCAGTCCTATTGTATGGCTCTGAGACATGGAGAACAACAAAGACAACAACCAAAAAGCTACAGACTTTCATAAATGGGTGCTTGCGTAGAACAGAGGGATTAAAATGGTATGACAAGGTTACCAACGTGGAACTGATGACAAGAACTAGACAAGTGCCAGTGGAACAAGAGATGAGAAGAAGACGATGGCGATGGATAGGACACACACTGAAGAAACCTGTTGATAGCATTACAAGGCAGTCCTTGTTCTGGAACCCCCAGGGCAAGAGAGGCAGAGGTAGACCAAGAAGCACATGGAGAAGAGATCTGGAAACAGAGGTGAAAATGATGAGGAGAACATGGAAAGAACTTGAGATGATGGCATGTGACAGGAGGACTTGGCATGTGTTTGTTGAAGGCCTATGCTCCTTTGGGAGTAGAGGGTTATGAATGACACTTGTCATAGATGTGTTAGTATTGTCAACACTTGCTGTCATAGATGCGTTAATATTGTCAAAACTTGCTGTCATAGATGTGTTAATATTGTCAACACATGCTGTCAGAGATGTGTTAATATCGTCAACACATGCTGTCATAGATGTGTTAATATTGTCAACACTTGTTGTCATAGATGTGTTAGTATAGTCATATGGTCCTATCATGGATGTGTTAGTATTGTCCACACTTGTCATGGATGTGTTAGTATTGTCAACACTTGCTGTCATAGATGCGTTAATATTGTCAAAACTTGCTGTCATAGATGTGTTAATATTGTCAACACATGCTGTCAGAGATGCGTTAATATTGTCAACACATGCTGTCATAGATGTGTTAATATTGTCAACACCTTGTTGTCGTAGATGTGTTAATATTGTCAACACTTGCTGTCATAGATGTGTTAATATTGTCAACACATGCTGTCAGATGTGTTAATATTGCCAATACTTGCTGTCACAGATGTGTTAATAAAGTCAACATTTGCTGTCACAGAAATGTTAGTATTGTCAACACTTACTGTTATAGATGTCTGCTGTCTTTGATATCAATGTAAGCATACACATCATCATGACCATCTCCCTTTACGGTCCTTAAAGAGAAAAGTACCACCACAACTGGTCTCCTTGCAGGATCAGCTGCGGTGATGGTTCCGTACTCCTTTAGGAGCGGGATGGAAAATGTTGACGATGACAATTATTTGTTTCTCATTTTATTGTGTCTCTTGCATTGTATGTTTGTTTGTGTACGTTGTTTTTTTTTCCTATGAGCAATTCAGTTTGATCTTTGTCATTAATTCTCCAGTCCTAAAGGTCTTTTATATTTGGACATGCGCCCTAATATAACCGGCTTTGTCATAGTACTTTTAAGGAACGTTCTAGTTCCCATGGGGTTTATGATGAGACACAGAAGAGTATGACTGCGTCCTCACACATGTCGTAAGAGGCAACTAATGATGTTATGTGTAGGGCTTAACTCATCATGTTAAACAAATTGCTTCGGAAAATGCTGCTTCAAGAAAATTGTACAAAGAAAGTGGGCCGACTGTGGTAGTGGCTCCATGCTACGTAAGGAGCAAAATAGGACATGAACTGTGTGCAGGCCTGATATTATTTGATCACAATGAAACTCTATATCTATACACCTTTTTATGTTTATCTCTTCGTCTGTTTTTTCACACTCACACATACACATATTTATGCACACAGAAGCTCACGTGCTCGCAGTATCACGCACTCACTCCCACACACACAAAGACACACGCACGCGCGCAGGTGAATATCTCATGCAGTCCACTTTTTTTTGTTTTTTTGTTTTACCCTTGCTCAAACTGTACTGAGAACATTCTAGTCTTGGACATTATCATTGATATTCCGCTATGCCAGGCTATCCATATAGTAGTGTTAAAGAGAGTTGTACTTATATTCGGCTCTTTCATAATGTAAGGAAACGGTGCTTAGAAAACCAGCACTACAAGAAATTTGACTTAATAATCAAATGAAGGACTTAATCTCAGACCTAAGGGTCTTTTGTGTTTGGATATGCGCCCTAATATAACCGACTAGGTTGAACGGGACGCGCCTCGCCAAAACGAGGCAAAACTTTATTTTTAAAAAAAACTTACTTTGACGTGGGCCTCGTGACAAGTGGGCCACAAGACAAACGAGCCTCGTGACAAGCGTGTCACATGACAAGCGGGTCACATGACAAGCGGGCCTCATGACAAGCGGGCTACATGACAAGCGGGTCACATGACAAGCGGTCCACATGACAAGCGGTCCAATGGCCACCCCTTAAGGAGAAAGCAATTGATAAAAAATGAAGAGAGAATGGAATCCTATTTTCTTTCTTTGTCCCCTTTTCGCGTCTTATGAACCACTGCTGCAGGTGGCTTTCTTGAGGAAGTTTACGCCAAAGAACTTGTTCTTGTAGTTTTTGAAGCCATTTCTTTTATACGTTGAGGCAGACAGTCCCACCCACAACCTCATATTAGCTCCTCCTACACAAAAGGAGCAGTTATCCTATTTCATTGTCTATGTGACCCCTATGACCCCTATGAACTAATTGAGGCGGAGGAATCCTATTGGTGTTTAAAAGGACAACTTTATTTTCACGACATTTGAAGCATACAAATGATAGATACCGACTGCAGTATTTTAAAACCTTCAATAAATCATGCCAATTAACTTTTGGAATTATAATACGCTCCTAAAATATATTTGCTATTCTGCTTCAAAAACATATTTGCGTTTACAAAACTATCCTCCTGGCAAAAGTTTTAATTTCAAAAGGACAAAATGACGTGGAGTTGTTGGTGCGGTCTGCTCAGAAATGTGAGACGTGCGCGGATAAAATGTCATGTTATTTATTGTTGACCTTCTGTAGAAAATGGCGAACACAATCTTAATATTAACATTTCCAGTTGATGAAATGAGATTCTTAACAACAAAAATATGTTTGATTAGGAGAATGGTTTTGTGTGTATGTTTGTGTGTGTGTATGTTTTTTAATGAGACAGAGAAACAGAGACAGGAGAGATAGACAGAGAGAGAGACAAGTCAGAGAAATAGAGATAAAGAGACAGAGAGTGACATAGTGAATAGACAGAGAAAGAGAGAGAGACGGAGAGAGACAGACTGATGGTAACAGAGACAGCCGCAGAGAAAGACAGCGAGACAGAGAAAGATAGAGAGAGACAGAGTGATGGTAATAGAGACACGGGAGATAGACAGAGAGAGACAAGTCAGAGAAAAAGAGATAAAGAGACAGAGGGTGAAATAGAGAATACACAGAGACAAACAGATAGAGTGATGGTGACAGAGACAGAGCGGCAGAGAAAGATAGAGAGATGGAGACAGAGAAAGATACAGAGAAAGATAGATAGAGACATAGGGATAGAAACACAGTGAGGTGGAGACAGAGAGATAGAAACACAGTGAGGCGGAGACAGAGAGATAGAAACACAGTGAGGCGGAGACAGAGAGATAGAAACACAGTGAGGCGGAGACAGAGAGATAGAAAAAGACAGAGAGACAGAGAACGAGAGAACGAGAGAGAAAGAGACAGAGATTGAGATATAAAGACCGAGACATAGAGAAAGTGATAAACACAAATAAAAGCACACAGGGAAAATGACAGAAAAATATGAGTGAATCCGTGATTACAATATAATCGTTTCTGTCATGATCAGAGAAAATAAACATGATGATAGTGATAGAAATATGGACTAGTTTCACGTTTTATTTCGTCAGCTCCGCGTGGAGCACAGGTTTTCACCAAGTGCATGCCAAACCTTCCTGTCCTGTGTTATCTGTTCAAGTTCTTCAATATCTTCTTTATTCCCTTCAAGTCTATGTCTATTTCCTTTCACCCTGTACATTTTGGTCTCCCTTTTTTCACTTACCCGGTGGATTTCAAAACAAGGACTGGCTTTTAATGCCCCCAACAGGGTTTAAAAAATCTGCTTTGATTGGGTTGTGAAAACAGCAGAAGAAACACAGTATGATAGGCAAGTGTTTGTAATTGATGAACTGTTGTATAATCATCATCATCATCAGTTGCCATCTCCACAACGAAGGTTGGCTGTAATGGATCTCCAACGTCTTCTGTCTCTTGTCTTGATGGTGCACTCTGATAGACTCTTTCCTGTCCATCTCTTGATGTTGTCTTCCCACTTATAGCGCTGTCTTCCCCTTGCACGTTTGCCTTCAACTCTCCCTTCTGTTATGGTCTTCTGCAAGGTGTTATGCCTTTTTATGTGGCCAAAGTATTTTAGCTGTCGAACTTTGACCTCCCTCATTAGTTCTCTTTTCATACCTAGATTTTCTAGGACCTCCTTATTTGTTTTCATCTCTTTCCATGAGATACGCCCCATTCTTCTATATATCCACATTTCAAGAGCCTCTTTCTTTCTTCCAACTGCTTATTCATCGTCCATGTTTCTGCACCATACAGAAATGCAGAATATATATAACACTTTATGATTCTCAGTTTTAATTTGTGAGATAACTGTTTGGATGTCAGTATATGTTTCATGTTGTTGAATGTAGCTTTGGCCATTCCTATTCTTTCTTGATTTCTGTTTCACATCTGCCATCTTCTGTTATTATATGACCGAGATATACGTAGCTCTTGACTTGTTCCAGGATTTCCCCATTTACGCTTATCTTTAATGTGGGTTTATCGTCTGTTTTGCTAATTATCATAGTTTTTGTTTTCTCAATATTAATGTCGAGTCCATATTCATGACTTATACTGTTCACTTGCTTCACTAGTTCTTGTAACTCCTGTTCGCTTTCAGCTAACAACACGGTATCATCTGCATATCTAAGGTTGTTTATTGACCTTCCACTGATGTTCAGTCCTGGTATTTCCTGTATCTGTTTGAAAATTTTTTCGGTGTATAAATTAAATAGGCAGGGGGACAGCACACAACCTTGTCTGACACCTCTTTTTATGTCTATGTATGGTGAATAATTCCTTCCAGATCTTACTGTGGCAGTTTGCTCCCAATAAAGGTTACTGAGTATTCTTATATCTTTTCCATCAATACCTATGTCTTCGAGGCATTCAATTATTTTCTCATGATGGACTCTGTCAAAAGCCTTCTTATAGTCAATGAAGCACATATACATACTTTTTTGGACCTCTGTATATTTTTCTGCTAATATTCTTAGGCAAAATATTGCCTCTCTTGTTCCACTGTTCCGTCTAAAACCAAACTGTTCTTCCTGGATTTCGCTGTCTACTTTACTTTTTATTCTTTCCTGTATGATTTTGAGCAGTATCTTAATTGCATGACTCATCAGGCTGATTGTTCTGAAGTCTGAACATTCTGTTGCATTTGGTTTTTTTGGGCAATGTTATAAAAACTGATGTCTTCATGTCGTGTGGTATATATCCTGTATTGTATACATCGTTGCATATTTCTGTGATTGTATCTATACCAAAGCTCTCCAGAGCTTCTATCATTTCAATTTTTATGTTATCCATGCCTGCTGATTTTCCTTTTTGTATCATATGAATGGCATTCTCTACTTCTGATCTGAGAATGTTTTGGCCTTCATTAGAATCTGGTGATGATTTTTTTACCTCTGTTGTCCTCGAATAATTCTTTTACGTATTCTGCCCATCTGTTTGATATGTCTTTCTCATCAAGTAATATTACACCATTTTTTGTTCTTGATACAGCTTCCTCCTTGTGCAAACCGTGACCGATTTGATAATTTCTTTATTTCTTCATGCATATCTCTTGTCCTGTGCTTTGCTTCCAAGTCTTCTATTTCCTTGCATTTTGTTTCTATCCACCGTTCTTTTGCTTCTCTACACATAGTACGTATGTCATTGTCTATTGTTTTATATTCTGGAGTGTTTTTTGCTTTCTTTCTTTCGGTCATTTTATTCAAGATGTCATCTGTCATCCAAATTTGATTTTTCTTAGACTCCTTTTTAGGTAAATTTGCATTCGCTGATTGTATGCTTGTTTTTAAGCATTCCCATTTTGCGGTTGCTTTTTCTTCTGGGTTTTCTCTTCTATACTGCTCCATGCTTTCTGTCAATAACTGTTGATATTTATTTTTGACGTCGATTAAATATTTCTGTTTTATATCTGGTTGTTTCAGCGCTGATATTTCTATCTGGGGTTCCTCCTGTCTTCTGTTTCCTGCTCTTTTCAGCTTTATATTTACTTTGATGACGACTGGATTGTGATCTGAATTTATGTCGGCGCCAGGATATGTCTTTGCACTTGTGACACTGTTCTTAAATCTATGTTTTATCATGATATAGTCGATTTGATTTCGTGTTATATCTCCTGGGCTTTTCCATGTGTATAATTTCCTTGGGTGGTGTTCAAAAAAGGTGTTACATATGACCAGCTGGTTTTCTTCACAGAACTGGATAAGTCTGTCTCCTCTATCATTTCTTGTCCCTAATCCATACTGTCCTACTATTTTCTTGTATTTTCCTTTTCCTACTTTTGCATTCATATCACCCATTACTATCAACAGATGTGTTGATTTGACTGGTTTAAGTGTGTGTTGTAGCTCTTCATAGTATTCTTCTATTTCTTCCTCGCTGTGATCTTTAGTTGGTGCATAAGTTTGTAAGATTGATATGTCGAATGGCTTTGCTCTCATTTTTAGTAACATCATTCTGTCATTGTGTGTCCAGTATCCACATACGTATTTTTCTAACTCCTTCTTTATCAACATTCCTACCCCTCTTTCATGTTTTTCTCCGCCTGAGTGTATAAGCGTGTACTGGTCTCTTTTTATGTAGCCTGTATCCAAAAGTCTTGCCTCTGCAACTCCCAGTATATCGAGTTTCATGTCTGTTGCTTCTAATATAAGATTGTCAAGCTTTCCTTCTCCATTCAGAGTTCTAACATTCCATGTTCCTATTTTTAGGCTTCTCCTACTAGTTTTTAGGTGGTCTTTCTCAGAATGCTCCCTTTCAACAGAATTTAAGGAACACTCGTCATTATGTACTTCCTTACTCATTAGAGGAGTTGCCTCTTCCCTGTTAATTTGTACAGTAGATTCTTCCCCAGGGGACAGAGAGTTCTCTACATATCGTTTCTTATCTTGTTGTTGTGATCCCATTACGTTCTGTAGGAAGTACGTGGTAAGGCCCCAATCTCTTCCACGGTGGCTAGCCATTGTCTTTTTTCTATGTCCGACACGCCTCTAGTGCGCCACACACTTTGCTGTTTCGCTTTGCGAGCCGTTGATCTTCTCAGATTCCTCCGCCTCACTCACCGTCTCAGTCTTTGTGTACTAGGGATGGACATTCCCTTGAGTAAGATTGCTCCTACTCCACCCATGTAGTTTAGCCAGTCAGCCAAGACTGTTGCCCGGGATGTGGCCACCGCCGTACACAAACGGTATTCGAGGAGCCATACATGAGCTAGATAAAGAGAGGAGAACCAAATAGGATCCTGACTATCCTAAAAAGGACATGGCTGTCTCTCACCGTGAGGTACTATCCCTCTCTCTTTATCCTACATCCCTATAATAAAACAGTAAAAAAGACGGAAGGGGTGTTAAGTCCTTTTTCGCATAGGAGCTATGTGTGCGAGACTTAACATAGCTAGATGCATGTCTAACTGTGACAGATGCACTATGTGTGCGCATCTGAGTAAATATATGTTTAATTAGTTACGTGTTAAAGGTTGCACTAAAGAGCACAACTTGGTGCGATAGTGTTTGCTTCGTTGCCAAACAGCATTGACGCGGGGAGATACAAAATGCCGGTGAATGAAGACAGACGTTCTTCTGTTTTAGTAGTCCCTTATTACGGGAAGATTTAAGTATTCAATGTTAGGCTACCTTCCAGGGTGAAGTGATAGCATTAGCCAAGTCATGGCTCATTTTATTAGTATCTCAACACGATACTAAGATTATAAGTTCTCAGCAAGATTCTAAGTAGGGCTTCGGTACAGTTCTTGATGGCCGGCCGCTAGTGTGTCCGGATCCTCTGCTGGACTATATTCGAATGTAAATGCACTGTTGTATCTCCAGTAAAATATGTATCCGGCGTCTCGAACATGTTATAAGAAGGGAATCAATAAACTACAAGATTATTTACGAGGCCGATCAAATTGGACATTAATATTATGTTAACGCTCTACATACTTGATTTCAATATGCAACTGTCAATGTCAGAGTATGTCTACTCTACACGTTTTATCGTCTTCATCTCCGTTGAAATAAAGAATGTTATTGAAACCTAAAACACCAGCCAATGGATCAACTATATGATACTTAGACGTTGGTCAATGACCCTGTTATTACCGTTGGGTATATTTTGACAAGACGCCACTAGGCGTGATGGCCACTGACTGCTTTGACGGTCGGCGGCTAAGGATCGAAGAAGATATTTTTGACATTGGGTCTAACTGTTTGACCCCACCACACACTATCATTCGCGTTGATAATTTTGTCGGCTACCTGTAAGCCCGACCTATACTGACAAAGTTTAAGTCAGAGGACATTATGCGACAATAATCCAAGCTTGAAGTATTATCTCAGCTTACGACTTGTCAACTAAAAATAAACATTCCAACAAGGGGTTATTAACATCATGTTAACTGTCTGCAGGTCTGATCTTATATGATTTCATGTTAACTGTCTACAGGTTTGATCTTATATGATTTCATGTTAACTGTCTACAGGTCTGATCTTATATGATCTCATGTTAACTGTCTGTAGGTCTGATCTTATATGATCTCATGTTAACTGTCTGCAGGGCTGATCTTATATGATCTCACATTAACTGTCTACAGACTTGATCTTATATGATCTCATTCATGTTAACTGTCTACAGGCTTGATCTTACATGATCTCATGTTAACTGTCTTCAGGCATGATCCTATATGATCTCTTGTTAACTGTCTACAGGCCTAATCTTATATGATCTCATGTTAACTGTCTTTAGGCATGATTGTGAAGAGTTACTGTTATTTTATTTTCCACAGGCCCCATTCTTTTTCTCCCGGTAATTATGTCCTGTAATTAATTGAGTTTAGTCTTCTTCTCTTGGTAATTAATTGCGTTTTCAGGAGGGATTACTGTCGGTTTTAATTTTAAGATTTGCACCAGTCTTCCTTTCTCTAAAGTAATTGCGATCACGTAGGCTTTTCTTTGTAAAATAATTGCGGTAAATTTTTATTGTATTAGGCGCTTGAGTATTATTAGGCTGCGTATAAATTTTCCGACGTTAGTAACCCTTACCCGGTAAATCGATGGGTGGGTGTTGAACCTCTACCCAGGTACGTAAAAACGGGCGCTACAACGAATCAAAGTTAATTTTGCTCACGCCAACGGTAGTAACATTATCTAACATGACGCAAGAAAGATGCGCGCGATCAGAATAAACATGACTCATGAGGTTGCTTACAATCTAATTGGCCGGGGTCAGTTATTAACTAATTTCGGCAAGATTATTGGTTCCAGAGGGACGCGACGCGATGACGTATGGCTTGGGTCTTGGCGTGCGTATTCCAATTATAAATAACAGAGTAAATCTAGTAGCGCTCTCTTTGTCTCCAGAAATATCAGCCGTGAAATCTAAGTCATATTCGTCTGCTCTTAAGTGAGAAATTCGAGAATTGGGTATGTAGGCATCTTAATTTAGCGGTGTAGATAATGCGTTTCTTAATAGAATCTTAGCACGATAAAGTAAAGGTTCTTCGGGAAGTTAACTTAAATTTTATAAACGAAAGTGCCATCAATTGCTATCTTAGAGAAATAATAAAAATGTAAGTGTGCATATAATTTTTTCTATGATAAGCTAGTACTATCTTTGGTTGGTGTAGAGGCTTTGAGATATTAACTGTGTGAGGTTTAGCTCTTAGATACACGGGCGCTCTGTAGTATGTAGAGTGTTATTGTTGCGTGATAAATTCTCGCAACATCGTTTTATTTCAATATCTGTTTTATAACGCAAGGGCAACAACTGCTTGTAATTTATAGTCACTTTTCTCGGTAAGCATTTGTCTTCTCGCGTTAGTATCGAATGCAGTTAACTTTTGAGCTGTGGTCATTTTTGCGCTGGACTGCGCATGACTTGTCTTGTTGTTTGGTCGATCGGTTTCCGCCCACCACTAGTGGGAGTGAGCGATTTGGAATGGCGAAAGAGATGCCTCGTTGAAGAGGGGATCTCCGCTATTTTTTGTTCTGTCAGGGATGTGTAGTCCTCTTATGGATATTTCGTTTAGTCGAGATAATACCTCTAGTGTTTCCCACATGTCGGGAGGCGTGATATTTCTGTGTATTTCATGAAAGCAAGGTAAATTGACTCTTTCATTAACTCTATCGATTTTGGGTCGTGAGCGATTTCGATTCATAGCCTGTCTCCGAAAGTCGTCGTCACGAGATGTTCTTTCCCAGCTCACATGTCGCTGCATTGTACTGCATCGGTTGATGCATGTACCAAGGACCATTACTTGCTACTTTGTTAAATGAACTAGGTTTGGAAAACCTTTATTAGCTAGAGGATATTTTTGAGGACATTATTTATACTTCGGCAGACGTGTCTGTCTTGCTGAAGTCAAACTAAGGAGAGTGAACTGATCTCATACATCTGGTTATCTCCTGGCTGTTATAGAAAAGGATGGAGTGGTTCACCTGACTACATTTACAGCACTTTGAAATATAACATGCATCTGACTCATCATTGTAATGCTGTCTACCGTTTATTGCTGTATTGAATGTTGCTGTGATAATGACTGTTTGATGTGCCTACACATTTGCGTAACCAATTTGTCACTGTGGCGTCCACAATAAATAATGAAGAAAAACGTCAACGGCTGTTTCAAGACTCATTGACTTTATACGTCGTGAGTTTACTGACGTCCTATGTGGATTGCCCTGTTATTGTTGCATGAACATTGTTTTGACTGAACACATCTACACACTACACAAAACCAGACATGCGGATGCCATCCATCATCATATGGCATCACGCATCATTTGGTGGCCATAAGCTGGTTTGATTCTGGTACTAGCAAACACGGGGTCCCTTACCCACTTCATTTCAACAAGAATTCATCAGCATCCTTCAAGAAATTAACATTCTTCAATACAGTCAACATCTTCAAAATTTTCAAAGTACTCGGCGTTGCCCGGTAGAAGTCAAAATTTCAACTTTTTGACGGAAACAAGAATTTGACAGTACCCGGCGTTGTTACATGTTGCCGGATAACTCGGACTGCTGTTATCTTTTACGCAAGTCAAGCAAGTTGCTGCTGTCAAGGTTCCAGTGCTGTCGTTTTTTTGAGAAGGTCAAGTGCCGGTTGAAACGGGTTGTTTTCTGAAGAAGGCCAAGTACCGATTTCCATCAACTTACTTTTGGATTAGAAGGTCAAGTGCCGAAACAACTCAACACACAGTATGTCAGAAGCTCTTGTACCATCGTGTTAGCAGTGGAAGCAGTTCAGATGTGCCATCATCGTTGGAGCTTCGCTCTTTAGGACGTTGATTGACATCCGTTTTTCTGCTGTTCGACGATTGGAAGCCTATAAGTTAAGTGGCCTGTTTGTATGTAAACTGTGCCCTTATACTTCTGCTGAGTCTTCTGTGTATCATCTCATTCTATATGTTATATGTTTATATGTTATTCGTATATTTATATGTTTATATTTCAGCGGGTTCTCGGTTGGGTGGTGTCCCCGTTAGATTATGCCACGTCATAGAGGTCGTCTATTGTGAGCGTTTTCTGTAGGGTTTGCAAATTTCCGATACTGGAATTTGCTAAGCGACTTCTGTTGCTATTTATGTTAGCTGTGATGACATGTTTTAATATTGTTTTCGTTATTATTTCGCATTCTTTAGTTTTGTTGTGATTTGTTTGTATTTGTTAGCCTACTCTTGTCTATAATTTAGTTTCATACAACATTTTTGTTTATACACTGTGGTGTCATGTATTTTGTTTAATTATAGCGCAGATATCGTCACATTTTTTGTGATATTTCATTAATTTCTGCTTTATTTTTAGTTGATTTCTGCGAAAGTTTTTTGTATTGTTGCTGATCTTTGTTATTGTTTACATTGTTATTGTTTACATTGTTTGTATTGTTTGCATTTTCAATGTTTACATTCTGCATGTGTTTACATAGTCATTGTTTACAGTTATAGTAATTAGTTAATGGGCTATGCTAATGCACTGTTACTACTACACTGATGATAAATGAATGATGAATAGTGTCGTGCACTATTGAATGAGAAGTGCACTTATGATCAAGAATTGATTGTTGATATTTCATATACAAGTTCTTTGATTGGAGACTTGTTTCCCACAGAGACTGGGATAATATAATGTGATGTGAATATACAAGTGCTTAATTAAGACTTGTTACACTTAGGTTTGAAATAAATTAGTTAATTATTTCAGGTTTTGGACTCATATGTTAGACAACATGTCTACATTTGAGCACTTTATTGAGCAGGGTAAATTGCGTGGGAAGACTGGTGATAAGTTAGAAGAATTTGCAACTGCTCGATATGATAAAGCAATGGAAGCTGAACAAAAGAAACTGCAGATGGAAGCTGAACAAAAGAAACTGCAGATGCAGGTGGATGAAAAGAGATTCCAAATGGAAATGGAAAAACAAAAAAGGGAATCAGAAGCTGAGGAAAGGAAGCTACAGCTAGAGGCTGAGAATAAAAGACTTGAAAAAGAAGCTGAAAATAAAAGACTTGAAAAAGAAGCTGAAAATGAAAGACTTCAAATGCAGGCTCAAGCTGAAGAAAGGAAGTTACAAAGAGAGTCTGATGAGAGGAAAGCAAAAATGGAACATGAAAGAAAAACTCTTAGCTTTTAGAGTTTGAGAAATTGAAATTGACGAGCATGAGTAATGGTAATGATTCAAACAAGGGTTCATCTTCTGGTAAGGCTAATAATGATACTTTTAAGATTAAGTTACCAACATTTAGTCCTTCCAGTGATGACATAATGTTCTATCTGGACAGATTTGAACAAGCATGTACAGCTCATAACATAGACAAAGCAAAATATGTTTATCAGTTATCAGGGATACTGACAGGTAAAGCTCTAAGTATATTAAATATGGTGGATGAACCTGACAAGAACAATTATGAGGTTGTCAGGGCCGCTTTGTTACAGAAATATCAGCTTAACGAAGACGGCTATCGTCTACAATTTAAAAACATGTTACCTGAAAATGGAGTTGAATTCTCCGAGTTTATTGCAAGAATACGCATTACTTTCTCACGATGGGTTGAACTATCTAAGACGGAAAAAACTTATGAAGGACTTATGGACTTAATACTTAGAGACAAAGTCATGTCGTCTGTCAATGAGTCTTTCCTTGCTTTCCTTCATGAACGTAAACCTAAAACAATAAAAGAAATGGAAGATTTCTGTTGCCAATACGTAACTGCGCACCCACACATAACCATGGGTAACTCTAAGGTGAAAGAAGGTTTACCAGTTGCTTCGGCAGCTCCGTATGGTCAAAACTTTGCTCGTAGATCCCAACAAAATTTTGATAGAAAGGGCAGCGGTAAGTTCTGTCAAAATCATGGAAATCAATTTCATGGTGATTCTTCTTCGAAGAATTGGAGACAACCTGATAGTACTCGTTACTATCACCCTAATAATTATAAGCATTTCAAAAGAGGATATGGTAATAGAGGTTATTCCTGCCGAAGACCTCAAAACCAAACAAATAGATGTTCGCATCAATGTGAACATGATAGTAATCGTGGAAACTGGAATTCGAACCAGTATAACAATTACAATAGAGACAATAATAACTGCAGAGATAAGAATAACTCTGATAACTTCAGAGGTAATAATAGTCGGGGTAGATCTCAACACAAAAAAAAGAGATATCAGCAGGCTAATGCTGTACAACAGGAAACTGAGGGAGCCTGTAATCATGTTGTTGATAGTAAAAACTTTGACGCTGTCACTATTTTTTCTCTTTGACATTGAGAGAGCATACAAATGCCCCCCAATGCCAGTACTTAATTCGAAAACCCGGGTACCATAACTACTTTGAGTTGTGGTCACCCACTTCCCGCTCTTCCTGCTGCTGTTGCGCATGACGGGAGGGGTTCTTTAATCCTACATAAGGGTCTTGTTAATGATACTCCGGTCTCACTACTTTTCGATTCCGGATGCACCACTATTGGTGTTAGACAATCGCTTGTAGATCCATCTTGTGCTACAGGAAGGGTTATTAAATGTGTCACATTTGGCGGCACTCTAGAAAAATATCCTACTGCTGTAATTCGCATGGCCACTCCTTTCTTTACTGGAGATGTGCATGCTTGTCTCTTACCTAATCCTATTGCGGACCTTATTATTGGTCGTATTCACGGAGTTAGGGAGTGTACCCCACAGCAGATTGCTGCTTGGGAAGATAAGAACATGCAAGCTACAAATGCAGTAGTTACAAGAGCACAAGCTCTACAAACACCCGAAACTTCACTGAATAGTGATAATGAAGTTGATAGCCAAGATAGTCACTTTAGAATCCACTAGTTGGCTTCATTCATAAAATTGCAAGAAGAAATATCCATCGTTTAAAAAAATTCTTCGTTTCTTGCGAAGAAAGTGTGATCCGAATCAGGATACAAATAGAAAATTCTTGGATTGCAATGAGAAACGGCGTACTTGTACGTATGGTACAAGATTCGACTACGTCGGCACATTCGCAAATTCTTGTTCCCAAAAGCAAAAAAAAAAAAAAAAAAAAAAATGGAAAAAAAAGCGTTCCAAATATTAGGCACCATGCTCAGGACTCGCATTGGGCTGGACATAAAGGGTTATTGGCCCGTACGAAGTCGAGAGTCCCTTGCGCTTTTCTTTTATGGGCCTTTTGTCAATTAAGGACATTCCACAATTTACTTGCCGATCATGCAAGGGAAAGTCCAGGAGGTTCAAATCTCAGAGGACCAACACGACAATGCTGGGGAGCGCCTAAACCAGGCTCAGACATTCCTATTCGGATTCCGGGAGCCGTTTCAGAAAATGGCCATAGATATTATTGGCCCTTTTAAGGTCAAGTCGGCCAGAGGACATCAGTTTATCCTTACATGTGTCGATATGTGCACACGTTGGCCAGAGGCTATTCCTCTTAAGAGCATATCTTCTACAGATATCGCAGATGCTCTTTGGTTGATATTTTCTCGCTTGGGGTTCCCCAGAGAAATATTGTCAGACCATGGCACTCAACTCATATCTGACACTATGTCACAGGTAATGTCTACCTTACATATTGAACGATCTCTCAGTAGTATCTACCATCCTATGTCTAATGGGTTAGTTGAGCGTCTGAATAGAACGCTCAAGACTTTGCTTGGTAAGATAACTGAAGATCATCCTCAAGATTGGGACAGGGTTTTACCCGCGGCTCTCTTTGCCTATAGAGAAGTCCCTAATGAACACACAGGATTTTCTCCCTTCGAACTGGTCTTTGGCGCGCGTCCACGCGGCCCTATGTCTTTATTACACGATCTCATCACTGCCGATGATATTAGCGATGAAACTCAATCCTCATATGAGTATGTCATTGCTCTTAGACAAAAGATCATTGAGGCCTGTAAGCTAGCAACTGCTTCATCAGAAATTGCTAAAGAGAAGGCAAGGCAGTTTGCTAACAAGAATAGATGTCTACGACAACTTTGTCCAGGTGACAAAGCATTCGTCCTACTCCCCAGTAGGGAAAATAGACTTCTTATTGCATGGAAAGGTCCTTATGCCAAGAGTCTCTTCTCGATTTCCGATGTTGACTATGTTATCGAGATTGATGGAAAGCAGAAAAACATTCCACAATAATCATGCTTTTTTCGAATTTACACGAACGTCCGGACTAATTTGCTGCCTATTTTCACAGCCAACGGATTGATGCTCCTGCAACCTCAACGGGTCAATATTCCTCCCTGCTCCTGTCTTTTCAGGATGAGGAAGCTACCTTCTCTGATGTCAACCTTCCCCTTCCAGTGGTTCCATTACATTCCACGGAATCATGGAAAAACGTTTCTGTTTCTCCTAATCTTTCTGGTGACGAACATCGACAAGTCTCGTCGATGTTACAAACATTTCAGGATGTTCTCACTGACATTCCTGGACACACAGATGTCATAGAACATGACATAATTCTTACCGACAATAATCCAATTAGGGTTAGGCCGTATCCTATTCCTATACACTTTCAGTCGCAAGTGGAAAAGGAATTGGATGAAATGATTCAATTAAATATAATTGAACCATCGACTTCACCATATTCTTCTTCCATGGATATTGTCCGGAAGAAGGATAAGAACATACGAATTTGCGTTGATTATCGCAAATTGAATCAGGTCACAAAGTTCGACGCTGAACCGATGCCTTTGTTAGAAGATCTACTGATTAGACTTTCTAATTCTAGATTCTTCATACTAAACTTTGACTTGTCTAAAGGTTATTGGCAAGTGCCTTTAGCAGAGCATGCCAAACCTCTTACGGGTTTTTCTCCACCTAGGGGTCTATTTCAATGGAATGTTATGCCTTTTGGTCTCATGAACGCCCCTGCCACTTTCGTTCGCATGATGCGTCGAATTCCCGGTCCACAACGTTCGGATGTCATCGGCAATACTTAGATGACATCTGTCTCTTCAGTGATACCTGGGAAGATCACTATTTAGGGTTATATGACTTACTGTCCACTCTACGTGAGAATAATTTGACAGCAAAACCTTCTAAAGCTTTTGTTGGTTTTGGTGAAATCTCTTTCCTGGGTCATCGTGTTGGTCATGGTCTCATGAAGACAGAAGACCACAATACTTCCAAAATACTGAACATCTCTGTGCCTAAAACGAAGAAACAAGTTAGGAGTCTCTTAGGTTTAATTCAATTTTATGGGAGATTTATTCCAAATTTATCTTCGATCATGGCACCTCTCTCAACATTGTTGAAGAAAGGTTCGCCTAATCTGGTCCGTTGGTCTGAAGAATGCCCATCTTCACTAGACCAAATCAAGAATATATTTTCTTCTCCTCCCATCTTAAGATTACCTACTCTTGATAGGACTTTTGTTCTTCGGAGTGATGCTTCATCCACTGGGATTGGAGCAGCACTGATGCAAGAATATGCAAATACTCTGCATCCTGTTATGTACATTTTCTAGAAAACTAAATGCGGCAGAGAGGAACTACTCGGTTTTAGACCGTGAGTTGTTAGCGATGGTTTGGTCAATTCTAAAGCTACAAAGATTCCTCCTGGGCGCACATTTCATTCTAGAGACTGATCAGAAAGCTCTTACAGCTATTCAGCCTAAGAATTTGAAGAGTTCGAGATCCACTCGATATGCTATAGCTCTTCAACCTTTTCACTTCACGGTACGAGCTATCCGTGGTGCGGATAATGTGATGGCTGACAATTTGTCTAGATGCCCACATGACTCCAACTAATACTTCTGTCCTATATTTGTATATATTACAGAGTCATAACACACCTATATTTCTACAATAGATTAGCACATCTGTACTTACTTTATATGTACACACTATCGTGCTTTGTTGTCATCTTCTTCTGTTCGTTTTTTAAAAATGATCAGAGGAGGACTGAGTAGTTAAATATAAAGGGCCGTTTAGTATACTAAAAACAGCCACTATTAGTAATAATTGTATTGTACCTAATGAAAGCATATTAGTTATTAATTAGCATTTATAATTGCCTGTACTTTCTCAGACTGTCATCTGTTGAAGGTCTGAGGATTTACCTTACGAAGTTTCTAGATTGTGTACTTACCCTCGGAATACCAGAGCATATGTCCTGGATCGTCATGTAGTTTAACTTTACTATGTACTTATGTCATTACATGTCAAAGAATGTACTATTTAAATTTTCCTATCAGATTTGTACATCCATTTTTAAAGACAACATTAGAGTATGCTGTTTAATGATGATTATAGTAACTTGCATACGTATATTGTGTTTACATGCTAACGTGATGTGTGTTGGTGACACCTCCCCGATGTGAATATTTTTTGAGACATATTTTATTTTCCTGTTGAGGTAATATCCCCTCACCAGACCACTCCCTAATAATTAGCCTATTGTTTGGCAATTTAGTTAATTATCAGCGCATAATTCGTGCGTTTTTGAGCCGCTTATCGCTTGCTCTTTGATATTGAAAAAAAAATATGTTCCACATTTTTTTTTTTATCGGGAGGAGGTGGTGATATGTTGCGTGATAAATTCTCGCAACATCGTTTTATTTCAATATCTGTTTTATAACGCAAGGGCAACAACTGCTTGAAATTTATAGTCACTTTTCTCGGTAAGCATTTGTCTTCTCGCGTGGTATCGAATGCAGTTAACTTTTGAGCTG